>UFQX01000010.1:195173-302533 GCA_900497675.1 Arapaima gigas
TTTTTTTTTACGGGGAAATTTTTTTTTTTTTTTTTTTTTTTTTTTTAATCTGGAGCTATTTAGGTTAATTTCCTTGCTGGCAGGAGTGACCCAATGACCCTTCAGGCACTTGAGCCAGCAGCATTCTATTTGAGGCCTCTGAAGTCCTTAGCCGTTACTCAGTCTACTGGTCCATCTTTGATTTGTACTTGGCAGTTCCAGGATTCTCTTTATCTTGACATAGATAGGAGCACCTAGGCCAGTGGTCAGTGTACCAGCTCAGTGGGCCTTTTTATGACATCCCCGGGCCAACAGTCTGTGACACGTCCCCTTCAAAGGTTCCCGGAGATGCAGTACTTCCAACAGGAAGATGTCAGAACGAAGATGACGGACATCCTGTTCTGCTACGCTCGAGAAAACGAACAGCTGCTGTATAAGCAGGTTAGAAACACGCCCTGCCACCCCACAGCGGTACCAAATGACAAGCTGTCACTGTTTGTTATCAGAGAGACCCAAGTTCCATCTTCCTGCGCTTTGCCATGTTTATACGAACTGAGCATAGAGCCAATAGACCTGTAGTGGAATCGTCCCACATACGCTGCTGACCTCACTTTGACCGATTGCTTGTTTTCTCAAATCTGTGCTCAAAAAACAGATGTTGTTTGTATTAAAAGTTTCTGAGCTGAACACAACAGACATGAGCCTACTGCAGGCGTATCTTTAAACAGAGTACTTAGGGGGCCATTAACATTTTAAAGATTGAAAATGCCATTAAGGATGAAGTATTTCACTGAGGGTTTAATGCCTGCTTCAGTCATATCCATGTTTTACATTCGATCCAGTTTTCTTTGATACTGGATATCTCTAAGGTTATGGATTTCTTTGTTCTCTGGCCTCTTAAATTATTGTCTGCAATGTAGTTACTGTAACTTCAAGGTAAACCTTAGATTCACAGGACTTTGTGCAAGACATAAACATTGGCCATACCTCACTTTTGGAGATAAATAGGGGAAAAGGTGTTAACAACTTAAGCAGACTTTTTCACGATATCCTTCTTTTCTCCTTCAAAACATCAGAGTTTAACAAGACCAACATTAGGGGGGAAAAAAAGAGTAAAAATATGGTAAAACCCAGCAATAACACACCTAGTGATGACACAAATTTGAATGCAGTTTTCTCTGGTTCTCCCATTCCCTTTTCAGTCATTAACATCATCTTCTGATGCCTAATAAATGAGAACATATAAATGAAATCATCTTTTCTTTTTTCCCCATACAGCAACTGGAAGACCATCTGAGAAATATTGTTGTTGTTTTTTAATCTCGTAATAACGCGACACCGCATTTTACACAGTTGAATTTTTTGGATTTCATTTATTGCATTTTGGGTGTTACTGTACGGGGGGGAAAAAAGAAACTTGGCTCATGGACATCTTATATGTATGCTGAAACTGTGTGCATATAGAGTAAATTTGAGAGAACCACGTAAGAGGACCTTAAGTAAATGAATAAGGTTTCTGCATTTGAAGAGCCCACTAATTAATATAGTAGATTTGCCAAAATATGTCAAGAAGGGTTGTTGCATACAGATAAAGTGATGGATATGATGGGTTGAGTAGTCTGGGTGTGCGTGTGCACACACACACACACACACACACACACACACACACACACACACACACACACACGCACGCGATGTGAAATACGCTGTTTTCTTCCACATCAGGGTATGCATGAATTGCTAGCACCCGTAGTGTTCGTCCTGCACTGTGACCACCAGGCCTTCCAGCATGCCAGTGAGACAGCCCGTCCAAGGTCAGCACCCTCTCTATGTTTATGCTTGTGGGGCTGCTCTAATGCTGCACAGAGCATGCTGTTTGATATATAGTGTTTTACGTTATGTGTGCACAGTGTGTAGAGGTGGCCCTGACTTGTGTGCTTTTTACAGTGAAGAAATGAAGTCCCTGTTGAATCCAGAGTTCCAAGAACACGATGCATAGTAAGTGTTGAAGTTCCTTTTGGTCCCTTTAGAGGCTGTATACTTTGCACAACTTGTGATGGTTTCTCTTCACCTTCCACAGCGCCATGTTCTCCCAGCTCATGGAGACCGCAGAACCGTGGTTCTCCAGTTTCGAGCGAGAAGTTCGCAAGGTGACATTCTTGGTTCTGCATTCTTGGGCCTTCTGGTCTTTCAAGCCATTTGTAGCAATTGCACAGATTTTCAGGAAAGGTTTTCATTAATCACACTTAATAAATCTTAATTCTGACAGAAAATGTTCCACAAATTGTTATGTAAGATATCTTTACAGAGCAGATTTATTACTGTCTAAATGTATTTAGAATCAACATTTTCTACTGTCCTATGAAATTCAATATCTATTCAATACATCTTTTAATCTTAGGAACACAGCTCCCCTTTGTTATCCAGAGTAACATTTCAGGAAAGTAAGTTGGGGCTGTGATACTTAAAATTAGCTGTGTAACTCTTTGTAATTAAAGATCTATCCAGTTTAGAGGTTTTCCAGTCCAATGTTGAGATTTAACAGGTGCATTCTTGCGTCTTCCCATGTTATACTCCTGGAAGAACAACTCCTGAATTCTAGAGAAACTTTCTGGAAGAGCATGTTGTCCTAAACTTGAACAGCTTGTCTCCCCAAAAGCAGTCAATTTAAAACATTTCCAGGAAAGACTTACCTTTTAAGTTGTTCTTAAAAACACATTTCTTGAACCACTGTCTTAAAGTTTTTGTTTTTTGTTGTTACTCTGGTGGTTTCTAATCCTGTTTCCCCTCCATTTGAAGGGTAAAGAGGAGATGATGACAAGTATACCCTTCGCTAGGCCACAAGATGCTGGTCCCTCTGTCGCCATAGTGACCAAAGTGAACCGCATTCAGGACCAACTGCTGAAGAAACACGACATCGAGCTATACATGCATCTCAACCGACTGGAGATTGCCCCACAGATCTATGGAATGTGAGTGTTTCTGAAAGAAATGACCAGCGTGAACACTTAGCAAATGCCCAAAGTAGCTGCAGCATATGAATGAAACCTTAATGATGCTGGTGTGAGAGCTGGTTATTTACAAGAACAGTGGTATTTAATGAGACTTTAGAGCTGTACATACTCTGGAACCTGAATGGGGAAAGTTTACAGAAAATCACAGTAGAAACTCTTTGTAAAAATGCACCCTGAACTATTATGTTCTTTCCGATTTCTTTTTCTACTGCATGAGGCTACTGTATGAACACCAAGTCTGTCCTGTAAGACATATTGTCAAATTGGTGCGCAGATGCCCACTAGCTGGCTGGAGCCAAAAATGGCCACCCCGTTTCCCAGGCTAGTGTCGTACCCTGGGCCCACACAGGTGGAGAACAGATGTCGGCAATTCTCACTGTTTCTTTGGCGTGCTATGAGGGGGCGGAGTGAGATAAGAGAATCCACACATCGCAGTTGTTCAGCTGTAATTTATTCTCCAGCGTTCTGGCGGTCTTTTCTAACATGGATGTTTGCCCTGATGCAGCTGTTTTATTATAGCAAGAGCCCCTCGTTCCACTGATTGATGTGGTTCACACAGATGCTGTTGAGTTTCTCTTCTTTTATTCAATTACAGAATCCATCTCGCTGGGTTTATGTCCGCATGAAAAGATTGCATTGTACACTCTTTCTTCCAGTCTTAAGCCCATATTAACTTCTCAGCATGTTAAAAAGATATTTAAATCAGTCTTTGCAAGTGACTTATTTGCATGTACAGTCTTGTGTTTCTCAGAATTTGGTTGAAAGCAAATGCTTTATGGTTTTGGCTGATTTAAATTATTTCTGATTCCATATGGTTCATACAATATCTTCTGAACGACAGCAGAACGCTTCTGTTTTTCAGCAGAGTGCTCCTGTTTTGCTCAGTGGCTTGTAGTTCGTGTGGACAACGAACATCAGGAGCACGGCCGTCTTAATCCTGCATTAAGCAGGTTAGTGCATCGGGATTTGAATGTACATACATCCACAGAGTCCAGAAGCCTTTTTTTAAACAGGGGCATAGGTTTGAATTGCAAGCGTGGCTCTGATCTCATACCCTACAGAATGCATCCTGGCAAAATGGTTAGAATGTTGTGTGTAGAAGAAAAATAGTCATATTATGTAATGTTTGGACCAGGAGATAAGTGGTTAGGGCTGTTACCTTCTGAAAGCTGATGGTTCAAATCCCAGTTTTGCTATAGCACCTCAGTCAAGCTGATATAATAAACATTTCTTAACTGTATAAATAGGTAAATCATTCTTAGAATACAAACCTAACATTATAAGCTGCTTTGGAGAAAAGTATCAAATAAATGATAGATTATCATGTAATGTTTAAAACTTATTATTTATTGCGGTCCCTTTTATACAACCTTATGATACACCGCACAGTTTCAGCTCCTCTTGGTTCTCTCCAGAGAGGGTGTGTTCCTCTCTCACGATACCCCTCATTTCAGCCGTCACATGCCCTCTGGCTGGTGGGACCATGACAGCTCGCACTGAGGGAGCTCATTCACACGAGCAACCAGGATGGAATGTGTTGTCCCAGGTGTGCCCTTCACATTGAGCCACATCTCCAGCAGGTGTCACAAAAGGGAGGTTGCAGGTATGAGTTAAGGCCAGGCCAGGCCCAGCATGCATGTCCATACTGGGTTCGGGCAGGAGGCAACGCTAATAGGGGAAAGTCACGTTCCACCGCCATATGGGTAATTGCCACAACAATATCTAGTGTGTTATTAATCAAGTACTTGTCGTATGCCTTGATAATTGGAATAATGAGAATGCGGTAAAGGCTCCAGTTCGCCTCTCTCGTTGTAAGCCCAGAGGTGTGGCAGTCTGTCTCTCCTTTGTCTTTTTTCCATACTCGCTGTCTTGTCTTTTCGATTACGTAGAAAGTGCTGTGGGTGGTTAATGAGGAACACCTTGGCCACGGTGCTCCTCAGCTGGGCTTTGGTGCACCCCACACCTCCAGGGATTCACCCTGTACTTGAGGTGCAGCCACCTAAATATGTCCCTCAGCAGATGTGCTACGCTCTGCGGGCAATGAGGTGATGATCATTTGTTTGTATTAATTGTGTCCTCCAGAGCCTGTTGTAAGTGCAGACCAGGGGTGTTTGGTTGCAGAGGCTTGGTTTGTGTCGCAAATCCCGTGTGAATGGGATCAGGTGACGGACGATCTTGGTGTCTTCCCCTGGCATTGCAGTCATGTCACTGTAGCCTGTGGGTAGCTTTTTTGAAAAAAAGAATGTTTTTTTCCCCTCCCCAAGAAATGAGCTGGTAGTGATGTAGCAGTTTGCGCAGATGCAACACTGAGGACCTGTGACGTGAGGACACCGACTAGAGAAATTTGTCTCTGCTGCTCATAAGTTGTTTGTCTCACCGTTAATTTCTGCACTTATGTCTTTATTTTGCCGCTGTCTTTCTAATGTTTCCTTCAGTTCTGATGTTTGCCCAAACGTTGTGATGAACACTCCGGCAAGGCCAGACTTCTTCAGCTATGATGAGAAAGTGAAGCAAAAAGCAGATGAAATGTGCAGCTTTAAGGCAAATCAAGCGACAACAGAAGAATGTTTGATCTTGAATTTACCGTCGCTGTACATGTCCCCATCCTTTAATGATCGTAATCCTCTGAGACATAACGCATACGTACAGAATCTACATCTAATGGAAATAACCACATCTTTATAAGAAATATAGTGTTTCAATGGTTTCTTGATAATGTTTGAACTACATCATTCAGTGTAACTTGTTGTCTGAGCTCTGGGAGTAGTTCAGTAACGGCACTGGTGTGGAACAGTAAAGAGTAAAGACGTTGCAGAAATCAAACAGTGTATGAATACTGAGTAACTAATATGAAGTAGGGTGGTAGAGTGCTGCAGCTTCTGAGCTGTGAATTCAGATGTTCACATATGGCTCCTATGTGAACTTTATGTGTGACCATGTTCAAGTGGGATTCCTCCAAGTGCTCTAATGTCCTCACATTAGAGAACAGTCCAAAAATGTGTGATTCATGTAAATTGATCATCCTAAATTGCCATCAGAGTGTGTTTCATGTAAGTGTGTGATTGCCATGTGATGGACTGGTGGGCCCACCAGGGTAGATACTGCCTCGCACTAAACTTCTGGGAAAGGCCACTGTGGACCCAGCACTGGACAAATGGACTTTGATAATGGATAGATGAATGAATTAGAAGTACAATTTTTTGACTTGAATAGTTTCAGTTTGTTTTTGAAAGTCAGCACACAAGTCCAGAAGTGTATATGATGGGATACTAGACTATAAGCCAAGACAAAAAGCTCCCAGTTCTCTGAGGGATCAAAAGTAACGAAAACAGTTTTGAAAACCAGAAGTTCCTGCACTGGTTCTCAGATGTTTACATGTGGTGACTGGAGCGACTGAAAGATCTTCATCCTCATGTTCATGACATTATGTTACCTTCTCAGAATAAAGGAACACATTGAAGATACATTTTGCACCGCAAGATAAGTGTGATAGCCACCATTTTTATTTCCTCTATGTTTTGTATAACCTCACTCACGCGCACCTGTCAACTGCCTGTCAGATTATTTTTAATTTGCTTGGCGCCTGGGTAAATTTCAGGAGCCAGTGATGGTCTGAGTACGGCTTTATGCTGTGCTGGCTTTTGTCCCTGCCCCTTCCTGCCGGTACAGCTTCTGTTTGGTGTGGGAGAGACAGGTCTTAAAGGCCACACCATCATTGCTAGTGAAAGCAGCATCTCTCAAACAGGCTGATTTCTGCCTCTGTGTCCTTCACAGTGGACAGACGTGCATTGTCCCCACAAATGCCTGAGTCCCCTCAACATCACCATCCATTCAGTCTCTGTCAGTCCTTCACTGTGCTCCTCAACTGTTTCGCAAAATGTCTTATTTCAACAGCCTTTTTTTCTGAGTGCGTGGCATTAATTATGCAATTATTTTTCTAATTTTTTTTTTAAAAAAGCTTCATAAAAATGGAAACTGAATCATGCCTGAGATTACATAAAGGGTGAATATCCCCTGCAGCAGATGCTTATTTAACTAAATGTATTTACAGCCCAGTCATATCCACCCACTAGCTGGGATAAAGAGGGATTTAGCATTTATTGCTGGTTTTTTGTCCCCCCCCTCCTCTCTTGTCCCATCTGCTCTGGCTGCAGCCGGTGGGTGCGCCTGCTTTTCGGGAGGGAGTTTCCCCTGCAGGACCTGCTGGTGGTGTGGGACGCCCTGTTTGCCGACAGCATCACCCTGGACCTGGTGGACTACGTGTTTGTGGCCATGCTGCTGTACATCCATGATGCCCGTGAGTGCGGTCCCTGTCGTTTGCTCCCGGACCACTGGTTAATCCCTCGTTCAGCCAGGGTGGGATGAGCTGTGCTGCCCGTTCCTCCCAACAGGAATCATCAGGAGTGCATTCACGTTTATCCACATACATTTACAGAGGTGGCTGCTGCTGAATGGAATGCTTCTTGTAACAATTAAACATTTTTGACATGACATGGAGGTTCTCTGTGGATAAAGTGTACCACCTACTGGTGACAAACAGTATACATGCCTCGATGTTAAGTTGCATGGCGTTTGTTTTGGATTGAAATAATAAGGGTTGTCGGAAAGTACCTTTTATAGTGAGACAGTTGTGACCTATGAGAACTGATCACCTGGGCGTAGTGTGAGCTTGCCTTGTTTTTATTATATTCTCACCTGAAACAGTGGCTCTATGTAGGAGGAAGGCGACCGAGCGCCAAAGAGTATATGGAGACAGCAAGGATGCGGAGGATAAGCAAACTCTTTGCAAATGAAATACGACGCCGGTAGCTATGAGCTGACGGAAATGGTGGAGATGATGAAATGTTTCCTTGCAGTGATTGTGCCGTAATTACTCTGCTGCACCCCCCCCCCCCCCCCCCCCCCCCCCCCCCCCCCCCCCCCCCCCCCCCCACCCCCCCCCCCCCCCCCCCCCCCCCCCCCNCCCCCCCCCCCCCCCCCAAAAGCCTGAACGACGGCGGGCCCAGAGATACGGACGCCTCACAGACGTTTGATTGGTGGTTCTAACAGCTCCCACTGTAAGCAGGGGGAAACACTTCTGTCTGTTCGGTTTTCCTCTTTTTTGTGTTTGATGGATCGTGCGGATTGGTCCCAGTGACTGATTCGCTTGCCTGTGGTAGATAACCCAGCGATGTGTTCTCCGTGATTGATTGCGCTGCTTGCAGAGGACAGCCCTGTGTATTGTGTTCTTTCTCCCTTTTCTGCCATAAACGGCGTTGAAGTGCTCGTTGCTGCAGCGGCTGTTGTTTCGTGAATGAAATGTTGTGTTTCTGCTGTGACAGTTGCGCAGTGTTTGTTAGGGTTTGGACAGGGAAGCCACACACACAGCTGTGGAGGCAGACTGGCGAGATTTGCCGCTCAGCTGTGACTGACACTGCGAATGCTGCTTCTGAATCCCTCAGAAACTTCACAAAGTATAGCTGTTTTTCATGCCTAGGTCAGTAGGTGGCATAGTAGTTAAGAGTACAGAGTTATAGCTGAAGGTTATTGATTCAAGAGCCCTCCAAGTTAGAGGTAAAGGTGTGAACTCACCGACTACAACATGGCCAGAAAAACATTCCATTCAGCCACTGCTCCTCCATACAACAACACTGGTCATCAGTCCAGGGTTGAAGTCTTTCAGCATTTGGATAAAGAGCAGTATTAAAGCGCTGCTAGTTTTATGTTTCCTGTCATACGCATTTGTGATAGGTCTGCGGTCCTTGAATAGTGTGTCAGTAAAATTTTGTTTGCCCTGTTTTTCAGTGATTGCCAGTAATTTCCAGACTTGCCTAGGACTTCTCATGCACTACCCTCCGATCGGGGACATCCATGCCCTGCTCAACAAAGCGCTCTTTCTGAGAGACCCTAAAGTAAGTCTTTGAGACACCTGCTCGTACTGTTGTATCCTGAGAGTGCACGCGCACACACCCATACACATCTATGTGTAAAACACCCCCTCTGGGAAGGCAGTTATTGTACCTCATCTGTGTCAATGACATGTTGTTGTTACTGTCATCGGACACACCCTCGATTTAAATCTTAAGCAGCTGAAGACTTTCTCACTACTTGATTTGTATACAGTATACAGAGCGTTTGGAGTTGCAGCAGAAGAAATTGTGAATAATTATAATTCATAGGCAAAAAGATAAAACAACAAGTTTGTTGTTATCCCTCAAAGTCCCTATGTCCCTGCTACCCTCACCTCTAATTTCAGAGTTTTATTCACAGGCATCCACACACATGTTTGTGTATGTGTGTGTTTTGAGCTGAAGTCTGCTCATTATTGCATTGAGGATACAGTTTATGTCTTTTAACAGAGGACAAAAATATGGACAGAAAAACACCAGATTTCTAAATGTACTGGCTTTCCCTGTTAGTATTGCAAGGGCAAATGAAACATGTAGATGTGAAATTCAACACGATGGCAAAAAAAAAAACAGCCTTGTGGCATTTGCTGGTGGGGACAGCCCTCGTGGGAATGGAACTTAGCAGAACGGGAGACTTCCTAGAGAGACTCAGCTGCCTTCTGTGTTCAAACGCATCCTGTTTTAAGCGTATTTCACTGAGGGCAGGTGCTTGTGAATATTCATTTGCGGGAGAATTGTTAGTTGTTCAGTGCTGATTCTAATCTCTAAATTTGCTGATTCCTTGGGACTGTCAGTCATTCCACACTTACAGGGTCTGTGCCTGTGAGTGAATATTCATGAGCACAGGGAAGGGTGGTGGCGATATGGACGGTGGGTAGTACCTGAACAACGTGATGACGGCAGAAAGGACCGGGGTATTTTAGGATCAGATAGTTAATTGTCTTTGTTGTCTTGGCCCTGCACCATCTTATGAATATTCATGTTTTACAGTTACCAACAGTGACACGGTCCACCCGCTTACTCTGAATGCTGGTCAGTGGCCTGGAAAATCAGCTATGACATTTTGCTTACCTAATCCAGGCTGGTGCTCATGACCCACAAAATGAACGGACTACATGCAGAAAGGAGAGGCTAGTTTTGTTGATATAGTCTCCAGTTCCATTGTACCCCCTACTTGCTGCTTGCTGCCTGTGCTCACCTGTTATAGATACACAGGTTTTCATGCACCAGTCTCACCTGGGTGATGTAAATGTCTTCTGTTGATGGCACATGGCTGTGATCAAGGTTTGACCTCAACTCTTCGCAAATGACAAGTTATAATGATATACCTGTAACTGTCCCTGAAGTGCTATTCTGTTTATACACTGGTTCCTTGCTTTATAAATGCTGTTGAGACTAGAAATCTGTTCATGACTTGATTTCTTTATGAGTCCAAAGTCGCATATACCACCAAGTCACACACTATAAAACTGAAAAATTCAGACATTCTGCAGTTTATGGTATTTATAGATTAGATTCTGTTATAAAAAAGGATATAGCTATAATTAAAAAAATGCTCTTCAGTACATTTTAAAAACTGCGACCTACAGTATAGCTCAAAATAAAACTAATACATACACACATGCACAGTATAAACATGCTCACAGGTTGGTACAGTTTATGCTTCGCTTTAGCATGACTCTGGATTAGAAAGGCTTTTTCTAGAGGAGTAGGTGAATACTCCGTGGAGCATTTTTATTGAATATTCTGCATCATCCTGTAGGCAATAATTATTTGGAGGGAGTCAAAATCTTTTGTATGCTTGTGTCAACTAGAGTTGTCAGTGTAAGTCGTACTTTTCTTCACACATGTATAATGTGGATGGATTGTGCCAGTGAACTTTAATTAAAGCAGAAGGTTTGGAGTCGTGCAGCTATTGCACATCCATATTAACAAGAGCTCATAAAGGATTATGTGCATCACCTCGCCCTCTGTTCTTTTGTGTGTATTGGGAGGCATATATTAACACTGACAGATCGCGCTCTTAATTGCTAATTGTGTTTCTCATTAACTGCGATATGGCAGGTGGCGTCCGTGCTCAGCGACTTCTCCATGCTCTCATGCTTCTTTGCATCAGCCTCCCCCCCACTTACATACATACATACACACACACACACACACACACACACACGCAAGGCCCTCCTGCATCTTCACTATGGACTTGTGTGGGTCTGTCAGTTCCAGCTGGTTCTTCACCGTCATGTTTTCTACGCAGATGCATGCAGGATGATGCCGCTGTTGAGTGCTATGCCAGAGCCCCAGGGGCTGAACATACTTCTGCTGTCCCCTGGCTCACCAGCCTCCACAGGGTGCCCTGTTTCCCTCCTTCTATCGCATGTAGTCAACTTTTGCTTGCAGTACATATTCCTTTTGTTGTACTGTTGTGTACAAAGCCTAGAAACACTGGCATTAATATGACTAACTCATTTTCTGATAAAGCCTGTTATCTGAGGAGACTTGCAAGGTTACATATGCTGCACTACCTGATACAATTCACCTGTTTATGCAACCAAAGAATCTTGACACAAATGGAAGTACTACAGGCAATCTGCATTCACTAGTACACCTGATACACAGGACTTTGGACTGTAGGAGGAAACCCACATGAACACAGGGAGAGCACGCAGACTCCCCACAGACCGAGCTAGTTTCAAAGCCACAGTTCAGGAGCTCTGAGACCTTAGCACTACCCACTGTGTCCTCATGTCTGTTTCCTGCAGCTGACACTTCACTGCAGAAAGGGCGTGCCTCCCCCCACTTAAACAATGAATAGCGTGTGTCACAGAGAATAATGAATGTACCTTAAATGGTGCCCACACAGAAACAGTGATGAGATTAATGGTGCTCTGCTTCTCGTGGTAAGTGCTGGAACAGAGTTCACAGTGTGGGCGAGCTGTCTGATGAAGAACGCTTACCTCTCTAATCACCTGGAATGAGCATGGTATGAGACCCCCTCCCCCACAACTGTGCCAAGGACCAGATTGGATATGACAGGCGCTCCCTGAACCAGGCCAAGGTGTCCAGACACATTTGAATCAGGAGCTCTGAGAGGAAGACGGGCAGGAACAGAAGTGTAAGGGGAGAAAGGGAGACGGAGAAAGAAAGGGGGAGAAGGCATCAGGGTTGGTAAGATGCGATATATCCATGCTTGACATTTCCATTAGCAGATGCTTTTCTCCAACGGTAACTTGGTGAAAAAATTAATCAAAAAAGGGCTTTAGATATAAACAGTTATTGAAAGAATACTTTTTTGTTATTGTGATTTTGTTAGCTCGCATTACTCAAGCGGTGAAATTCCAACGGCAAAGATAATAGTAGCCACAGAGTGTTGGACTAATTTACAAAACTGGCAGGAGACTGAGGGAGAAATGGGTCCAAAAGAAATGTGTTTTGAGAGTGTTCTTAAATGCTGGGAGGGTTTCAGCAGTTCTGAGGAACACGGGGAGATAATTTCACCACACTGTAACCGAGACTGAGAAACAGCTGCCCTTTGATTTTGGACTCTGTGCACAAGGAAAGCAAGGTGAGCCCTGAGGTGGAGGTTTTTTAACTGTACATGAACAGCTGCATTACGCCAGTGGAGAGAGATGGCAGGGGAGGTACATAGGAATGCTCTGGCAAACCAAACACAACTCGTGCTGCAGCATTTCGGATCAGCTGAAGAGACTCGATGGTGGAGGCTGAAGAAACGAATAAGGGATTTGCAGTAGTCTGAGCGTGATATGACCACGGCCTGGGCCGGGGACTGCACTGAGTGTGTTGTGAAACCTGGGCAAGCCCTGCAGATGTGTCTTGCACACATCTTGGTTACGGTTTCGTTGAGCTGCGAGGAGCAGAGATACGGCTCAGTTACTCTTTGGCAACAGTTTTTTCTTCTCTGGGCAGCTGACCTGGCCCTCTGTCCATAGGCTGCAGGAAAGGTCAGAGAACCGCTGTTGTTCTGATGCTAATGCTACTGTTTAGTATTTCTGTCACTCGTCTTGGTGTGATTTGCCTGGAAGGTCCGTTACGAAGCAGAGATAGAGTGTGTTTAGTGTTTACTGCAGGGAAGGTAAATCATTTGGAACAGTGGCCCGTAAGCTTGCCCGTCCTAATTACTGTTCCTCACTCGGTGATCAACTCTCTCCATTTAATGAAGCGAGACAGTCTTTCTCTCTCGCAGTATTAGGAATATTAAACGGGCACATCTGTTCTTAATTAGAAGCCGGAGTCACCTCGCCGCGTGGTCCGTTTTAATGTGTTTATTCGCAGGTTTTTATGACGTCCCTGCAGTCTTTCCACCGGGCATCCGGAGCGCCTGTCCCCAGGCACCATCATTTGTCCCTGTGACTGGAAGTGGTGTGTGACGCCAGGGCTGCATTGATAATGATGTGTGCACCCTACACAGCGCGGCATGTGGGCCAGGGTGCCGCCAGAGCAGGCCCCAGGCAGGGGGCGACATGCTGCGCGTGCTGCTGTATCATCAAGGCGTCGTCATTGCGGGAGCACTCCGGTTAGGGCCCGTGGCGGCAGTCTGCCGGAACCGCGCTGCGAGGTGACAGAACACGGACTTCCTCCCTGATTACAGCACATCTGTTGTTTGTCCCCCGTTTCCTGGTCCATTTAAACAGGGCGCTTTGCTCAGCCTCAGATGTCAGTTATTTTCCACAGCGCCTAACAAATGTAAATAAAACAGACAGCAGCAGCATCACTGTAGGAGGATGATGTGGGCCCTCTAGTGTTGGAAGAGGGGAATATCTGGTATTTATAAAGAAGTGGTCGTCATCTCTCACACAGCACCCTGTCATTCTGCTTTCAGAACCACCCCAGACCCGGAAACTACCAGTTTCAGCAGAATCTGGACTACTACAAGACCCGTGGTGCAGATCTCATGAGCAAAACCCGGTAGGCCTTGCTCCCCCTGGTTGGTTTTGTTCAGTTGTCGCCTCACTGGTTGTGTCATTGATAGTTTCATGTTGCTGGCAGCTCATCTTGCAGATAATCACAGTAATACTGAGAAGTTACACTAGTGCTGTGAAATAACCTGCCGTCACATTCACGTCATGCAAAGAACACTACTGTTTTACCATACCTGACTTTGTGATGAGGTGACAGGATGACTTGAGCAACTCTGAGTCAACGTAATCTGCAGACCAAACAGCTTGTTTCAGAATATTCACTTAATGCAAAGTCCAGCTTTGTGTTTGGGCAAAGGAGAGAGCCCAGGGCTTGTGTGTCATTCCTGTATTCCAGGAAATAAGAGCATTGCAGTAAAGTCACCTTATGGAGAAGCTTGTTAAAAACCAGCCAGTTGTTGCTTTTTCAGGTACCTTTATCCAATGCCAGACATGGACGGGCAGGTCGGTAGGTGTTCATTTATCCTGAAAAACCTGCAAAGCAAGGAAAAATCATGCCTACTGGTGTTTGCTCAAAGGTGGTGTGTTTGGAGGTTCTCTATCCACAGTGGCTCATCTGGAAGTCCTAGACATGACCAGCATTCTGTTAGTCATTGTGTTCAGTAATCCAAAAGGACATGGCACATTGTGTCGTGTTCCCCTTTGCAATGTGCCCAGCAAGCACTCTGTGGTCTAGAATCACAAGCTGTGAGGTTTTTCTGAACTGGTCTGTCACAGAGCATTTGACAGTGTTTTTCCCTCAATGAAGAATTCTTTCCCTGAAGTGGAACCTGCACAGTAACACCTGGAGGTGCACCCTGTTCAAGTAACAAGAATTTGAATTTATGCAGTTTCTTTAAATACCCCTATTTGAGTTACTTGGCATTTCTTTCCATTTACCGGGTCTAAGTTTGGATTTGGTGCACCTGCTGACAGCTGAGCAGTGCGAGACGTTTACGTTGAGTAATTTAGCAGACACTTTTTACTAAAGCAACCTACAATGACCGATAACTAGTATTTAGGTGGCACCTTTATCCAAGGTGACTTGCAATGATATAGACCTGCACTGAACTCCCTACAATCATTCCCCCATTTTATACAGCAGAGCAATGTAACACATTCACACATCACAGGCACCGCATTCACCACTGCACCTGAAACATGTCTTTGGACTGTGGGAGTAGATCAGGCACTGGGATGAAACTAATGATACCTAATATCTGTGAAAGAGTTGAACAAGTGCAGGTAGACAGCCATACAGAGTAAGTAGTGACAGGAAACTGGCTTCTTATGCACTGATAACTAGTTAACTAATGTTAACTGTTGAAGCAATTGTGTGCATATTAGTGGGATTTAACAAAGATGGGGGTCAGGAATGCATACGAATATTTAATGGTAATTATGTGTTTATATGATAAGAATTCACCTTATGAATTTTTTGTTTTATCATCTAATTGCCGTTCACCATTTGGCCACATCTAAGGCCAATAAAGACACTGGAGTATAATATGCAAAGATATCAAAGTGTTTCGGTATAATTTTTGTTTTATTACCGGGACAAGTTGTTATTCAACATTAGGTTTTAAACATGGGGTTTAAATAAAAAAATGTTTTGTTTCTGTCCACAGGGCAAGTGCCAAATCAGCCCCCCTCAATATCAATAAGGTGTCCAACAGCCTTTTGAACTTTGGGAGAAAGCTCATTGGCCCCGCCATGTCGGCCAACTCCAGCGGCATTTCACCCATCAACAGCGATGTGGTCTCCAGCCCTCCCACAGTGCCAACACACCCCTTGGCGGAGCCCCCAGCCAGCAGTTCCCAGACACAAGCACACATCCCAGCGCACACACAGACCCAGGCGCAGCACCACCGCCTGCTGAAGTCCGAGAGCATGCCTGTGCACCTAAGCAAAGGTATGCAGCTGCTGAAGTAGCTTTTACCCTTAAACTCTAAAAAATACAAAGTCAACTGAATTTGACTATTTCTCCAGACCTTAAGAGCCCAACGGTGCTCCATGATACAGTGTAATTCTTTTAAGCTCTCTTGTGGCAATGTCTCCATTCAAATTATCTACCACAAAGTGTCACAGGCGGCAACAGTTTTGTCGTCCTCCTTCTGGTCTCACATCTGCACGGAACAGATGTGCCTCAGTGGACATGTAGAGGAGCTGACAAATTATTTTGGGGATTGCCTGCTGGCTTGAGCATGCCAGTTTCTTCATTGTGGTGTAGCAGGAGTGATGCGAAGGAAAGGGTGGGTGGTTGACATACCTCTGTGTGTGTTTCTCTTGTGGTCTCTGGGCTGCCGCCTCACTCTTCTATCTGTCAGATGTAGGTTCATGTGGAGGTACCCAGGTCACTGTTCCTGTCCAGGTTCTTACTGACGTCCAAGGTAACTGCTGCCATAGCAACTACATCAGCATCTTGTTTGTATGTGACGAATACAGTCGGGTGTGTGTGCAGTATTGCCTGTCTACCACCAGGGGGAAGTATTACATCATATTTTGGCTTCAACATAGACACACTGTTATAAGACCTTATCGAAGTTAGTAATAGTATTATGACCACAGGTTTTCCCTCAGATTGCTCGCATTGTGATTTTCAGCTGTGTTTTGTATGTTTGTAATATAATATTCCACATGAATTATGTGGGAAAGCCACAAAGCAGCACAGGGGAGCAAAAAACCTTTAAAGGTTGGCAAAGGAAAATGTGGAAAAAAAACCTCTGGAGGTCCAAGGCTAACTGGCTGCCCAGCCCTCTTGGCATGCTGGCATGTAATAGAAGATATTCAGTGTAAAGGACTTGGAACGTTGGCATTCACCACAAGCGTTTAGGTACCCGAGTGTGCTGGACGGGGGTGGAGAGCACATGTGCATGTTTAACACACATCGAGAGAGTAAGACAGTAGCACACAGTGGTATGTAGGCAGCCGGATAGACTGCAGCATGGATACTGACACCAGTAGCTGTGTTAAGACTCTGATGAAGAAAAGTCCATGTCTGTGCACTTATCTCCCCGCGCTGGCTGTTAAACACGTCCTTTGGACACTGCCGTCAAACACAGGTGTAGTCCTTTGTTTCCCTTTCACACTCAGTTACACAGTGCCCTCTGCTCAGAGCAGGAGGAATGCCCTTGTTGTGTCAGTTATAATGAGTCACGCACTTTTTTCCCCACTGCTTCCATTAAAGGTGCTGTCAAAATTTGTTTACTGCTTTCCTGTGGCAGCCAAACTGTCTCTAATGTGCATTTATAAGTAATGGATTTTCATTCTGAGGAGGGCGGTCCGGGTGTGGCTGCCCACATCACCAGCCGTCATGTGTCATCAGTGGTCTTCAATTGCTCCTGTTGTTGCTGCTTCTCCTTTGTTGCTTTATTGTTCCATCCAGCGTACACTGTTATTTCCACTGTCTGTGGTAAAGTGATGATTAAAGGGAAGTTTTACTTTGTTATATCCTTGAATAAGAAGCCAAACATTTTAGCCTTCTTCGGTCTTAGCTTTGACAAGCTGCCAGCATTTTGTAACCTAACAACCTACAGGGAGAGATGAAGCGCTTCAGTTCTGCATCTTGTCCTCTCCCTGCTAGTCTACGTGTAGGGCTCCAGCTCCCCTGTACACAGGTAGATGTGCCCCTTCTCTCCCTTCCAGGTCAGAGTTCCAGGACGGTGAGCTCCTCTCCCAGCATTGAGAGCTTGCCTGGTGGTCGTGACCATTCCACCTCCTCTCCGCCACTGTCTGCAACCAAGAAAGACTCCTTCTTCACCATCTCCCGCTCACGCTCACATAGCAAGACCATGGGCAAAAAGGAAGCGGTGAGGCTCCTTTTGCTCTCTTTCTTCCTTTGTTCCATGTGTGTCTACTTCCTTATGGGTCTCACTTCTTCGTGCACCTTCATATTGTCTTAATTTCCTATTAGAGGGCCAGATATTGGTATGACAGAAAGCTGTTTCAACATGTTGAGAAGCGCTGCCTGCTGTGTATAAGCCGCTTCCTTCTCTACTCCATAGGAAGAAGAGCTTGAGGCCCAAGTGTCCTTCCTGCAGGGCCAGATCAATGACCTGGAGGCCATGTGCAAGTACTGTGCCAAGATGATGAACGTGCATATTGGTAAGTCTTCCCGCTTCACCATCTGAGTATAGTAAGCAGGAGCATACGCTACAGTCATCCCGCCACTGAACATCCTCACAGGGGACAGCAGGGACAGTATGCTACTACAGTGCCGTTCCTGAATGCAGGAATGTCCTTTTCGCTCCCATCCTGAGGGGGTCGGGCAATGTCAGGATGTTATTCTCCTGAAGGGCACCTTAGGTAAATTGCTCAGTTTTTAGTGGTTAGCATATGATTACATAATTACGTTGTACAATATTCCAATAGTTAAAATTTCCATTTTAGATGCACATGCAAAAGAAATGCAGTAGATGATTAGATATTCAGTCTGACCTTCTCCTCCTTGTTCGGTGGTCAGTTGTGCTGGAAAAAGACGCTGCAGTGATTGTGTTCATTACCACGGTCAGAAGGAACACAGATGGAAAACAAGCTGGTTTTTACTGCACCAATGCATAGGCAGGCTAAGTCACCACATCACACAGGACAGAATCTGCCCAGGTTCACCTGTATTATACACCTGTGCTGAGGTGCTCATCTCTGCCCTTGCCATTCACAAAGTGTTTGTACCGTGGTGTACTGAAGAGTATCTAGAGGGTTACTAGACTTTGCATGGAAGGTGTCCACAAGGACGGTAACAGCAGGTCGGGTGTTTTCAGTCAGCAGGCAGTTAATTTGCAGCTGACTGAAGCAGTTGGTCATGAGACCTCCTGCCTCCCTCTCAGCTGGCCCCAGCTGTGCGCTCCAAGGTGAGCCATGTGACTTCATTCACTCACAATCCATGTTTCTACATGACCTGCTAGTTAATGCTTTCCTTTACTGCTCAACACCCACCTCAGTGGGGCACGAGACACTGGCCTCCTTGCGTTGCCATGCCAATGTGGCAACAGACAGGCGGATACATTGGAATTCCTCTCATTAATGGTTTCCCTCGTCTTTTGACCCCGATGAAGACAACCCGTTAGTAGCTCCTCCGAACCCAGTTCTTTAACCTCATTAAACACAATTCGGGCCCTGTCCTTGCTTGAATCCCACCTAATTTGTTCTGCTTGGCGAATGACAAGCACCACATCTCTGCTTTAGTTTCTTCCCAGAAACACTAAGCTGTTTACTTCTAAAAATATTTTTTTTTGAACAGCGCTACAGCAACAGATATTTCATAATGTATTTTTTCTTTTACAACATCTTTGCGAATTAGTCTGAAAGCTTTTTTAAGGAATAATAGAACTCGTTGATGTGAAATCCTGTTCTTTCTCTTTGAGTTAGCGCTGACCTTGCGGTTCAGGTTGAATCTTGTACTCATTTCTGGCTTCACACGTCGCTTAAATGGGTCTGAGCGCAGCAAGTAGTGATGACCTGGTAGGAGCCATTTGGGCCTCTTTGTGGGCTACAATGAGAGCCCCCAGCAGCAGTGGACAATGGGGTTGGGCTCCTGTGCTGTTGGGAGACAGGTCATACCCAGTGTGTAACTGCGCACGCACACACACACACACACACACACACACACATGTCGACTGAGAAATGTGTGCATCTGCAGAAAACATCCTCTGAACCACAGCAAACCAGCCCCCCTACTGTGAACCATGACTCACCTTGTCCCTCCCCATAGGGGAACTTCCTAATCTGGTTACTCCTTCAGACTGGATTTAGATGTTCAATTTTCCTCTCTCAAGTTGAAGCTAAAAAGATTTTCAAGGGTTTAACCAGCTCTAGTTCCTTTGGAGACGCAGCATGCAGTGCGGCTCACCCTGGGGGAGCAACGCCCCTCCGAAACGGCGCACAGGGAGTGTTGTTCAAGGCACTGTGACGTTTGCCTCATTTCTTCACCAGCTCTGGATGAGTGAGAAGTTTGATCCCCACGCGGACCGTGCCCCTCAGCGCCAATGTCAGAGCGTCTGCTGTGTCGGAGAAGTGTAATTACTGCTAATGACCAGGCACGCTGCAATCTGTGCTACATCTGGACCCAAGGCTTCAGAGGAGCTGTCCCTCGTGTTCCACAGGGAATGCTGGGTAACGCTGCTGGCGCAAGCAACATAGAGGAGTGTTTAGGGAGTCTCTCCATGGGTAGTGGAATCAGGCCACCGACTGGTGGAGACTACAGCAACGTGTGTGGTTCCTTGTGCAGTTGGACGCCGTTGGTCAAGTTTACGGCACACCGGCGAAGGCCCTGCTCAGAAACGAGTGTGAAGCGGCGCGTGTCGGGCACAGCTTTCTGGAGGACTGGTGGCGCCTGGGGAGAATCAGTTTTCCCGATTCGTTCGAAACCAATTTTGTTGCCGATGAGGTTCTTTTAAACCCAATTTGGCTTTGCTAATGAATACACATTAAAGAAAAGTGTGGCTGTAATTGAAAAGTGCTTAAGTTGAAATGCTCTCTCTTCCAGAGAACAAAGCTGCTTCCCTTGACTATTAATAAAGTAATAAAATGTGGTTATGTTAACTGGTTGCTCTTGTGTTCACAGGCAAGATCCAAGATGTAATTCTCCAGGAGAATCTGGACAAGGAAGATGAGGTCCTGGTGTCCCTGGCTGGACTTAAACAGGTACAGCTGAGCTGGACTTATAATGGTCAACTTGGCCTCCAAAACATGTGCAGGAACACACAGGGGTGTCATCGTGGCCACGCAGAGCTTAGTTCTGCTCCAGTGTGTATCGCCACACTGGGATGGGACTGTGTTTCTGTGTGAAATGTTTAGCACTATAAAATGGGATCTTCAGCAGCACCTTCGCGGTCTGTGTGTGACATTTACTGCTACCTGTTTCCACACATGTTGTCAGCTGGTTCCCTCAGACCTTTTCCAACACCGAGCTGCCGCGATTCAGCTCCTTAAAATTCCGTTCATACGTCGTGTTCTGTTACTTTGTTTGTGGGCTGGAAGGCTTTTCCCGAAATAGATGTCTGATTGTGATCAAAGGGACGAGGGTGGGTGTCTTCAAGGAGGAGGGGCGGCTTTCTCCCGCCTCGACCGGAGACGGCGACATGCGCAGGAGGAGCTGCTTTGGCGTTCAGGGTCTGTAATGAAGTGTTAGGATGTTTGGGACGTTAATTAACGCCGCTCTTTCTGAAGCCTCAGCTTACAGCTCTCGCTGTAGGTCCACTGCTTTGTTTTCACTTCACTTAATCTGTTCTTCTCTTGTACAGTTGCCAGCAAGTCATCGCACAGCTCTAGCAAAGATGTTTTTCCTTTAGACGAAAAGCACTACTTAATAGATTTTTTTGCAACACTGTTGTCATAAAGCAGAATCGAACATGTCTGTGTTCGCTGCCTCGGTTTAAACCCCTGCTTCTGTTTATTGTAAGAATGTATGAAGAGGCTGCGTATATTGTTAGAAGAACTGTAACTGCAGGTGTTCGGCTCTTTTTAGCCCCTTAGGTCAAATACCAGTTTCTCTTCCAGGGGATCGGTCCTTGCAAGACCTCTGTCAAGTTTTTTAAAACTGATTTAAGGGAAAGAAAAGAGATGCAGGTTTTGCGCACTCAGGGGGGCTTCTGGCTCCCCCTTTTCTGTGCTGTTTGCTTATCTTCCAAGAAAGTCCACACAGTTGTGATGGCAGTGCTGGAGATCCCTGTGGTCAGGAGAGGGGGCACTGAAGCACATCTCACATAGCATTAGTGTCCATTTAGAGAGGAAGTGAGCATGAGATGCTCCCTTTGAGAGGATCTGAAAACTGAGCACACAGAGGCTGCTGATGCTTTTCTCACTGCCAAAGCGGTGCCAACACACCTTCGTGTTGACTCTGTGGCCCCTTTTCATTCTAGTAGATCGACCAGTTCCTTTTCTCTAACAGTAACCGATTTATGTTGAGGTGGCACTGCCGTGCCGTGCAGCAAATAGCTTCTGCAGTGTTGTGCGTGTTTGGAAAGCAGTTTAAACCCAACTCAGTGAAATTTGCATCTTCTCGCCGTGATCCTGTTAAAGGTGCTGTGGTTTCTTCCCGCAGTCCGAAGAGATGTGTTTCAGGTGAACTGCTTACAGAATTGCCCATAGTGTGTGTGAGTAGCGTATGTCAACAAGTGTGTAATAGGCTGGTGTGCCATCCAGGGTGGACGCTGCCTCACAGCCTAAACTTCAGTGACAGGCTCTGATCCACAGTGGCCCTGCCCTGGACAAGCATCTATTGATGCTACATGGCGCATTTGTTTTAAACAGTACATCTCAGTGGTGAGCCTGCTGCTGCTCTTCAGGAGAACTCTGCTGCAAGCCTCAGTGTACCCGCACTTTTGTTCCAGCCCCCCATATAGAACCTTACATTCACTAAGACTGATAATCAAAACAAAAAGGCAACCACTTCACATAACTGGAGTGAAACATTGTCAGTATTTGCAGAGAACCTCTTAAGTCATTTTCATACTGTGGAAGCTGGAAAAGTCAGTGTTTAATGAGGGTGCGTGTGAATAAAAGCAGGCAGGAGAGCTGCTGGTTCCTGCTGTAGGGCAGCCAGGGACTGGTCACGAGTCTCCCAGCAGCTCTCTTATCCTCCCCCACAGATCAAGGACATCCTGAAGGGCTCCCTGCGCTTCAACCAGAGCCAGCTTGAAGCCGAGGAGAACGAGGAAATTACCATTGCTGACGACCACTATTGCTCCACGGCTCAGAAGGGCGCAGCACACGTTGCCCACAGGGATGCTGGAACAGAATTGTTGGAGCCACTGCCCATTCAACAGGTGGGCCTCCCAGACACTTTTCTTTGTCTCAGCCATCCCTGTCCAGTTGGGCAAACCCAACCATCTGATACACATCTCACTCCAGGCAGTAAGCTACAATCATCAGGCTAGTGTGAGCATGTGAACAAGAGGTATCTGCCTACTCCCATACTCTGTCCCATCTCAGTGTCCATCTGACTGACAGGATACTCAACCTGACCCATGTTGCTGTTTCCTCCTGTCCAGGGTCCCGCAGCTTCCTCGCTGCTCTCCGAGGGGAAGAACTGGGATGACTACATCCTGATCTTACAAGACGAGGACATGCAGCAGGCTGAGGAGGCCAGGAAGGGTGCCGACCTCACCCATCCCCCCAAGCCTGGGCGCGGGCCCTTTAAACAGGAGCAGGAAGTGGGTGGTTCATTCCATGACCCCCTGATGGGCACAGTTTCGGGATCCTCAAGCCCTGACGAGGGCAGCACCCATAGCAAGGACTCGGACTTCACCATTGTCAACCCCATGGACCTGTGAAAGCCAAAGCCACTATCCAGCAGTGGGGACAAGGTGCCCTCCGCTGCGTCTTTGCACACGCAGAGTGAGTCTGATCTGACTCTCTGTAGTCTTCTGTCCTTGTGACTTATGACCTCTGACCCCTGCCACAAAAAGTCACGTCTCTGCCCCGTCACGCAACCAGCGCCAATTTCCCAGAGAGCCACGAAGGACTCCTGTAACTTCTACCCTTTCTCATCCTGTTCCACTCCTGTGGTGTTTATGCCCCTTGGGAGCCTGGAGAAGAATACATTCACTTTTATGTAGTTTATTCTTTTTTTTTTATAGGTTTTAATTTGTCAGAATTTAAATGCAAAATGAGTAATTAGTAAGGTTTTTTTTTTATCAAGGTAAAAAATTTTTTACTATCTAGCATTTTTCTTTCGTGCCCCCCCCCCAGCTGCTGCTATAAACACTATAGAGATGCATAAAAACAGTTACTACGGATGAAAAAGAAAGTGCGTACATATTCATCCCGATAATTGTGATATTCGGATTGTACGATACATCTTGAGACGACTGGGAGATTGTAATTTACTCTTTTTACTGCTGTACTATCCACAGAATGGACTGCTGCATGACGTGACTGGAGTCATCCTGTCCACTAGGGGCAGCAGATCATCTCTTGGTGTCACTTGCCTTTGTTGTCTGAATGAGAGATTTCCAGGCAGTTGGAAGCAGCGGGTGTCAGTTGTGACTGGGAGTGGGCTGATGCAGTGAGTGCAGTACAGACATAGTGTGTAGCGACAGCGTTTCCCCCCCAGACCCTCGATTCCTGTCAGGCTGTTGAGTCTCTCAGCCGCTGCTTTGTTACCAAATGGTTAAATACTGGTGGGATATTTGTGTGCAGATGTGTGAATATTTTTCATCAATCTTAGTTAAACTAATGAATTAAGGAGCAATGGCTGGCTGCCCAAACATCTCCATCCAGGAGGAGGACAGGCCTCACAGTGATGGTCGAGTTAAATGCTTGAAAGGACTAGGAAACTGAACGTGTCAGTGAATCACCTGTCATCTCTTTATCTGTCAACCCCTGTTAGTCTGATGGGGGTCTCTTGCTCAGGACCTCCACTTCAGACACTCTAACTCTGTAAAGTGGAGCTGCTGTTGTGCACAGTGGCTGTGCTGTGGTGTAGAGAATCTGTAGGAACGCTGAGAGTCACAACAGAGCACTATGGTTTGGGGTATGAAACATCACAGCAGGTTTGCATCGGAGGATTCTGGCAGGTGGGGTCACACGAAGCTACCTGCTCTTCTGCTCATGATCTTTTCAGAAATGTTGCTGGAGTCCAGTCATGCCAGTCCTGTGGGCGTGAGCTTTCCAGCTGGTACCTCACTGTTGGCTTTTTAGACAAATAATTTAAAAAACAAAAAAAAAACCTTTTTCATGCTCTTACTTCTAGTGGAGGAGCAGGCGGAGGATGCGAGTGGCTTTCAGGCTTTTCCATCATTCTATGAGTTGTGCCTTAACACAGACTCTTCGCGATCACAGCCTGTGAACCTACCACAGGATGTTTCTGGAATTACTCATTGCCAAGATGTTACCTCATTTGCCTCGACCAGATCCACTTTCCTGCCTCTGCCCCATTTGCTGCCACACCAACCCTCTCCTTGTTGGACTGTAACCCTTGATGGATCTCCACCGACGTGAACATCGCAGCACGGCGCACCCTCAGCCACTTAGCTTCTTGCCGAGAAACCTTCTGCCGTGTTCTTACTTCACGTGACACTCACTGTTTAATGGTTTGTTTTTCTCTTTCTTTGTTTTCTGTGAAATTAAGGATTTTCAACGTTTGCAAAACGGACCTTTATGCCGATATGAGCTACACGTATTGATGCGTACCTGTGGCTGTTGTAAAGTCCTCTAATCGATGCCGTCTCCCAGGGTGAATTATGCTACATATGAAGTTAACACATTGGCGCAAATTATTAGTGAAATAGAAAAAAAAAACCTGTACTAAAGTATGATGTATGTGCACACAAAGGAGCATGTATATGTATATACGTATGTTTGTCCCTTTTGCCTGTGATGGAGAATAGAAGGTGGAATGATGGTCCCTCTCATGGTCAACGTTCCTGTGCAGAATCTCTGACCCCATGTTGTGCTGCCCCTCCTGCTCCCAGATTGGTCTCAGTGAGGGTGCGGTTCACACACCAACAGAGTCAGGAACTGCTGCCGCTGATCTTTCATGATCTTCATGGTTGTCATTATGAATGTAGCTCTTTTCTTAAATCTACCTAATAAAGAATAGTGGCTAACAGATACTGATGGTGGCTATGATTCTTTGGCAGAACGTCACTTAAATATGAAACAAGAAACACATTTTCTTCGTTATCCAATATTACGTTGACGAGATGTTGCACTAAGTAGCTGTGATGCCTCACTGCTCCTGGTTCAGATGTGGCTTCAAATCTGGCTCCATCCGTGTGGAGTTTGTATGATCTTCCTATGTTCAACTGGGTTTCCCCCATAGTCCAAAGATGTGTGTTACTAACAAAATGGTGACTGAATTTCTGTGTGTGTGTGTGTGTGTGTGTGTGAGAGAGAGAGAGAGAGAGAGAGAGAGAGAGAGAGAGAGAGAGAGAGAGAGAGAGAGAGAGAGAGAGAGAGAGAGAGAGAGAGAGAGAGAGAGAGAGAGAGAGAGAGAGAGAGAGAGAGAGAGAGAGAGAGAGAGAGAGAGAGAGAGAGAGAGAGAGAGAGAGAGAGAGAGAGAGAGAGAGAGAGAGAGAGAGAGAGCGAGAGAGAGCGAGAGAATGAGTGACTGCCCTGGGATCTACTGTATTACCCAACCCTGTGCTTCTGGAATTGGCTCCAAACCACTGTGACCCCCCACTGAACAAACGGTTATTGACGATGGGTAGATTTTACTTTAATAATAGAGTACAGTGTGTTTTTGTTCCCCTTTCTGTTCTTAGGAGTTGATCCCAGTGGAATAAGAGACTGGAAAGGTGTATTTTGCACTTGATTGCACAGGATTGTGTTTCAACTCACTGACCGGCCAACCAAATGACCACGAGACCTTTCACTCCCCCCAGATCCTGTGGCCTCCTGGAGGTGGAGGGCTGTCAAAACAATCAGGCAAAAGCATTTAGATTGAAGAAAGTTACCTGAGGAAGGTGACCATCTGGAGAAGGACAGGCATTTGTGCACAACAGTGTCTTCCAGCCCCTTCTTTCCCTGGCTTGGACCCCCCCACCCAAGATGCTCTAAGCCAGTGAACCAGGAATGGTCCCATCTTCCCTTGACAGCTGCTCTCGTCACCCTGCAGAGCTCCTGGGCTGCAGTGCACTTCCAGGATTTATTTCTGCAGATGAAAGTCCTTCAGCCACCACGCTCCGTTAAAAGGTAATTTTGTCGGAGACGAGGAGTGGCGTGATTTAGGAGCAGCAGCTTGGGGTACCCAGGGAGCTGTGTGTGTTGGATCTCATCTATAATGTATAGTGCAGTAATGGAGGAGCTTGCTGCTGCTCGTGTACCACCACCAGTCCAGTACAGCTGAGCCTGGAGCTACACCAGCCAGCAAAATGCAGGAGTAACGGTTCCACTTTACCACCGAGTACCAGCCTTGTTCCGACTGTGGCTCGGATAAACAAACAAATTCAAGCCCACAGGTGGTGTTACTATCCATAATTTTGCTGACCCCCTTGTCCAAGGAGATTTACAATTTTAGGTTTGTATGCTTAGCTACTTATGATTTACAGCTTTATACAGCACAGTAACTTTACTGGAGCAATTTGGTGTAAGGACCTTGATCAAATGTACTACAGCAAGAGAAGGGATCCAAACTCTTGTCCTGCAAATCTAAGATAAGAGCTCTAACCATTACATCACTTCCTAGCTTAAATGAAGTTTTATCAGCCATTTTCCATTTCGCTGATGCCTTTATCCAAGTTTGCAACATTTTGCCAAATTAAACTACACCATTTATACTAAAAGATTTGAGGATAAATGCCTTCTTCAACAGTAATACACATTGGCAGGATTGGGATTCAAAGACAATCTCTAGGTTACTCAAGTTGGGGGGGATCAGTCTGTTAAGATGCTCAAAAATCAAAGAAACATTTAAAAAAACTACAGGGTCAGTCACTTTGATTTACTTAGTTTGCTTTGTTATCTAGTTGCTCAAGGGTTCATTTAAGGACATCAGGATTAGACAGTTCAGTGACTGGCTTGGACACACAGTACAGAGGTAGTTGACCGCAGGTTGCTAAATGCTGTCTAGCTTAGCTTGTGGAAGTGGAAACCAGAGCCGACACTTTGGAGACTGGAGCAGCAGCCAAGACACTCAGCGAGAAGAGCAGCTTTAAAGGGTCCTCCACAGAGACCATCTTTGCACTGCGCCGAATGCAGCTGTTCCTGTTCAGGACCCCAGAGAGCTGTGTCTTACAGGTAAATGGCTGTGAGCCCCCTCTCCCCCCTTTAAAAACACACATCAAAATCAAACCTGCAAACAGAACTAAGTTTAAAAAAAAAAATCATTCACTTTTAAGTTTGCCAAGTGAGATGTTTCCTGGCGCTTTGTTTCACACTCTAGCAGTAAGTCCAAGATGGACTGGATCTAAAATGCAGTCCAGTCTGAGCGCTACTGGCATTTCCTCCACCCTGTTCTGCCCTCATCTCCACCCCGTCGCTTCTTTCTTCACCCAATCCCTCCTTATTGATTAGGAGCAACTTGCCCAGTAACTCTATTTATGAACAATTTAGATGAGCTGTTATAAAAGTACACTTTTCTCAGTTTTTCCTCAGTCATCGTGCCCCTTGAATGAAGTGATCTTGAACGAAGGCGAGACGGAAAAACGGCAACAAACCAGTCTGATTATTCAAGAATAAATGACGGCCAGTGAAACTGGAGGTCAGCTGACGGTAAGGAGGATTTATTAAGATTGCAGTGTACAGAAGATTGTTTTTAAGTGGAGAAAGGAAAAAAATTCAAATAAACACAATGGTAACAGTTACAGAAAAGTAATGGAGAAAGTCTCTCTATACAGATGTACTCAGAAGTGGAAAAGTATTGACACTAGAAATTGCAGTGCACAAAATTTGTGGAAATACAGCAAGTAACATTTTATTTTGTTTGTACCCACCTCAGCAGTGTAGTGAGACAAAGTTCCCTGTCAACTAGAGATTAACAACAGGACAAGGTTTTCCTAAAAGGTCTGAGATGTTATCAGCGACCTGGTTCACCGCGTGTGTGCGAGAGAGAGAGTCCCCTGTAATGCAAAGTAGCCTAGTGGTTGGAAACGTTGCACTGAAGTCAAATGCTGGCTGAAATCTCTGCTCCTGCTACATAACTTGCAGTTACTGTGAATTGATGCTGAGTGAAAATTACCCTGCTGTCAGATGGGTAAATCATTCTAAGAAGCTCTGGAGAAGTGTCCGATTAATAAGGTTCCACCGTGTCGAGTGCCCTGCTTAGGTGTACATAAATGCGCTAGAAAATCCTAGTTAGTTTGCACCATGGTCAGTCCAAACAGCAGTTACACACGTGAGAGATGTTTGTTTTATGTCACCCGTCACAAGTACGAATGACACTGTGAAGTTGGTGAAAAAAAAATACAGCACACAGGTGGTAAACGAAAGGACGGATTTATTTGCCCGCTGGTTCATACGAGACACAGGAGTGTACAGATCGGAACAAAAGCTGGACTGAATAAAGGGGTGTAAACAGTTACCTGGAGTTACATGTACACCCACGTCCACAATACTGCTCAGATAGAAAACCACTGCGTTATAACCTGGCTCAACTTTAAAACACTGGTTAATCATGGATTCCAGTGGAGATGGAAGTTCAACAGGACTTCTACAAAACATTAAATAAAAATATAAAATAGAACAGTCAAAATATGTAATATTGTAAAATCACAAATTCTACAATATATGCATAAAAGTACATATGAAAGTGGCAGTAATTGGCATACCTTAAGTGGGGGCATGTACTGTGTCACTTTTCTTTCTGCTGTTTAATAGTTAAACGGACACTCGGCTGATCATAGAAGAATTAAACACACACGGCGTGTCCTGAAAACGGCCCAAATCACTGACCCGACTAGAACATGGTGCACTGAATGTGTAAAAACTGGTACATGAGTTAGGAGGTTGGGCAGAAGGACTTGAGGTTGAGTCCTGTCGACTCGGGGCAGCAGGAAGTTAATGGCAGTGATGAGGCACTATTATTGTTATTATTATTACTACTGCTGCTATTATCATCGTCATTATTATTATTTGCATCCATAAATGGACATATAGATTTGTTTTTCCCCCACCTGGAATGGTTTCAGTGACAGGAATTCGATGAGTTTGATGACACATTGAACTTCTGTTCACAAAGTCACCGATGAACAGCTCCCACTTCTGCTTGATGTTTAATTTTTTTTTGCTTGGTTGTATTTTTCTTTTGTTTTCTAAAGCGGCTCAAATGCTGTGGCCCTTGGCTTTCTCAGGGGGTCTCTATAGTGCCTTCGGAAACCTACCTCTCCTCTCATAAATAAAACACCCATAACAGTAAGCACCCCCCCCAAAAGACAGCAACTGAAAGAAGAGGAGAATGGAAATCATTGCACATAGAGAGAGAGACTGCGGAGCTCATGTACAGCCGCGCTTCTGCAGGCCGAACGCCAGTGAGTCCCCTGCTGTGAGCAGCCTGGTCTCGTACCTCCGCTTCTCTTCTTTCCTCACAGTTTTCAATACTTCCTGCTACATTCATGTCTGCAGTATCTGCCCAAAGGCTCTGCTACCTGGCCTACAGTTGTGCTTATGAAGTCCTCCAAGGAGGCCTTGCCCGGTTCAGTCGGTGCCCCGTTACTAAGTGCGCCGCCAGCTCGCGGGGCGGGGGGAGCCCTGCAGCACACTGGGAATCTTCATGGGAAAAGGGCTGGGGTGGGTGGGGTAGATTAAGGGAAGAGCCGACCCCTCAGTTCTCCTCAGACAGGAGGTCGTCCTCCACGGTCACTTTCTCAGGGATGGCCTCCAGGCTGCGCCGTGGTTTGCTCCTCTCCCCGGCCACACCCGCCCCCCTGCCCTTGTACAGATTACTGGTGATGGCCGCAATCTGGATCTGCTTCAGGTTCTCCTGAGCCTCGTTCTTGGCATGCTTCAGCAGGTCTGCTTGGCCCTGGGGTCGTGGGGGGGGGGATAGGAGAAGGTTAGTGGAGAGGAATCCCAGCAGGGTCAGCGGGACCAGGCCCAAAGGGGAGCGGACAGCACTGGGGGGCCTGTTGGACAGCTAAACTGATGACCAGACCAGATGCACCACTTCTAAATCCTTTCTAAATGTACAATAGACAATTCGGATGCAAATTACACAATTCGAGGGTTTTTTTATACATAAGATTACGCCACATATTTAAAAGGTTGAAAAGATAGTCAGTCATGAAGGCATTTTCATTAAAGGTTATTTTGTTTCGAAATATCTGCCTTATGCATGAATCCAGCATTCAAATATAATGAAACTGCATTTGTTAAAGAGGCGCACCCCTGCATGCGAAAGCGATGCCTGGGACCCGGTTGGTGGTGGCTCAAGGACACGGCTGTTGCTTGGTGCCACCAAGAGTGACGTACAGTCGCTGGTGTGGCTGTACAAGACCCCTCAGGACACACCCAACACGCCATCACAAGCGCAGTTCCTCGGCCACGAGTTGCACTCGTGACTGCGCTTTGCGGCGGAGTGCAGCTCGTAAGGGTTTCCTCACATCTTTTCATCTGACGGGAGCATTTCTCAATCATAGACTATGCAGCTTGTGTGACGACCTTGCTTAAGCTCCACATCTGGGCGTCTTGTTTGGAAGCTGTCTGGTCCACCCGCCCACTCGGGGATCTCGAGAGCCTGATTTGTGAATCTGAAGAGGAAACTAACCTTTCAAATCACTTCCCTGAGCTTCCATCCACACCTCTATCTCCTATCTCCTAAAATGACCTGCAACACACTAGAAACTACATGGATTTTCCATATTGCATTTAAGTGTTGCAAGTGTACACTAAATGTAGGGTATTTTCTAAAAAGTAAAATAAAAAACCCCTGTTTCTTGAAAGCTTGAGGGTTTAATTGCCCCCTTTGCTCTTGTTCCACAGTGAGGGACGAAGCGGGAATTAAACAGAAGCGTGGCTATAGTGCAGCCCACAGAGAGAAGAGCTGCTGTTTCTATCAGCTTATGATAGCAGCGCTTTACCATAATTTCCTGGATTTCATAAGAAAACCTATTGCTAAACATTTAAGCAATGAAATATGTTATCAGAACAGCGCAAGATGTCGGCTTTCGGACGCGGAGCGGTGTGTTTATACAGTGTGGTGGATGGGTGATGACAGTGAGTGGGATCCTAGGTGAAGAGTGCGAAGTTAAGCTTATGAAAGTAAATACATTTTGTACCGACAGATAAAAATGACATGAGGATTTAGCACAGGCCTAGATGTGTTCTTTTTATAAAAATCCCACCTTTTTAAGCTACGGGGTTTCATATTCATTACGGTACACTGCCAACTAGGTGAAGTGTTTTGTTTTCTGGTCCAGGAACAAGAACAACAGGACTCCAGCGGGTGGCTGTGGGCTCCGATCGACCAGACCACATCGACCCGCTTGCCCAGGGCTGTGTCAGGACTTTGGGAGTTTTCCGGTTGGCTGCCGGTGCCACGTGACCCTTGGAGGACGGTGTTGTGACCTGCAGGATCTGCCCCATGATGCTCTCTGAACACTGAATGTTAGAGAGGAGCAGAATAAATGGCAGCGCTGGCAGTGTTATTAATGGCCAATATTAATGGCTTATTGAAGAGGGGAAATGTTTCCTTCACCAAACTACATAAAGAACTCACCACATCATTTTTAACTAAATACACTGGGTCCTCAACTTTCAAATATTAGCACAGAAGGCTATAACTAATGTTGTTCATAACTCTACCAGAAAGTCACAATCTATAAAAGCTGATCTCCCTTGATTTACTTACAGGTTAGGTTCACTAAAACTTGGTACAGCTAAAATAATTTCTGACACTTAATAATTTCATGCGCATCCAGCTATACTATTCTCTGATCAGAGAGAACAGCTGTCAACAAGGTGAAAGTGAGTTGAACTGAAGTGGCCCCACACTCCAGGGGGTGCTCTTCACTGCAATCTATTCATTGCATTTTCAGGTAAACTCAGGTCGCGCTACTACAGACAGAAATCTGAGAAAGTAGACAAGCTAAGAAAATGCTATTAAGGCAGCAAACTATAAAACGTGTACAGTAGTCCCCCCTTATCCGCAGGGGATATGTTCCAAGACCACCAGCAGATACCTGAAACCGCATATAGTACCAAACCCTATATATACACACTATGTTTTTTCTAAGTGTCTAATGGATGGGTGGCGTATACGGTGTGGATATGCTGGACAAAGGGACGATTCACGTCCCGGGCGGGACGGCATGAGATTTCATCACGCTACTCAGAACGGCATGCAATTTAAAACTTATAAATTGTTTTTCTCTGGAATTTTCCATTTAATATTTTCAGACCACGGTTGACCGCAGGTGACTGAAACTGCAGATAAGGGGGGGACCACTGTATTTTTGAAACATCGTGATTAGAGTGACACGAGGACCACCAACCTGCCTGTCAGTGGACCCAGTGCTTGTTATTGTGACTCATCGAAACTTTCTGCTCAAAAACCGTATTGACGGACATGACAGTGGTTATTAGTTTGAATTTGGTCTCGTTTTTCCATTTGTCGTCTTTCTTCCTTATCAACATTTGTTCAGAGACTCACAGTCACACTGAGTAAACTCCACATGAACACAATGCGGGGGCTGATAAGTGTGCAAACACTAAAACGTAGAGGGGGAAAAAACTGTGTGGCTGTGGAGTCGACGCCGTCCACGTTTTAACCCTCCAGCCCCTCGCACTTGAGCAGCGACAGCAGGTCTTTAACACAGGGCCTTAACAGAAACCGATACACTGCTGATCTGGGTCTTTATGCATTACTGACTGAACAGCTTTTTTAACACACTGTTTAACCTCTCGCTTCCCAGCTGTGTGACCCGTTTCCACGAAGAGGACACGGGAATTCTGGAGACAATCTGGGTCTCTGCCTCTTCCCTCTTCTACAGCTCTGCAAACGCTGCACGTCTCTCTAGACAGGATCATGCAGAACAACAAAAACCTGCTTATATTAACATATTTTCACTTTTAATGCATCGGGTGTCACGTAACAAGACAAAGGCTAAGAACACCACGACTACCTGGGTGTGGAGCGGCATCCCGACCGCAGTAATAAATCACTTTCCTGGAGGCCTGGCAGTCAGTCACTGGGGTGGGTCGATTGTACTCACTTCTAAACGGTGCCAAGGCCAATAAGCATGAAAAAAGATTGCAATTACAGAGGAACTTAGTGCCTGGTAATCTCTCCTTTGTCTCAAGTCTTTAGTTAGCCTTGAGCTTCAAATGATCAGAATATTAGCGCCGCTTGACAGAATATGAAAAAAAAACCCCAGTGGTATTAGCAAAAAGATATTAGAAACCTCTGCCATCTGCACTGTTGCTAAGCAGCCACATTGGTGGGAAACGACCCCCTGTGTGTCAGTTTTTAATGGGGTCTAACATGTCCTCTGGATGGCACACATCATGGCGCTGTGTGGAGGTCCAAGTCATATGAACTTCCCACACAAACTGGCAGAATCCCCATAAAAAAGACAACAGATTACTCTATTGAGCATATTAAAAAAAAAAAAAATTACTGCTGGAAAACAGACCCTGAATTTTAACTGGTTTGTTATTCACAAAACCATTATCACACTGTCCTGCCTTTTCACATTATCTGTCTACAGTCCTCTGGTATTTTTTAACCTTTATGTCAACACTAGCTGTTATTTATTGCCTAGTCAATACTTTTATCCAAAGCAGACCGCAGTTTTTGCCCATTTCTACTACAGCAGGGTATATTATGGGACTATTTGCCAGTTAACTTCCCGGTTCAGAGGTACAACCCCAGGCCCTTTTCTGGGATTTGAACCGGCAACCTGTGGGCAACAAGTCCGTGTCTTTAACTGCACCAACTCTGTTTTGTGTTGCTGCCTGCATTGAACATGTCCTCCGAAGGATGTTTTTGAACAGTGACTAAATCACTTGGACGAGGAAAATGCACAACTTCTAAAAAAGCAACTAATACACACAGACTGGTATTTCTGTAATGTCGAGGTGCGCATGTTAATTAAATAATTACACGTTCAAGTCCAAAGTGGTGATATGGTTATTCATTTCACCCACAGCATCAGGCTGAACAAACATCTGCAGTCAGCCACAGTGCGCTCCATTTTTGTGTACATATTTCACAGTTATTGCACAGTTTACAGTAAAATACTGTTTAAGTTTGTAAGTTCGCATACAGGCTTTGGCTTTTGGCCGAAACAGCCCACCCTGCTGATTAAAACCACTACAGGACGGGCAACGGGGTCACTGGGGCTCCTAGGGACGTCACGGCACCGGCTGGACTCACCTTGAGGATGGTGATGTTCCAGGTGAAGCTCTCCACAGCCCGGACCAACTTCCTGCCCTTCAGCCCCTCTTTGGCCGCCAGGGTAGGCAGGTTTTCGTGGAACTCCATTGCTGGACAGGTGAGGTAGAAGTGTGGGGGGGGGGACAAGTAGCACCGTTTCATTATGTATTTTAGCAAACAGGTTCAACATCCACGCAACATGTTCAGAGTATGGAAAACAACCCATTCCCAGGTTCACTCGGCATATTGACAAGTGGTTTCGTCCCCCTAGGATAGTTAACTGCTGTGGTGCTTTTTGGGTCTTTACCATGTAGAAGAGGGTGAAATGGTAAACTTCCCACCGAGCTGCACAGAGCTTCCCACTCAGCCCTTCTCTCCCGAGTAGCTCCTGGGTTCTGGGGCCCTCAACAACTGGCTGGGGGAGTGGGGGGGGGGGGTTGGCGCTCTTTATAAATACTACCGCACTACTTACCCTGAATAATGAAACTGTATGAAGGGAGCTGCTGGGAACACATGGTGACACCGTCCCTAAAGCCAACTCCTCTTTTTTAAGACCTTTTTCATACTGAGGATCAAACTGTATAATTGTGCCGAGCAGCTGCCTGGAGGGCAAACGCTGTAATGAACAGGTGGACTGTGACCAACACAACTTTATTATGTCACGATCTCTACTGTCTCCACAACAACTGCTCATGAATTAATCCAGGTTTATTTGTTTTAGTTAACACTCAACTAACCGGAATGGAAAGAAACCACAAAAAACCACACAGCTGGTTATGCTTATAAATAAAGCTCTGATTCCCTTGTCAGACTTTCTCCATTTTAAAGATGACTTTTAGATTTTTTTTTAGATGACATTTTATGGAAAACTGCAAGTCCGAGGCATCCCAGTAAGGATGCACTCACTGAATGTGCGACAGAGAGGCAGGGTCCTTTGCTGAAATGCCACAACTGACAAGTGTGACCGACTTGAGAACGAGGTGCCACTTCACACGTGTGTTTACTCCCAAATCACTGCAGCTCAATCCAGTCCCTAGTTTAAGAGACTTGCTCCGAGGCCCAATTTGTACAAATTTGATAAAATGGCACAGAGTTCCGCAAGACTCTGCTAGAGATCAGACCGTGTCTCCTCATGTTGCTGTGTGGATACCTTGTGGAGGAGTCATCCGTGCCACAGTATTTCCAACGGGTGTTCCAATAAGAGGGCCGAGCCCCGGCCCAACCTCCTCCACAAGACCACGTAGCGCACAGAACATGCTCCATCCAGCCCCACACTCCCACTCTCCCTCTGTGTCACACACACATCACGGTTTCCATGGAGACAAGGAACAGGATGACAGCACCGAGACTGTGTTTGAATGCACTATAGGTTCTGGTCTGACGGCCCCCTGAAGACTTCGCATTTGAGGTGATGTTACATAATCTGCTGCTGAAACAAATCCCTCCAATAACAGGAGTCGGAAAATTATGGAATTTCTGAATAATTAATATTGCAGAATATTAAAGAAATCCATTTCAGTTGTTCCTCTGCTGCACAGTGAATAACGCCGCATGTAGGGACACAAACACAACCAGAGTGATTTAGTAGCTCCAAAAAAGTCCTTGAGGTATTTTCTTGCCAGTGGCTCAGAAACACTAGATATTTACCATTAGTTTCACACGTCCAGAAGAAACACAGAAATCACAAAATATTTGTTGTAAATCTGTTCACAGCTCAACAGTATCTGACTCAGGCACTTACAGCACGGTGATAAATAGTGGCACACAAACAAACAAATATTCATATATACAACATGAGTCCGGCACATTATGCACAGCTGGGGTTGCTTAGCAACACGAGGCTGTGGAACTGGAATGCTGTGCTAACGTGTGTGTGAGAGACAGAGAGAGAGAGAGAGAGAGAGAGAGAGAGAGAAGCCACCTGTTCTCCATCCATTCTCGTTGGACAGTTTGCGTTTTGCAAACCTCATCTGGCAAACTCCTCTCAACGGGGTCAAAATCCAGAAATCTTGTCTGACAAATATAGGTTTTGTGAAAATATGTCTTAATAAGAACATCATGTTAAATGAGCAACTATTAAATGTGAGGAAGGAAAATTGGCTTCCTGTCTAGAGTCTACCCTGTTAAACACCATATGGTTCCAGGAAGGACTGTGAACCATGACAACTCTGCATGGGCCAAGCAGTTATTGACAATAGATACACATATTGAACATGATGGAAAATATATGGTAACCTGAAGACAACTCTTTGGGCCACAGTTTCGTGACTGAGCTTTAACATCATGTTCTCCCTGCAATGAGCTGCTCCCCTGAGCTGTGTGTGGAAGAGAGGGAGGAAAACCACTCTGTGGAGCCACTTGCAGAATCTGGCCATCAGATTCAGGTGCGACGTCTCTGTGTTGAGAGGACGGAGACCCTCTCCCCATTTTATTTCATCTCACATCAGGGGGTCTATTCCCAGGCCACAAACCATGCCGTAAGCTGGTCTGTCTGCCACCAACTTCCAGCTATGTGAGAATCTGAGAAGTTTTCTTGAGAGTTGGCTGGCAGGCCAGCCTGAATCATATCACCTTTGGAAAAGAGTATACAAAAACCCACTCAGCTCCACCTTCTCCACGTCGACTTTCTCCAGCAGTGCAGTGTGTTGGTGCAGTGTAACCTGTGCTTCGTTGTGCAGCGGCACTTTCCAATTTACACAGCTCCTTGCACATTCCTTCATGCAAACCTATTTCTTTGGAAAGGAAGAATATTAAAAAAAAAAAAAAAAAAAAATCGAAGCTTTCCAAAGACATAGGTTTGCATACACTATTTCTATTTCTGCTTTTCTGCAAGACTTAATGTTACATGTGTACGCTAAGATACTAATATATTTATACAACTGAGTAATTGTTACTCAATTAAGAATAAGTTCTTTACTCATGGATGCTAAGGCAGGAGGTGGTATTGTTCACACGCCCTAGCAAGGTGATGGCTGTTAACCACTGCGCCACCATCCTCTGCTTTCCACCCTGGCAACAATGGCTCTTTGTTTTGGGAGTGCAGAGACATATGAGCGGAGAAGTGAGCTACAAAACCAGAAAATCATTGTCCTCGTCTCTGGCTTCCCACATTATACCGTTTTCTCCAAAGCCGCGTTTTTTTCAGTGAGAGAAAAAAACGTCCGATTTGGAGCTGTGGCCTGCGGAGCTCTGCTGGGACAGCTTAGCTGCATTGCTCTGCCTGTTGCAATAACATCGCCCGGCTCTCCCTCTGCAGCTACACGTCTCCACACATCCACTGGGTTTGTTTACCAGATGGTAAGTCCAACTGCGGCCACAGACTCGCGATTTGCCCGCTGGCCAAACTACATCCACAGTCATTATTCATTGTGCAGCTACTGCATGAGAGCGGGGTCCAGAGCCGCACACGGAGAGCTTTGTTCCACTAACGCCATTTATCAAACAAAGAATGACAGAGAAATAAGGACTAAATCCCTTATCTGCAACAGAGCCGACCACACATTGTTTGATCTATGCCCATTAATGCAATAGACACAGAGCTAGGCCTTGGGGGAGGGGCCATCACTTGGAAAGAGGCAAACAGCATCTACAACTGGCCAGATTGACCTCTTTCAGATGCAGAACATGTTTGGTGCCATAGTGAAATTAATAACACAATTATGTTATGAAACAATAAATCCACTGTGATGGACTAGTCTTCCATCTTGTGTAGATCTTGCCCCAAATCCTAGATCTCTGTGACCTCAAACTGGACAGGTGAGTCAAGTGCAACTGTGTATTATAATGTACTGTATGTCAAATTAATGTTATATTTAAGAAAAGTAAGCATGTGGTGAACATTTTAAAAGTGATGAGTGAGCTAGCACACGCTTTCTCTGATGGGGTGAACTGTGAGACAAGTCCAGCTAATGCAGATTTTATAGCCCTGAGCTCAGAGCCACGAACCCAGGGGAGCCAGCAAATAAGCACATCGGGAAATGTTATTGATTATTCCAGTGAGCTGCCAGTCAGAGTCTCTGGGCTACTGCAGCATCCCAACACACACACACACACACACACACACACACACACACACACACACAGAGAAAAATTAGGAGCCAGTGACCGGGTTAAACCAACATGAATCTGAGCCTGGTGTCTTGGTGAATTTTAAGAAGCGCAATAAATAAATGGTAAACAAAGGTATTGCCAACAAAAATGGTGAAAATGTTTTCACAATAAAAAAATAAAGGCAGTAAAACTACTGCACCACATATAGTGGGAGAAAATAATTATTAAAAATAAGCCCCACTGGGAGTACTTGAGAGTACGTTGTGCTTGTGCTTCAAATGACAACACACCTCACTCTGTTGACCGTGTGCTGATCTAGCGGCCCCTCCTTCACCCCCACACCGCCGTAAAGTGACCCCAGAAGCTCGATTAGTGCCTCGCTATCGTCACTGTCTGCTTAATGTGGCTTTCTGTAATGACACACGGTTTACCATGTGGGGGCTGTGGATGACCTCCAGCACCCCCTCTGAGCAGATCCACAGAACCTTGTATAGCCCAAAAACCCAAAAGAACATAAGAACCATTTTTTTGTCCTGAGGTTGATGAAAACAGACGTTTATAATGCTTTGATGCATGTTTGTCGGCGGAATGCCTCGTCTGCTTTCATCTGCCAGTCTGACTCTCCCATTGCCTCGGGGTGCTTGGCACGCCTCTGATTCATGTGAAAAATTACATAATGTTTTTTTCTTTTAATATTTTCTCCAATTCTGCCTCCTTTCCATGCTCTACAGCCCAAAGATCTCAGGCAGAGTGTTCCAGTTCCCTCACAAAGGCACTTCTTTCCGGGCATCTCATGACTGAATGGGCTGAACAAAAATCCTGAAAAGGTTTCATTCCCACAACAGATGATGCTCGTACAATTCTGATGTTTACTCTGACTTCTTGGATGTTTTTCCCCTTTGTGACTCTTTTTATTAATTAAAATGGATCCTGTCAATTATGTATTCCATCCTCATAGTTAAGACCTGTGTCCAAATGAACAGTATGTGTCATGATCCGTTTGCTCTAGTTTTCTAAGCCAATCACATGTTCTGTGAAAATATGGACTCTCTAGCTGCTTTGCCCTCCCATCCTCACCCTGCTCCGTTCAGGTCCAATTTCTTCAGTGATAAAAGAATAAGTAGCTAAATGTATATAACAAAAATTAAACCTTCCTAACCTTCACAAATTAATAATGGAATTTAAATGAAACTCATCATTAAAGGCCAACAAGAACAGTATAGAAAACTCTGAACACACCAGGAAATGCCTGAAAAGGGAAAAAAAACACACTTGTCACACAAAACAAATAAGGAAGACAGAAAACATACAAACACAAACACACAGGCACATGTGCGCACGCACACACATCACACACCTGTTTTCTGTGTCTGCAGAATCCTCTCATAGACGCCATCGGCGTTCTCGATCAGGGCCCTGCTGGTCTGGATCATCTGCAGGAAGATACGAGAATGTAGTGACGCACTGACAGGGATGGAAAAGGATGGGAATGCGACCCTCATTGTGAATGGGATGGGAATGCATGGTCAAAGGACTGGAATAGGACCTGCGCACACCTCCTGGACTGTAACTGTAAACGGCTTTCTGGAAAATCTACACAATCACCAACCAGAGCCCATACTGAGAGCCTGATCTCAATTTCAAACTCAATTGGACATCTTAAAATAACAGTAATTATTGATCACCTTGAAGAAAAGAGAAGATCAGTGTTGGACACTAAAGTCTTTTTTCTTTTTTTAAATTGAGAGCATTTTGCTCCTTACAGGCAATAATCAGGACATAAACAGTCAACTGTAGTTAAGGAGCTTCTTCCTGGGGACAAGACCACCTTTTTGCCATTCCACATGAGGGAGAAAATGCACACTGAAGCTGGCTGTGGACACACCTCTTCATGGGGTGAGTAATGTTGAGAGGAGAACATGCCAAGCTATCTGCAAGATGCACCCTGGGGCAACCTGCAGTTGATGCTGGTTGGTGATACATTGTCCTCGCTCATGGTTCACTCTAAGGCCAGTCTGCAGGTGACAAGGCAGCTCAGTAAATCACACCACGTTGCCGAAAGTCCCGGCAGCCTTGGTCTTACGGCTTCAGCTGATGTCTCACTGGAAGGTGGGGGGGGGGGTGGTAATGCCTCCCCTGTAAGGGGTTTACTGAGAGCTCTTCTACCTCCCCCAAAGCACACCCCCCCAAAGCTCGCTCACTAACATCTCACTGGACACCACTGCTGGCAGCTCTCCACTTGTCCTGCTCGTTTGTTTGAACCGAAATGCTAGACCTTTACGTCAAAAAACCTGTGGAGAGTTCTCTTTATTACTATTAAATAATTCATTGTCCAAAGTGACATACCGTGTTAGCTAACCAACTTTACACTGATTTATACACCCATTTACACAAGAGGGAAATGTTGACTGTATCAGTTCAGCGGGAGAACCTTGACCTATGGTGCTACAGCAGGAGCGTGACTGGAACCCAGACTCTTCAGAGTGCAAGGTGTCGGTTCTAAGCCAGCCACACCATCTGCTGCCCCGGTGCCCACATTTCCTCTCCTCCCAGTCAGGACGAACGTGTCCACATAGGTTGTCCTCAGTTGTATTTAGTTTCTCCCGAAGCACCAACTGTGAGTGTTTGTTGATTTAAAGAACTCGGACCGAGAGCCCGGTGAACATGCAGTTCTTAGAAAAGTGTGTTGTGGGCAGAAGATCCAGTGGACATCTGTGAGCGTGGCTCCGTCATCTGGAGCAAAACATCTTATAAAAAATTCATCTTTCTGTTGGGGGTTCCTGGGTTGCCCTGCCTGGAGCTATGATTTATCATCCAAATCACACACTTGTGTATTCAGTAACAGGGCAGAGCTCATGCTGCTTGTTCCAACAGAAAAGGCTGAGCGAGCAACATTATTTTGTGTGACTGGGCCCCCCAGAGAGGCGACTTGTCGCTTCGAAGATGGAAGGCAGAGGGTCGGCCTTGTATGCCAGACAAAAAAAATGGCTTTTTAACCGCAGCTATTGAAGCGGCACTCTGTGTCCTGGCCTGACCTGCTGACGAATTGGTGCATGTCGGTGGGATTGATCTAACGCCCACACCCAGCACCCCACCCAACCCCACTCCTCCTGCAACCTCTCTGTGACCCTTCAAGGTCGTGGCATACACCAGGAGGCTGGCTCTTAAACACAGGACGTGTGGAATGAGTTCAGAGCACTACAGTAAACAAACTCGGCCACATCCTGGCCTAGCACAATAGAAAAACACACACAAACACACACAGTTTAAGTGGGCAGTTTTTCTCCTGCTTTGACCCCAGGCTGTCATATCTTGCAGACCTTTGAACCACGCGTGGGGTGTTATTCTTCTACAAAAGGAAGTACACACACCCCCCCCCTCTCCACTGTGATTCATTTTACTGTAATCTCCTGCCAGAGGTTGATAGGGACATCTTCTGTTCTGCGGCCTCTCAGAAGCTAAATGTGTTGAGCAGAGGTTAGAGATGCAGGACATCTGCAACTTCCCCGCTCTGTGTTTAAAGTCAAAGAAATCCCCTTCTGGGTGGGGTAAGTGGAGGAAATGCCCCCCCAAGTCATATGGAAGCCTACAATATGGTGTCTGACAGTTTGGACCCGCGGCCTCTGGTTCTGAGGCGGGTGGGGTGCACACACACTGTGGAGACCGCACTGCTCCCACAATCCGTTGCTCTGCCCAGTGCTGTGAACCCCACGATGAGTTCACGGGTGCACAATGCCAGTGATCAGGGCAACGCACCCGTCTGGACAGTTGCCAACACTGGTCTGTACTTTTCAAATTTCACATAGGTGTGGCTGCCTGTTAATCCCGGGGCAACATGTGGGCCGAGCCGCACCAAGGCAGAGGGCATGTGTGAGCACAGGCCAAGCTGGCCTTTGTAACCTTCTCTAGTCAGAACCACAGCCTGGGTGCCTGCCAGCAGCAGACAGCTGGTTCCCTTCAGCACCACAAGAGCGGCGCTGGTTTGGCAGAGCTCAGCTCTCCCCAGCTCTCCCATGCACCTTGCAGACTGACAACCTCGACACGCGTAAAGGCAAAGTGTTAAATCTCCGGAAATGGAGGAACCGGCACACACAGCGTCATCTGTCCTCCTCCTTGATAAACCAAGAGCCGTGGATTCTTTTCAGCAGACTACAGAGGCACACATACAGATCTGTCTTGCTATTATTTATTAATTTGCCTGAGTTTTCTTCAAGGCAGCACACAAACAGATTTGTACATTCAGGAGGTTTTGCTTTTTTCAGTCTTGAAATAATAAATGGTTCTTTCCTGGTTTCTCTTGCAATCACTGCCTTCCTCTTCAACACACACACACACACACACACACACACACACACACACACACAGCACATAGGTATTTGCACCTATAATTCCCAGTTACACACATTCCTCTATCTGAAACCCTCTAAGGACATCTGGGTCCAACTACCCCTCATTATCTACAACCAAAGGCAGGTAGAGACATGCACACACACGGAGGCAGCACTAAGGTCTGTTTCATGACCACACTGTGTGACGGGGCAACTTGTAGCCAACAGGCCCATTCATCAACACCGCTTTCTGTCCCTCTTCACCCTGAACTCAGCTGCTCTGTGTGTCTTTCTCTCTCAAGCAGGGCTTATTCCTCAGATGCTAAACGCCCTGAATTACCACACTTGGCATCGCTACCTCTGCTAAAGAGGACGGGAACAGGAGGCAGTCAATCCCTGCAGCCCTGCCTGCCCTACATGCTTGCCAGGGGGGAAAGTATCCCAGAATTCCCTGTCAGACAGACACAACAGAACTGGCTGTGATCCAGGCCACATGGAGTTAGTGACCTTTGACCTGAACATGTCTCTTCAGCCTTGAGTGATGGAGCACCCCTGCTGCATAGCAACACTAAATGACAGGAGTCACGTGGCAGCACATTCCTAGTTACTCTGCCTCCCCACGTGTGGAACACGGTAAACAGGTTCTGACATTCAGACACTCAAAGCCAAACATTCATTTATTGCACCCTTCACTCAAACATCAACAGTGACAAAAGAGTACACAAAGGGTAATGGTGACACTCCAGCACTTGGATATTTACCACAAATTGTTATGCGTGAAATTTTCTCACAAGGTCACACTGCAAGTCTTAGCATCAAGTGTTTGAGGGAGTTCAGTTCCTGAGGCAGGGCCACCGAGGGATCATCTTTCAAGCACTGCTTGCAGTTCGCAACTCGGGTTCTGGTGCGGATGCTGACGTCACCGCAGCGTTAAATTAACAGCGTTGAGAGTTACTGTCACGTCACACAGAATTGGGGCATAGCAGGCCAACCGACGGGTGCCAAGGGGGAACATAAAACAGGTTATTCTACAGAACTGGCCCTGTACCTGGCTGGGGTTTAAATCTGCTCGTGCCAGAAAGAAAACTGACAAACAAAACCTGACTTGTTTACTACCGGGGTGCTGGGCCAGAAGGGCCAGTTTGTCTTTTCCTAATTGTTTTATTTAGGAGGAACACAAGTATTTAATCACTATTTATACTCGTTTCATTTTCCATCATATTTCACAAACATGCCAATGTGCTCCCTGTCCACTGGTTAGCAATTAAGACTGCTTAAAATAATTTTTGCAGAAAAACCCCGAAAATCAGTGACCAGGTATTTTGCGCTGCGGTAGGACCACTTTACCCTAATGGTATATGCGCTTTGAAATAAATCCTGTCATGTCATATTCCAGCATTTTATAAGCTTCTATATTTATAAACCTTACCAGCTGGGGCTGTGTATTTGTGGAGGCACACACCCGCTCACCCTGCGTTCATGGAAACAATGGCATTACATAAGGGCCGACTTGCATAACTTCACACCACATCTAATCAATTGGTCAGCGCAAGCTCTCTTTGTCCTGCGACTGATCGATCACGGTGCTCAGGTCTCGCAGGCTTGAGTTGCTTTCTCTGAGGCCCTACACCACACTGCTGTAGATGGACCGTGCATGAGGCAGCGCAAACTCCCGCAGCCCAGCAGCTCTGTGTAGCAGCTCCAGCTCCTTAGTTACATTCTGCTGTACACTGTCAGCTTTATCTATTAACTCAGTTTATACAGACTTCTGCTTACTGTCATTAATGATCACTCGTCGTGTTGTTTTTACCAGGAAGCACAGTGTACAGAACAGCCGACCAGTTCCAATGGTCTTTAGGAAGGGAAACACACCACGGACATTTATATTTATGCATTTAGCAAATGTTTTTTCCAAACCAACATACAACTGTGTGTTTTAGAGACACACAATTGTCAAAGTTCAACTTATTTGATATCACCATTTCAGTAGCACACACATTCAAGTCGCTACTGATAGAGGCAATTTACAAACAAAAATACGTAGAATAAAAACAACAGATGGGGAGGGAATCCGTTAGAAATCTGTGAAATGGGTTTTCTTCTTCAGTGCTGGACAAATCCAGCTGTTCTGAGGGGCAGGGGGGGTTCATTTTACCACACTGTAGCCAAGACTGACAATCAACAGTCTTTAGTTTTGAAGTCACGGTGAGCAAGACAGGCTGACACTGAGAGGAGAAGGAGCACTAATCCCTGCTGGGATACAGTGACTGACTATGTCCTGCGGGTGTATATATACATGGTAGTGGTGCTGTGTGGATGGAGATGATGTCCTTACCACATCATAGGAGGAAAAAACTTTCTTGAGCATCTCGGGAAGCAGGCCCTGGGGCTCCATGGTGGGGTACTGGTCGTTGACATTGAACAACAGGAGGGGATTGTCGTCTATCCCCAAGAGGCGTGTCGACAGGGCCAGGATGCACTGCATGAGGTTGGCCATCGCCGGCAAGCCACATAGCTCCTTAAAGGGCACTATGGCGGTCTTGAAAGGAGTGAGACAAGGATAGATGCAGTTAGAGGAGTATAACAGAGCAAGAGGTCAAATGTACAAACACTGTATAACTTGAGCAGGATCTTCAGGTTTATGTGGACAAGTACTCAAAACAAAAAGAGATGAAAGGATGGAATAATGAGAGAAAGAACTCTGTGTTTGGTTATGTATCTGTCCTGCCTGCTAATTCTGTTTATCAGGTCTGCAGACTTCCAAGTTTCCCTACATGTGCTGGGTGCACAAGCTTGTGGTGAGACATACCACACCCACATGCAGGTTCTGCAGGATCTCTATCGTCCGTGGGGAGGCTCAGGGGACCCGTTGCCCAGGCTGGCTGAGCAGCACCATCAGGAACGGCAGTTTCCCCCTCTCTTGACGCAACAATCCTTTCACAGCAGCTATCGATTCCATGGCCTCTGTTCCTAAACTACTGTAGACTCGACAGGGCTGGCAGGAACACTAGTGGATGGAAGGGCAGAACACCACTGCTTCGATTTGTGGGAAACTGAAAGGACATTCAATTCACTTTGAGCTCTTTATCAAACTGTGGCAAACAGCCACAATAAAGGAAAAACCTCATCTCAGTCCTGAGTTAAGCTTCTCCTTACCTCCCTTCAGTCATCTGAATACAGGGCCCCTTCTGCCTAAAATCTCTAACAAATCAGAATCCAGTTTAAAATTTAACACCAGAGTGCCTTCCATTAACACTCAGTGAAAATACAAACAGGTCGAGGCGTTTTGCGAGAATTGACACTGTGGTGCCTCAATAATATCCTCGCTACCACCCATGGGCTGTACCAGTATTTTATCCTAAAAAGTGCTGAGTCTCCTTTGTTCATTTTATGTGAGAGACGGTTCTGCATTAGCACCAGGTGGAAATGATTAACGTCGAGGAATTTTAAACCCCTCGGAGATGCCCGAGTGACAGCCAGTCTGCAAAATGGCCAAATCAAGGCTAAACACGTATAAATATCCTAAACTAATTATACAATGTTCTTGCAAGCTGGCAGGTCAGCAGAGTCCTAATCCCCTAATATGCATGATAACCATGCAGCTGTGAGTTGCAATATCCCAGGACAAAGAGACAATTACTAAAGGTGATAATATTGTGCATTAAGCATGTTGCAAACCTTTTGGGCCTCACAGCCCCTGGGCTGTTCTATGTGGGTCTGTATCCGACTCGTGCTACATGGACTTTGCATGTTCTTCTCTTGTTTATGTGGGTTTCCTCAGAAGTTGTATGTTTCAGGTGGAATGATGACTCTAAAAGGCCTTTAGTGGGTGCAAGTGAAAGAGTGTGTATTTGACTGCCCTGAGACAAACTTTTGTTTAGTCCAGGGTGTCAGTCCTGTGTTTTGAGGACTGGCTCTGGATCACACTTCCCTGCACTGGAAGAACAGTTACTGATAATGGATGGACAATCTTGGCACTGCCAAAATGAGAAAATCATGTTGTCATGTAAAAAATACAAAAAGGGAGCTAATGTAACTGTCTAGCCCTCAGGGGACTATGTGAACTCAGGTCCTAGAGCATTGAGGTCTTACAACTCATTGTTCTGCCAAGACCCAGCCATCATTTCATTTCAAAAACAATAAAAAGAAGTTTACAAGATGATCAAACTCCCAAAGTTAAATACAGCTCAGAGCCAACATGTTCACAAACAGAGCAGGACAGTGCAATAAAAGAAGGACTTTACAAACGGGCCTCACTGTCACCCTTATCATGGAAAAAAACGTAACACTAACAATTCCGTAAAAATAAACCAGACTGTAAACCATGGCTAAAAAAGACCATCTTTTAAAGTAGTGCTTGGGATGGGGACTCTAAGGGTATGCAAGGCATCAGCAAGGCTCTACCAAAGCAATGTACAATTCAGAGTAAACAGAAGCACATTTCACCAACAGACCATCCACAACATTAAAGTTCAGACATGAAACCACTGAAACTCAACTGCAGATTGTTTCATTTCACTTCAAAACTGGTTCAGAAAAACAATGTTTCTGTAGATTTGATGCATCTCTGTTTCATGACTTCTTTTTATTTACAGAATGAGATCAAGAGTCTCTTCGTCACACATGGGCAATGATGGAGTTTCTCTTCATTCCACCCTTGAATGGAGGCTGACCTATGTGAAGCTTGTGGTGGATCAGTGAGCCCCTGGGGTGCTCATCTTCGACCTGCAGTGCAATACTATGCTGTCTCATATAAGCACATGACTTACATCTTGCTAGGGATTCTACTCTGCTGTAAGATTCAAACAATGCAATTTTCTTCCTCCAACACAGAATTATTACACGTTCATTGCACTCAAGGTCTACTTCATACAGAAATGAAAATCTTTTCAGCCACAGCTGGTTAACTAACACTTCTCTCAGAAGCTTTCATTGGAAGAGATATAAGCTTGATTAAGTCTTTTTAATTTATGTTAGTTTGCTGTAATGAATTTGGCCAGAGGGAACTGCCCCAGCAAGAACCAGGAAGCACACAGAGATTAGAGATATACTGATGCATTTTAAAAGTGTCAATTAGGCACTAATTTCAACACGAGTCGACCTTTCACATCAAAATCACCCATTAGCTCTATCTGTTGATTTCACTTATGTGCCGATTCATTTAAAATCAGTTTTTTTTTAATCACAGATGAAAAAAAACTACATACTGACATGTTATATTACTTTCTCTGTTGGTGGGAAGTTGGAGTTGTGGTACTTTTACAATAATGTTCTTACCATCCATCATCCACGCATGAATATTTTATACAGCCGAAGCACATTCTTACCTGCATGTTCTCTCGGAGATCTGTGGCCTCCCTCAGGGGCTGCATGGCCGTCTTGAAGACCTCGTCCACAGCCTTGATGACCAGTAACCTCATAGTGACATACTCTCGGCAGCGCTTGGCCTTGCGCACCGAAAGCCCTCGCTTGTGTGGTTTGCCCCCACCCCGTCGGTTGGTGATGGCCACGTGCACAAAAAGCCAGGCATGGGGCAGCAGTTCCCCTGTCAGCGACTGCAAGGGAACGTGCCTGAAGCCTGTCTGCAGGCACTCAAAGGGGATGGTATACTGCCCGATAAACTCGTCCCCGATGAAGTCATCGTCCAACACCACGAAACGCACCATCGCTAGCTCTGGCAGGTTAATCTGAAATTCAAAGCTCTCATCAAAGATGGGATTGTCCCCGTTTTGATTAACTGTTTTAGTCCGCTGCTCAGCACAGTCAGCTGGAATACCGTGAATTTCCACGTAGACATAGGGATCAACAACATCACCCTTGGCCCCAGAACCTTTGGGTTTGGGGAAGTTTAGCCCACTAATGATCTTGATGTGGAGAAGCTGAGGGGACACACCTGGCACTGAGTCTTTGGTGTTGGCACTGAAATACGACACCTCTTCCCTCATGATTGCAGGACGCAGCACATATCCACAGTTCCCATTCTGCCGAAACCAGCCAATGTTCAGGTCCATCATCAGCCCTGGGGTCTGGTAGTTCATCGCAACAATCTGGCAGCCACACTTCCAGAAGTCCTGGGGGTTCATGTTGCTTGAATCAATGCGCATGGGGCTGGGGTAAACCCGAGCCAAAAACTTCTTGTTATAATTAACAAAATCACCGGGATGATCAGTAGCACAGCGGCTGGCAAAAGTCTCGCTGAAGGAGCAGAACTCCCAGTACTTTTGATTCTGGAATGCAGCTTGGAAATCCTTAAACAAAACAGATTTACAGAGCGTTACCAGGTCAGACAGGTCTTTAGAAAGCTGGAACCTTTTGGCTGGGGCAACATTCTGTTGCTCCCCCTCGTCGCCGTTCATTCTCTGTGACATCTCCGCCCCTTCGTCTTCGTCCGTAACATCGCCCTCGGCGCTCGTGCAGTTTGGCGCCAGCTTCTTACCCTTCATCAGAATCTTGCCTTTCAGATCAGCCGGCGAAGGCAAGTAGTTCTGATCCATCTTAGGAGAATCAGTGTGTATTTTATCTCCTAGAATTTTTTTCAAGTGCTGAAACATGACTTTCTGCTGCTTTATGGAACAGTGGTTTTCTAGGCAGAGGATCAGGGGAAATTCAGAGGCAACAAAAGCATACCTATTGATCACATCGATGACACTTCGGAAAACAATCTGAGATGTCATCGTGTGCCCTGTATAGATGACCGGCTCATTGTCTGGTCCATCCCACACATCCAGCTCCACACACCGACAACCCATCTTGAGTGCACGGATGTACCCCGTGATGTCAGAGGGACCTCGAAACTGGTCCTCGATAAGGTAGGTGTTGTGGGAGGAGTTGATGTAATAGTGGGATAGAGGTTGGGTCATGTCCTGGCACACTTTCTTCTGCTCAGGGTCAAATATGTGGCACTCTGGTGACATGAGGTAACTGGTGAATCCATCGAGGGAGAGCCAGCCCCGGATCTGCCCCTCCTTGGAAGGCTCATACTTCCGTATCACCTCCAGACTGGTGTCTTCACTTACTTCCACCATGCCTTGTTCTGCTTCGAGAAACCTCATCAAATCCTTGGTGTCCAAAAACTCTTTGTTGCTGGAAAACTGGACAAGTAGGAAGTAAATCTCGGGTCTGGTGCAGAGGTCATGAAAAACTTCAATGAATTCCTCCTTTGTGACATCACCACCAATTTTTTCTTTGGCTTTGTGAAACTCCTTGAACTTCAACTCAACTTTGACATTTTTAACACCAGGATTTACACTTTTTATCAGCTCTGTGGCTGCAGTCAGACTAATCTGCTTGTTGCCATTGACATCAGCAGCAGAAAAGATGTCAGAGAGCCAGGAGGAGCGCAGGTTGTCCTGGTTGCTCTCAATCATGTCCAGTGTATGTTTCCCATAAGAAATCATATACCTAAGGCCCGTTACCCAAATATTTGCCACATCTGCAGAGTTTGCCACTAAGTCTAGGGACTCATAGTTCTCCCCATATATGATTGAGAATGCACAGTCTTCTGATATTTGATCATACACACCATTGGCTCGGAAGATGTCCGTGTTCTTTCCTGTCCGTACCTCTTTGATTGACTTGACATCGATCTTAGCCTTCTCTGACTCCTTCTTTGAGGGCTCCCATCGGAGGGATTGCATATCAGCTTCCAAGAGGAAGTACCGGTGGTAGACTCGGGAGTTGGAGCGCACCTTCTTCAGCTCGGAGCCCTCCACCATGGCATTGATGCAGTCGCTCGCACTGCTAATCTTCTTCTCCGCTGGCATACTGCTGAACGACACCGTTTTCTTCCTCTCCCTTCGCTGCCGTGAGCCGTCCTGCATGAAACAGGAGAAAAGTGGGAGAAGCAATCAGTTCACTAACCATTCGCAGTTAAAGAGCACCTTGGGTTGTTCTCAGAAAGGTAATCAATATTTTAAAATGCAATTATGTATCTGCTTAAATTATAGTAGAAACCTGTAAAAATGACATAAGACTATTAAAATGAATGTAAGGCTTCATTACAAGCTGGAATATCCAATTAGCACATCATAAAATCTTCAGTGTTTATTCTTTGACAACGGTATTTTTCTTGTGAGCAGCAAGTGCCTTTAAAAGTTATGGTTTTGAATTATTCATAATACTCCTCAATAATACAGCACCAGTATATGTAAAAATACAAATTACATCCAAATATGTAACATACTCCAAACAATAAGGCAAGCATTACCAGGAGTAATGGTTCTTCTTCAATATTTTAAAAAAATCAAATGTAGCTGCTGTGAAATTTTAATGCACTTTATCTGAAGAGTACAATATCATGTATTAACTGCATACATGTTTCTTTTTGCTTGTACATGCATAACCACACAAACCAGTGGGTACACAGCCATTTTCCCCTCCACATTACAGATCCATAGCTCTACCAATGCAACACCAAAATGACTTCCCCCTGTCAGCAACTGCTGCTGCCTGAGGGTTCATGGACGGTGTGAGAAGGACAAAACGAAGAGTGGCATGATACAGAATGCGAATGAACATGGAAGATGCCATAGTGGAGATAAAAGGCTGGCCTTACAACACAAGAGGACAAGTGAGTGTCTTTAACCGAGGAACTCATTTGAGTGCTGAGGGGATCTCCAGCTGGACCAGGAGATGGCCAACCGAAGACGACTCCCAGTAATTGTTAGCATGTGACTGTGCCACTATGGCCACTGAAGCAAAGGTCGTCTACCCCACTGTAAAACATCTCTACCATGACCCACACAGCTATGTTTGAGAAGATGCGGAACTGTCATGGCAGCCAATTGTTTGTCCTCTGCCAGCCACTTAAGGGTATTCCAACAGGGCTCTGGGGCTGGTCACAATAGGACATTAGAATGGATTGGAATTGAATTGGAATAGGACATTTTATCTAGTTGGGACTAGATAAAACTGCAGTGCAGGTGAAATGGAGGCCTTTTTCATCTTAAAGAGTGACCACTGTAACCAAACATGAAGGAAGAACAGTCCTACTTGAACCCTATTGAAAATGCAACTGCACCATTTCAATCTAGACTCGTTTCCATAAAGGTGACTAAAACAGTTTAGTTTGCTTTGGATGATAATCAAAAAATCCCATTGTTATTAAAGTCAGAATTTAAAATTATCCGTTTAAGGAGAGGGAATTCAGAGCAAATTTGTCCTACCAAAACACAGATACCCTCTCCCTCTCACACACTCAGACACGTACAAGCAAACACATTAAAAAATATGAAATGTTTAGTGAGCCTGCATATCAAATTTCATTTTTTATGCTGAGCTCTGTCTTTAAAGCTGGCCAGAATGTCAGATTAAATCTATTTTTTATTAACTTTCGCTTGAGGCTTAAACTTTTCGACCATTGAGTATTTATCATCAAGCAATGGATTTTCCCAGACCTCTGCAGTTAGAAACTCAGTGATGTGGAGGTCTGTTTATAGCCACCAAAATGAAGGCTGCTCACCTAGTTATCGCAAACTTAATTTTAAAGGTCTCCCTTATAAATATTCCTTTTTGGTTTCACCCAGAATTCGTATGTGGGAAGGTGTTAAATTGCGACGTTACTGTTGTCCAGTGCAGGGTTGCAATGGTCAAGGAACCTACCTGGGAAGCATAGGGTATGAGTGTACAGCCCAGATGGGATCTCAGTCCATCTCAGGGAAATCACACCCACCCACCCACACCAGGAGCAATTTAGTCACCAACTCACCTCAAAATAGGTGTGTGGGAGGAAACTTGAGCACTGAGATAACATGCAAACTCCACACAGGTTGAGATTAATATGAACCTACATCCAAACCCAGGGCCAGAGCACCAGCGCTATTCACTGTACTAGTGTGCTGCTGAACCCTCAGTTACACACTTAAGAATTCTTGGCAAATTGTATGAAGAACATAATAAAAGGAGCACAAGGATACAGACCATCAGCATCATCTGCCTTCACAAGGAGCTCAGCCAAGACTGCATTCATCTACATTTGTTTTACCAAGATATGGAAGGTCTTGGTGCTGCTTATTTGACAAAAGAAAATGAAAGCCAACACACTGGCAACACAAAAGGCATATTTCTGTCTGTGTCATTACAGAAGTGGAAACAAACAGCAGACCCACCAAGGAGAAACCAAGCAACTTTAGTTGGTCCTTCAATGAACAATTGAAGGAACTGACCCGAGGAATTGACCCAACACCAAGGAACTATTTAGGTGCACAGTCACTTCTGCCGAGGAACGTTGCCTGTCACTTTACATTATGGGTAAATAGTTAAAAACAGAGGTTCCGTGACATGTCTGTCATGTGCCTTTGGCTCCCACACAGCTGAAGCCCCCCAACATTCACCGTGGTCTACAAAGGTTTTCTAGTCACACACACCTCAAGGTAACATGCTTTTTCAAAAGCATGTTTCACCCGCTCTATTGTGCTATCCATGTACCTGCTGAAAGTGACTACATACTCTGGTGATCCGGCTGGCCCCAGACCACCCAGATCTAGAAAATGGTAGAAGAAGAAATTCTTTCTTTCTTTGGAGCAGTTTGGCAGAGGAGCTGAGCACTGACATCTCACTGTGTTGTCTGACAAAGTGAAAGCTGCTAGACTGTAGAATTATATTCCACACAAAACCACCGAGAGCCTAAACACATGGCCCAGTAACACTGCATTACAGCCAATAGCATTGAAATAATTTTTCAAAAATCGTGTTTCAGCTGATATTATGTTTGAGGAGGCTGGGCTTCTGCAACATTTTCTTTCAACACAGGAACACAGCAAGGGCTGTGGGCCTGTACAGCTCCCTGGCACAGACATCCTCTGTGCTTCCAGAATGTGCCTGTAACATGCCCTGACGCTGCTGAAATGGAGATCTGCCTTCCTGTGCAGCATGTGTTTCAGCATCTCACTCACACACACACACACGAACCAATCAACATGCAAATGGTAACACAAACTGAACAAAGCAGTGTGGCACAGATGATAAATGTGAGCTAAAAGGTGTGACCAAGGAAGCTGTGTGGGCTCCTCTGTGACCCCAGCCTGGCGCTTCTTCAGCTACAGAGCTATAGGGTGGTGAACAGCTAGTGCTCCCCTAGGCTCACTATTCGAGGGGAGGGCGAGTGCCTGCACACACTGGCTGACATCACACATTACCCCGTGGAACGGGCAGGGCGTAGTAAAGAGGATGTGGAAAGCCACAAGAAGACAGACACAATGAATGATAGGCTGCTTTTGTGTGACTATAATAAGCAACTGAGGCTCCATATTGGTTACTTATAATTATTCATTATTTATATACTAAATAAACAGATAGAAAAAAGGCCCAGAATGTAATATTATAATAAACAGGGCAGTTCTAAAAGTATGTAAATTACAGCCCAAAAGCCGGATAGGATATCACTGCTATTTTTAAATTTAAGTTCAGATTTAACCTTGATATTTAGATCTCTACACCTCACCCATCTCCCAACATGAAGCAATACTGATTCGGGGGATTTTGTCACACATTTTAATGTATTAAATACTAATTCTGAGCTTCACAGACACTTAACTAGGGCACTTTCACAGTAAAAGAAAATCTAACTGTAGAAATTGTGTAATTTATGCTGTAAACTTGGGATTGGTGCCAGAAGAGCTGCACAATGATAATTAACATTCCTCTGCAGCACCAAAGCAAGCCGGGATTTCTGTGCTTCCACCTCAGGGGCTGGGCCCAACATTATCAGCCCCGGGTCTGACCAGTCTGGACTGGGCGGCGGTCCACTTTCACTTGACTCTGGGACCTGGTGCAAGACTCTGCAACAGTCACCTTTCTAACCACCTTTTGGTGAACCATTGCGTTCACCATTGCTGCTACCAGTGAACCTTTATTTTTTTAACAGAACCTTACATATTAATTACCAAGCACTCAGTCTTAACTGCATTCACAATATTGTGAAAGGAAAGAGGCATGTCAGCTAATTTAAGGCTTCCCGTTCAACTTCAGCCTCTCTTGTCACTCTTCCTTTGGCCACTTGGGAAAAGATGCTGTATTCTAGGAGAAGAGCTGGACTTGTGGCAGGAAATGTGAGATGGCACTCTGGAAGTTGCTGTTATACCCTTAAAGGATGAGGCCCAGTTCTCGCTGAGTCCACAAGCTAACAGCTAAAATTCAGAGCATAGAGGCATGTGCTAAACTAACAAATAATGTAAAGTTGAGTCAAGGCCCAGCTGTAAGGCAGCTTATAGCACTCAGTGTCAACTCAACAAAGATGAAATCTTCATTGGTGTATCCTGACTAAGAGGGCTACGATTCAAATGGAATGGCTCAGTGGACCCCAATCCTGCGGTAGACTGGTCCCATCTGGAGAGCTGCACGGTGAACAGTCGGTGCGAACAGACTGTAGGACTCTCTACTCCGAAAGAACTAGCAAGGTGCGGGTTCACACAGCTGTGCACGAGGTTGAAAGAGGACATTCACAGACCCGCTTTTTATAGAGCTTTGCCAATGTACCATTCAAACTACAATCAGCCTATTCATAAGATAGAATGTTTCTACCATAGAAACAAAAACAAAATAATTAAGTCTCTTATGAAAAGCCCAAAAGCGTGACTCTGGATAATCCTTATAATTTAGAGCAAACTGGAGATTTCCATTGGGGGCCAAAGTCTAAGAAGACATTTCACATTTAGATGCACTTGAGCAGCTACAGGAAGCACTGGAGATTCCCCCAATAGAAGGAGCAGCAAACTTCTGCAGAGCTTCAGACTCGAACAAAAACAAATCTGTGATCCAACAACCAGGTATAGTTGCCTGCTGGGTAATGAACAAGCCTTGTTGCTGACAGGTTGCGGGGTCAAATTCCACAGCGGTCAGTCTAGTAACCCACTGTCATGATACTTGTGTAAACGTCTGGCAACACAGAAAGAAAAAAAGTGTTAGACCACGCTTTCACGGTCTCTCCTCTTTGACCTTTATTTACACAAGCAGTGGAGCCAAGCGGCTGTCGTGTTGGGCACCCTGACACACCAAGATCACGTGGCTGAAAAAGAAGGCGACGGCATTCAGGGATGGACCACACAGGCCTCTGGCAGCCCTTCCCACCTCTGACATTTCAATAGCATTAAATGTTTAATTATGGAAATGCGAGCGCGAGCCAACAATCAAACCCAACCCCCCCATCGGCTCCTTAATGGCGTCTAATTAAAGTTTGATCCTGAAAGCAGAATAGAGATGTAGGCCGTTAACAGGAGGGCACTTTGATGTTCTAATTAACGGAGAGACAGAGATGACGGAAGACACTCGGATCCCCTGCGGTTCTGGGAAACTGGCTGACAGCCTGACGGTCGGGGCTCGCTGGCGGCTCCGTGGCTGAAGACACCCACTAGGATGGGGTCAGAGCCCTCGAGCAGAGCCTCAAACACTCAGATATGCAGAAGATGCTGTGAGGAGAATGTATTCGTGAAGGGTCAGTAAAAACAGCACGTGTGGAACAAGCAAAGCAGCACTGGCGCAAAGAAACATTTTTCACCTAAACACACAATGTACATATACAACTTTGTTGTTGTTGTTGCTATTATGATTATATTATCACCATCATTACATCAACAGCATTCCAAACATTTAAATATACACATTTCATAGTTCCTCAAATGTTACTTGCTTACATGAAAAAGGCGCAACTACACCTTGCACGTAAACTCTGCGGCAGCACACTACTTCCCTGATCACATGATCTCTATTGTTCAACAGAACACACTCCTCTTCTGACCAAACACACTTCTATGGAGCATTTGACCTGTGCACTCTATGGTTTAACAGTAGATTGAGCCCTTCCCACTTTGCAGCTTTACGGAACAACACTGCACCTCATTTCCTGAGCGACACATCCTGTGATACAGATTAAATTGCCTCTCTAACTGCACGTTTACCTCATCCCGCTCCTGCTCTTCATGGTGAAAATCCACCAAACTGAGATGTAATCCGCTAGTAATCAGTTATGTAAAGACTTTGAGGGGGTTATTAAATATTTGAATTTAAATGTCAGATGCCTAACAATAATGTATAAATAGGCCTGTTGTTAATTCAGTCAGTTGCGCAACGCGCAGGCCTCTGACCGCAACTGCAGGGCGTACATCAACAGTTATTATAAACGTATGTGTGGGGGAGATGCGCTCCGCTGTCTCTCCTGTGGTCGCAAACAGGGGGAACTTCGGCAGACCACGTGGATCGCACACATGCTGCACAGGACGCCGCTGTATTTTGCTGGGAATCAGACCCAACTTGAACAAGAGTGTATATATTGCTGGTTCTCGTGCAGCAGCAGGTGGAACAGTGGTTAGACCAATCGCCTTGCGTTAAAAAACCTGGGTTCGAATCCCACCTCCTGCTGTAGCACCCTTGAATTGGTACAGCAAAAACTTCCCATTTTTATAAAGGGATAAATCACTTTAACCGTTGTCACATTGTTTCAGAGAAATGAATAAATAATACTACTGTAAGGCTTGTTTATATGAGCTGCCACCTGTGGTCTCCTACTGTGAGCTTCTGTCCACTTTTCTGCACAAAGTCTTTTTTGCTGGCTGGTATCTGCATTCATGTAAATGTGAAAGACAAAGCAAGTTCTCTCACCTGCCTTCTCCACACCCTCCCTCTTCCTGTACCTTCAGCTACCCCGTACCCTCCCCCACTTTCTCACACACTTCATTCTTTTCACGGCTCATCTCGTCATTTTGTTTCTGATGCACCAGCAGGGCTTGGGGGAAAATGTGTTTGGCACAGTAAGCCAACTGGTTAAATCACAACAGCCCATGACTTTGGTCCAAGACAAACTGCAGCATTCTACAGATCATACTAAAAATAGCTCCCCAAATGAAGCAGATAATGGCACACAGACAAGCCAGGCCATCCACGAGAGTGAATGCAGCAGTGTGTCGTTTACGACATCACCCAACACAGACCTTGTCTTAGGTAACTCTCTAAAGATGGAAAATAAGCTGTCAATTCCAACAAAGAAAAAAAATGCCTAGCTTTAACTTGGACATATTTATATCTGTCCCTCTGGTCTAAAGTGCAGTTATTTGCCATCTCTGGATCATCACATTCTACAGCTCAGCCTGTTTTGCTACATTCTACTCCGGTACATAGAGCGTATGTTAAAGGGGCGTAACTGTGGTATACTAGGATAGCTGGTGTTCTAGAATTTCAGTAGCCTTTGGTGTTCACAACCTTTTCAAGATGTCCAGATGCTGTTTGTGGGAATCTGAACCACCACTGCTGCAAACCAAATTGAGAAGAGAGACAGGGGGGCACCGGGTATGTTGGGCGGAAATGCACAGGTTCGCCCATGGAGAGTGAGCTGTTTGCACCATGGAGTACATGTGGTCTCCTCAGCCCAGCAAGACCTGAAGCTAAGCTACTGCCATGTCCAAAAGTAGGACCCACAGGAGTGAAAAAGGTGTATTAAAAATTCAGACTTAGTTATATATAATGAACCAGTCAACAGTTTAAGTACACTTGTTGGAAAGTAGGTTTTTCATGAGGTGTTCATTAATGGGGTCTTTACATCTTTCCAACTCTTCTGCAGCAATTCCCAGAAACGTAGGACACATGAGAATTGCTTTGCTTTTATGAATAAAGAATTTGCCCCCTTTCCAATTTTGGCAGTATGACATCTGAAGTCAAATTTAATCAAATCTTTCTTCTAGTTCTAGAAGTATATGAATGAAGTGTGAATGTATATTACATGTTTTTATGTCATTTCCTTGATGTGGGTGATAATGAAAGGTGCATGATAGGTGTGACAAAGTAACTGAACCTTCACAGTGGCCTTTCACATGGGTGATGCCATCTTTAACTGCCATGACTGCAAGTAAATGCTTCCTGTAGATGTTGAGCAGGTTCTCACGTATCTGTGGAGGAACTTTAGCCCCATCCTCTTTGCAGCACTGCTTTAGCTCAACAACAGCAGGTTTTTAAGCATGAAGAGTTCTTTTCAGGTCTTCCATAAACATCTCAATATATTACAATTAAAAAAATGTATATTCCAATATATGTATTTGCTATCTAGCTTCAAACAAGACAGGCACTTGTGTGTTAGAAGAATGTTCTCATGTTTTTCACACCTTTTCATGTCTTTGCATCTTGACAATGAATGGCATCCAAACAGCATCAGTACATGATGTAAACAATAGCTTTCTGCCATATGCCTAAAACTCAGCTCCTCAGTAACTTTGACTTACAATGAATTTACAGTTAGATTTTCATATTTAAACCAGCTTCACCAAAATTTACTTCATACTTGGAAGTCCAAGTCTATGAGAGCTCAGCGGTTTGTGATGTTGCCACTTGGATCTCCAAAATGTAAATCACAGGAGAGAGATGATGGCGAGGAACACCTGGAGGGCTAATTATCCACAGCTTCCCTTTTTTCCTCTGCTATTGTCAGTTTTTATGTTTTTATTCCAGCATGTTCCACTGCCATCTGTAATCCTGTCTGAACTAGACAGTCTCTCTCTTTCACTCACACACTTGTTCAGTAACAAACACTTATCTTGTCCCTACACATCTCTTCCTTTCACTACATTGCTATTTCACACAAAACTCATTAATCCCCCCATAACTGAGGATTTTGTATAGAGCGACTGACAATTTCATCCATCTAGACAGCTCGATATATTTACTAAACCCATTCAGGGTAACTTCCTTGTCAAGTGTACAAGAGTAGGGTTTCTGTTGGGACTGAAAACAGCAAACTTAACCACTATGCTGCTGACCTAAACAAAAAAAAAAAAAAAAAAACCAAATGCTGTCTCGATTGCATCATTTTTCAGTTCTCAGAGACATACACACCAATTGTAGCTACAGTTTATTGCCACACATCACGGTATTTTTCAATAAGAAGCGTGAAAAGTAGCCAGACGCCAATACCGACAGATTGATTAATAGGCCTTGATCCATGCGCTCTCCCATCAGCGCCCGAGTGTTTTGAGTGTGACCGAGCCATTACGCAGCCAGGGTGACCTCTGCATGCTATTACAGGACGTAATCAGCCACCACCATTACTGGTAAAAGGACTGCAGATTGAACCACCCACCCACCATGCATCGTAGGCGTACCATTTCAATACTCCATCAATTTACAGAACACTCAAGGGCACAAGTTTCATTTTAAGTTTACTTTAACTAACAGTCATCAAGCAACATAGCATGAGAATATTTAAGCCTTCTGTTTTCTGACAGAATGAATGTCTCATTCTCCCTGGAATGCTATTAGTTGTGGTGGGAATTCAGTATGCTGCCCTGGGATAGCTGAAGGGGCACAGAACCTGAACTGGACTCTTTTCCTCATCCTCTCAGGCAAAGCGAGGACACTGAAGGCCACGTCTCAGCTGTCTCCACCAGGGCTTCCGCACCATGACTCATCTTTTTCCTACTCTGTGGATTTTTAATCAAAGCCTTTCATGCTGTTCTCCCACGAATGTCACATCAGAGCAAAAAAAGATGTCTCTCCTCAGGCATCTGCTGTTGTGTGCAAAATAAAAATGGGTTATTTCACTGCTTAGCCAACAGTTTTACTGATTCAGAAATGACATTTCATGTGGATGAACAAGAAACAGAGGCACAAGCCCTGTGGCAGCCCACCTCTGCTTGGCCACTCCCCTCTCTCTCAACAACTGTAAAAATTTGTAAAGTACTTGCTCACACCTCTCAGCTTAACAGTTAGACCCTCACTGCCACCAAAATGCAACTGTTATGGAGGATAAATTATTCAGCAGGACACAGAAATGTCATCCCTGGAAGCCAAGCACATTGACATTTTCACTTCATTCCACATCTGTGGCTGCACTGCCACTTGTGTTGTGTTTCCCCAAGAAGGAGCAGGGGGCAGAAAACAGGTAGGCCAGAGGCAGTGCAGGGCCAAGGCTTAGGGACTGAGGGCTCTTACACCCCAGCTCATGCAAAAGGCCGAGGGCCCTTGCCAACATGTGGCAACCGCTTTTGAGTTCCAAAGCCCCAAGTCATGCCGAGAAGAGTACTTAACAAGGGATTTCTGGGAGCTGGAACGCGTGACAATTGTTGACGCCATTAATAATTGAGTTTCACTCTGGAAGCTAGCCTGCCCGCTACCAAGCCAAAGAAAAGAAAGAAAAGCCCAAAGAGTTGACCTGTCTGAGGCAAGCAACCCACACAACAGAATGAATAATTCAGAGACAACTGCAGGCTGCTTGTCCTGTAAGCTGCTGAGAAGGCATCCCTCGGGTAAAGGGCCGCTGGTTGAACACAGTAATTAAAAGCCAGAAGAGAGACTCAAGTATGTGCGGAGACAACTGGAACACGTGGGTGTACTGCAGAACTGGTAGAGAAGTTGGGGGGGGGGGGTCAACTTAATCTACTTAATCTAGACACAAACACATGACGTTCATCACAGGATGAGATAGACATGGATACAGCAATTTTCCATCTTTGGATCACACTGGGAATATAGCACTTACAGAGCTCAATGGGCCACAAACAAAAAAAGGCATTAACTGATTTGAGAGGCCAGCAGCGTGAAGCCATGGACCGATTTTGGAGTGGTCCCAGGCAATCAATGCTGGCTCTCAGGGATGCTCTGAGGAACACGGAACAGGTTGTTGGGGCTGCTGTCTCACCCTACAAGTAGCAGAGCAGCTGGGGCACTGAGGATCCCTTTTGAGGGACGATTTGTGCAGAAGAACAAAACACAGAGGCACAAGCCCTGTAGCAGCCTACCTCTGCTTGGCTACTCCCCACAACTGCAAAAATATACATATAGGTGCTGCATTGGTTTAGTAACTGCACATAAAAAGTAAAATATGTGATTGATGTTTTTCCATCACACACACTGAGACATCTTACAAATATGCCACTCTGTGATATACAGCGCGCGCCATGTTTTTTGTTCTCTGTGAAGACTTCTGTTTCTAGTGTTCCTGCATTCTTCCTGAACATCTTGAATTTTAAAGCACCCCATCCCCAGCACACTAAACAATGTAGCATCGCTTTCTGGATGTTTCCGGGGGAACCTCCGTTTCTGGTCACTGTAGCACATTGTGAATGCGTAGCTTGTACCACAGTAAATCCGAGTATCCAAATGAAAGAATAGAGTGAGGAAATGCTGCTAACCTTTGGATTGACACACCGTTTAATTAAACCTCTAAATGTAGATGTTTAACACAATAGGGCTGTCAGGTTAACTATGCAATCATTATTAAAAGATCAGTTATGACAGTTTGATGATCTTGATGATCTTTGCATAGCCTCTTAACCATCCAATACTAAGCGACACAATATGGTCAATCAAGGTAAATCCTCTAAAAAAAACTGCTATTATGTAGATGGCCCACTTGGCAGATGGCAGCACTTGTATATAGGTACTCCATTCTGGGCTGTAACTCTACCATTCAGTCCATCACAATTATTTCATTATCATTGGCTTTTTAAAGAAAATGCATCAATATAATCTTTGGTTAATGTAAAATATGCTATAATGCCATGACAACTCTGCTATTATTTTTAAAGTAGCAGGATAGACCCAAAAGCTACACTCTTTAATTCAGATTACTGTCAGACTTCTATGTAGGTATATAATACATCTCTGCCAAAAACATTATTTCTCTATAGGAATGATCTGTAACAATAGAGTTTTGTCAGTTCAGCAAACCAGAACTCACTAACACAGCTGTGCTGACAGATTCTTTGCCTTTTTCCGATGCGGCAAGGGGACACGGACACTCTTTTAGCCTCAGCACACTCTAAACCACTTCATGCTCAACACAAGAATTACAGGACAAAATGTATAAAATAATACCTTAACTAGCTTTGAGTAACTTTTTATAAGTTTTTTTAAATAAAATTAAAAAAAAAAAATCAGTAAAAAATATTTTGAAACTTTTGGGAATTTAATATTTGTTATCCATAAAAGACTTCTCTGTTTATTACTGCAATTATTTATCAGACACCTTCATTCAAGGCAAGTAACTAGTTTTGCATACTGAGCTATTCATCCATTTGTACAGCTGGACTTGTTTTACTGCAGTGATTCAGTTTAAGCACCTTGTTCAAGGTTATAATAGTGGGATTTGAATTACTTGGTTTGAAAGGCAACTACTAACCACAACACCCGCTGCACTTAGAATTTCATGCTATTTAGGTAGTCTGTAGGCTTGGTAGAAAAAGAGAGGGAAATAAGTTAAAGCATGATTAACAGTATATTGACAGAGGGAACCTTAACCATCATGCTGCTAACAGTAAGGGACCAGATGTTTCTGGAAGAGAACATCCTGCATCCAGTTATTGTTAGTCTTTGTCACCCGACAGACAGATGCAGCAAGATCTGGTAATGATGTTGTCATAGTACATTCACTTCAAGCCAGAAATAAATCTGTCATTTCACAGCAAAGACATATAATACTGACACACACAACTGAAAACACAACATACACTGAGGCTTTGGACACACACAAAGACTAGGCAAACTAGGCAACCACCACACCACGTGGACCCTGAAGCGCACCAGTGCTCATGAGGCCTGGTTTTGCTCCTTTCGTCTCGGCAGTGGGAAAATAACAATAACAAGTCAGCATCCTGGGGTTCAGGGTAGGGCAACGGACCACAGCTCGAGACCCAGCTGCTCACTGAATTGAAAGTCTGTCATGTTGTGGGTCTTAAAGTGCAACCGATTCCTCCCTCCGTGATGCATGTCCATGTCGGCCTGTACAGGGTGTGCTTGGAGTCTGGACAAGCACAATTCATCCAGCTCTGCTCCTCCCAGCAGCTATAGGAAGCCTGAGCATGCAGTACACACCCAGTGTGACTGTGGTTAATGCATACAAGAACAGCCCAGTGGAGAAACTATTTATCATTATTATTTCAAAGCTTTTGTTTAATTCAATGATGCCAGCTTGAGCCCTACAGCGCTGGGGGGGGGGGGGTCTTCCCAGAAAGGGAACAGTATTTCCTTTTCCTCACTCCATATGTTCTGCATCGTGTGTGTGTGTGTGTGTGTGTGTGTGTGTGTGCGTGTGTGTGTGTGTTGGCCTAGGGTGCCCCAGTGCACGATTTATTATGAAGTATTGCAGTGTTGAACAATCTTTCTGCGAATGCAGATTTTTTTGCACTGTTTTATTTCTGTAGTAATATCAACAAAGTATGGGGGGGCTGCATAACAAAATTAACAATTTATAAGACATAAGCCAATTTATACAGACCCCCCCCAAAAACAGCTGCAAGTGGAAAACAGAGACTGCACATAAGAGCATCAGCATCTGAATCAAAAACTGCCACTTTCGCTTTTGATTTTGGCTTTCTTACAAACATGCAAACCTCTACAGCAGTTCCCATGTTCTAATCTAATTTCCAGGAACAGCCAGAGCACCACCCACTCTGCTGGCCCAGCATACCTTCTGCACTGAGACCCAGGAGCCATGCTGGCGTCCGCTGAGATGCACAGGCCTCAACTCCATCCTTTACCTTTGCTGCCCAAGTACGATGGTAGAGCCAAAACACAAACCCTCATGTGCCCCATCCACCCCACTATACCTGGTAGCAGGATGTGAACTGGTCTCCTATGCTTGGTTTTCTGTTGCACCTAAACACAAAACAAAAATCACCATCTTTCACCATCTCTTCACCATATTTCCCTTCCAAGCAAGAGTGCCAGCACCACTTAAAAAGAACACTCTGCTTCTGCAAAAACAAACATCCTTCCAAAAAAATAATGAAACTACATGCAGCTTAATCCTTAACCAAAGGGGAGTCCTTCAAAGAATCCAACAACAGTTTTTCTATGAATATTAAGAAGTATTTCATCATCCTGAAAATTTATCTTTGTCAGAACATTGAAAGTCCATTGTTTTCTTCCAATTACAATCTATAAGCTAAACAAGGTGTCAGGGCTGACCATAAATCAACATGAGTATCAGCAGTTGAATACATGAATATTCATCCATCCATCAGTAACTCGTTGTCCAATGCAGAGTCATGGTGATCTGCAGGAACACCGCTTGTGATACAGGGCAAAGCCCAAATGGGACACCAGTTATGTGGATATCCAAGAATATAGATAATTAAAATGAAAACACAAATGTTTGTGAATACTATCTGCAAAACATGTTCAACTGGTTTATAGCAACTGTGTGCACCTGAGGTTTCTCTGCGTTCTTCCAGCCACGGTCTAAAAAGCACCGACTCAGAAATGGTGACAGAACCAGGTCTTTACTTCTCTTTGGTTTCCTTTACTGCCAAAATGCTGGACATCAAACACTAAAGTCTGCACTTTGCTTCAAAGACACAGGTAGAGTAGTTGTTATCGATACGGACTCATCACCTGAAAGTTTGTGGTTCATACCTCGGGTGAGACATTTTGTTGTACCATTGAACAAAGTTTTCAGTGACACATTTCATATAAGAAGTCTCTAAAAAGCCATTTGGACACTGAAAATTCACATTCTGAAATAATAAAAATTACATATATACACAAACAGGTTGCTAACGCCACAGTTTAATGCATAACACAGAAATATCAGCAAAAACCCAGAAAAACTACAGTCCACCAGTGAGAAAAGGCTATGTCACGTCTGCATCTCTTAGTGTGATGCGCCTCAAAGCGCCACCACATCCTCCAGCGGCCACCCCCAGCAGACCCCACTGAGATGGTCTCTGACACAGACCCTTTCCTGTCCCATTTTCTGGTATGACAGCTCATTTACTGTTAATCAGAAGCGCAGCATGCTTCTCCTCCCCGTGTCGGCGCTGCGGGAAGACGGCCACTAGCTGCTCCGCGTGCTGCTCTTGCACGAGTCCGGGAACCATTTCAAACCAGACTTCTTACGGTTTATAGCTCAATTAAGAGACCCGCTGCATTCTTTTTGTGCTACTTTCCTGTTTGCATAAGAATGTGCGCTAGTGACTGATCATACCTGCTGTGTAAGCACAGCCACTTGTGTGTCAATAAACAGAAATTGCATCAGAGGACCTTTCAGGATTATGCGTAGCATCATGTTTACAGTAGCCAATTTTTGTTTGTTACCACAAACATCAACCTCTGCCCAGCTGCCCAATTCAACAACAAGTTTTAGCCACTTGTGCAAAGAATAGTTGTGCAACTGGTTCACCATTTTTACCACAATATCCAGCAACAGAAAATGATCAAGCACTTCTGCTGTCGTTTCACTATTTACAAACTGTATTTGCATATTATTTTTTTCCACTCCAGTTACCATCAAGGTCAATGGATCAACAAGCAAGCAACCAGCCAACATATGGTGCCAACACAAGCCAAAGCTGTAGAGATGTCAAACTTCCAGTAGTGCTGCAGTAAGGATCCAATGCTTTGTTAAGCCCTGGGAGGTCAAATATTCTGGAAGCCACAGAGCTGATGGAAACTGGTGTTGTTGGCCAAGTTCAGGACACACAGGTGTTAGTGTTGTGCAGTCTGCAGGTACTGGAGAACACAGCATGTAGTCCAAGTGAACTGAGTGAGCATCAGACTCCTGAACAGAAATTTCTGGAAATCAAACGTCAGAATGCAGTGAAGAAAAGCAGGGAAGCTATCAGTCCCAAAGGATGTGGCCACTTGGGTACTGAATGAGGTGGAAAGGGCAGACGAAACAGAGCCCTTCAACTCTGTGCACCACGTTCTCAAGAACTAGGGAGCATTTATGACTCTTCCCTCCTGCTGCTGTCAAAAGTGAATCGGAGTGCAGATCGGTGCACAGCAGAAAATGCAACAACATTAACATGCAAACAGGCAAAAACATTAAACTGCAATCAAAGGGTACAGGTGACAGTTCTGCTTCTGCTGTGATTCCCTCAAGCAGGCTACTTACTGTAAATTAATATAGCAAAAACCCAAGTGCATAAATGGGTAAATCACTGCAAAGCCGCTAAGTGTACAAACCTTAACTTGTAAGCTGTGCTGTAAAAAAGGCAGCTAAAAAAAATTAACATTGTTATTTAGTATGTAAGCATGTTACTTATCTGTTACAATTAAGCATATTTTATTTTTTATATATATATATATATATATATATATATATATATATATATATATATATATATATATAAAAATGTGCAGCTTTTGTGAATGTTTTCTAAATGCTTTAGTTCAGGAGAGGATTTCTGCTCAGTGAGGGATGTTTTTGTGCTCGATTGGCATTTTCATTTTTTTCCCCCTGTCTTCTCCTTCAAAGGTAAAATATTGCCAGGCCATCGATTGTGGTTTGCCTGTTGTCATGGTTTCTCCCATGTGTTTACTTACCACTGGAGTGAAGGACAACTACCCAGCCCGCACTGTAAATCCTGCAGGCTGGCTTCCTGGGGTACACGTGAGCAGGAGTCAAGTGACAAAGTCTGCAATCGAGTTGCAAATCATTATCCTCAAAACTTGGAAAAAAAATAAAGAAAAATCTACTTTTGCTGCTACCTGGAGGGCATCCCAACCCCCATCCACCAATACTGGACCCTGTTCCAGGGAACAAAAACCTCTGAGCACCAGCAACCAAGAGTCAGACAAGTGGTCCAACTTCAGTTCATGGTCAAAGCCAAACTATGCAAATAAGTAATGATAAAATTAATGATTTACACGTGGTCAACATGAGATATATAAAGGAAAACAAAAACACACACAAATAACTGTCAATGGGTCAAATGTAAAAAATTATTCAGCAGAGGTTAACTCTGTGGGACATGACATGATTGTGATATGGGGGGTAAGAGCTGAATTCACCCCAGACCAACCCATAAATTCTTCCTCCAGCTGAAAAACAAAGCAAATAAAATTTTTTAAGAATCTCCAGACGCCTCAGCCCCCTCCTGAGGTGCTCCGGTTGTGTGGCCTGCAAACGCCATCACAAACAAGAAATCTGCCCCAAGATAAGGTGACACCATTTCTGTCCTTGGAAGCATGACTTTAATTGTTTGGGACAGAAGAGCTGAAAAACAGCACCTCTCACCACGAAGAAAAGACGTCATGCTTGCTCTCTGGCAGATTCAAGTCTCCGCTCACATTGCCTTATAAATCAAACCAAAAATGTGTAAGGCTACATTCTGCAGTTAATGATGTCAGGCAAATGAGTTAATATCATCAACAGAAAGACAAATGAGTTCATAGTTCATTTATACCATCACAGGAAGGCCATGTGGCCTACAGTGAAACCCCCGTGGGCCCTGGAGACGCCTGTATGCACTATGAGAAAACGCAGCTTCCTATCTCACCTACTGGAGAGTTCCCACTCTTCAATCCCTGTTTCTCATCCTCAAATTCCTACCAGCTTGTTTACAGGAACTGCAAAATGGTGGAAACATGTCAGTGGACACATCCATGAGGCTGTGACTCAGTGTAGAAAGGGCTGAGTGAGAGTAAAAGCCCCGGTCACAGAACACCAGGAACCAGGTCAAGCATGTTTTGGAAGCGACAGGTCACTTTACACTGACTTCATCCGAAACAGAGGCCACTGGTTAGAGAGCGAGCGGCTCGCTCCAGCCAGTCCATTTCTGCCTGCCTAAACAAGCCTTCGGGCATCTTCAGAGGTACCACTGCCAAGCTCAACAACTTGCTTTCGGATGCTTCTTAATTGCTTGTTCACTAAATGCAATTAAATAGCTCCCTTTAGTAGCAACAGAGCATTAATATGGGCACATAAAGCACCATACACATATGCATACATAATCACAACACTGACTTGAATCAGGCAATTAAGGATTGAGGTGTGTTTAAAGATCGAAACTCTCCAGCTAATCGCTACAACCCAAATCCAGCCCATCCTCACCGTCATGATGAATGAATAATGAATGAATAACTATATAAATAAATTTCCCAAAAGTTTTGCAACCACTGGTGTTCTGAAAAATAGGAAATAAAATCTTGTCCTGTAATTTTTACTGAAATGCAGCAGATCATCACAGTGAATATGCAGAATAGTTAAAACGCGGTGTAGGCACTAAGGTGGTTACGAAACTGGATTAGTCCTGCTGTTGTCCTCAGAAAACCTAATCGTGTTCAATTACTTAGGTGTTAAACATTCACAGTAAAATATCTACATTTCAATAAAAGTGAGTGCTGAACAAGTAATATAATATAAATGCATCTTTCCAACTATTTCAGACATAAACAGTCAGCCCAAAGCAGCACAACTTATACAGCATTAATCTTGAGGTATGTTTTGTGCACTCCAACGTGGATGGTGAAGGAATGTGGATGAGAGGTGGATAGAATGAGGGTGTGGAAGCTGGGGTGATAATGAGATGTGGATGGGATGAGGATATTGTTTTTAAAGGAATGATAGATTGATGGAATATGCATCTGAAGGAATTTGGATGTGGACAGGACAGATTTAAGTGGGGAAATAGAAGCAGATAATGAAGGGAGGTGGCTAAGATGAGCGTGGGATGATGAACCAATTGGATTTGTCTTCAATGGAGTGTCGATGTGGAGGGGACATGAATACAGAAAGTGAACAGATGTGAATGTTAAAGGCTGGGGTGGACTGCAACCATAAATCATTTCCTCCTCTGCAGCTTAAACTGTTCTTCCGATTAGTCCTGCTCCATCTCACCTGGCCAACAACGAGCGTCTCCCACCTGAGATCTGTCTTTACGATCAGAATCGCTCCATTGTGAGGGCTGCAGCTCAGCTACGGTGCAATGAGAAGTAGGAAACTGTCAGTGTGTGTGCCAAAGTAACAAGTGCTGCATCACATTGCATAAAACTTGCTGGTAATACATTACACCACAGACTCAGACCTATTGCCAGCTTAAGGTAAATAAACCACACACTTTTTTTGCACAAGTCCTATACCGACTCCACATATTGACTTCATAACTCTTTAAAAGTTATCTGCGTGTTCTGCTTCTCAACTTTAAAACCACCACATTCTTTAGAGGCAGTTTCAGTAGGAATAAATCTTTTTATAATAACAACAGCCTTATTGGACAGTAACAATACGGATCCACATGTGAAACGGCAAGGGAGGATTTTATTCACTTCAGAATGAGGATTAACAAGACTAATGGATTTTCATTGCCTTGAAAAAGAACCGCAAGAGGCAGGATTTTAACCATTGGAAATCCCAGAATGCTTTGCTTCATTGTCTTAGGAGACAAGAATTTAAAATAAAAACACGCAGGACTGACCACAACGTTCACTCTTCTCTCCGTTTGCCAGGGAGGTCCGCAGGTCCGGTGGACTGACGTTATTAAGCTGTTAACCACCTTAATTATCGGAGGCAGCTGATTGGCTGGGCTTCTCCCTACCGCATGCAACCTCCCCTGATTTCCCCAGGCCCTCCAAACACACTGATCTCTCAGCTGACATCCCGTTTTTTAACTGAAACACACTTTACTCTTTTTATGTGGCGTTCAGATGTTGAGATACATCTTTTGCCAACAGGAAGTGGCAGGAGCCAAAACGAAGGAAGGCGAGGGGAGAACGAGCACCAATCCAATGAACGCCCACTCCAGTGAATGATGGAAAATTACCCATTACCGGCAGGGGTGGTTTTAAAGAAAAAAATCTAATTTAATTAAATCCAGACAGAAACTTCACTTCAATATTTTTGAAATATTACGAGTAATACTTCTTCACAAAGTAAACAAACTAGACCTTACAGCAGCAATCACAGGTATTGTAGTGGTTAAAACCTTTGCTTCAAAATTGAAAGATCTGAGCAAGGTACATACCCTGAATTGATACAATAAAATTTGCCTAGCTGTAAAAATGGGTAAATCACTAAAAACCCAACACAGAAAGTAGCCCTGGAGAAAACTGAATGAATAAAATAAACAACAATAATTAATAGTTCAGAAAGCTTAAAAGTGCTCCATGTTATTAAATCCCAACTCAAACAGGAGTAGAGCTGAAATATAAACCCCGAAGACCTGACTGTGTTCATGAAAGCTACAGGCTTACAGTAACCTGCGGGCAGCGGGCATTCATTTCACTACGGAAACGCGCTGCCTTGCAAACACGTGCTGCACACCTTCCAGTCAAACCAATTCCTCTGCTCTGTGTTCTCAAGCCGACACACCTCATCACTGCCATCATTCATTCAAAGCACTCTGACACCTGGAAGCTGCCATTTCTGGCAAAATTTGTTTCTGAATCCATCATTCTCAGCTGTATTTATTACAACTCCATCCTTCACAAAAATGAAAAGAATCACACTGATCATCTCTCTCCATCTCTCTCTTTGTTGGATAAGGAGTGGCAGCAGAAACTGATACAGCCCTTATAGAACATGCACTGGATATAAGCTTTATAAGCCTTCATCACAATGTGTTGCCAAAGAGGCCTTGTTGTGTCACTTCCTCTCACTACCACAGCCTTGTGTCGTTGCAGAAACCAGGTCTCTGATGCTAGTCTGATTATGCTAACCAAGAACTGTTTCTGGATTGTGGGATCTGCTGCCTTTTTATAACAGGCCTTTGACCTTTCACTCATACTGGAACATGTAGGCGTACATGACAACCATCAGAAATGAGGCACAGCCAGCATCCTCTCTCCAAGCTCTCAAGCAAAGACCCACCAAGTTGTGCAAGTGGAAAATGTGGTTCTCATGCATGAGCAGCAAGGGCGTTTGAAACGTCTGATGAGTACAATAGTAAATTGAAGGAAGCAGTGTCCAACAATATACTGTAAAAGCATGCTTTATGAAGAACACACACATTTCAAAGAATTTCACAGGTCCTGGGTGCAAAATAAAGAGCCAAGAGAGATGAGAAACTGGTAAAAAGCACTGTCAAACCAAGTGTTTCTTAACTTTCTGGGGAAAGTCAAACACTGAGCATTTGCTTTTTCTTTTCCAAACAATACTGTGCACAACAATAATGTGCTGTACTGAATCCAAGAAACACATACGGCCTCTGGCTTCTTTACAATGCCGAATTCAGCGCAAGGACAACCTGTCTCTGCAAACAAGTCCTCGCATCAACTCCGTGCCGTCGACGCACAAGTGCCAACCTTAATTTAGCCTTTATTACTTTATTGCTTTATTCCTTTATTGATTCACAGGCATCAGACCAAAAAGAGTGGAACTGGCATCTCTTGGCCAGGAAGCCAAGAAGGAGGTAGTTTGCGTTTCAGCATGGCATGGAGAGGCAGTAACACAAAGCTGGAGACAGACCATTAATCAGGTTTTTTTAATGAGGTACAAGGGAAGGTATAGATCCGGAATCAATACTGCACTCCATCACCCTCCGAGGCAGGGCATCAAGGTTAATCAAAGGACTCTGGGCTACGAAAGTATGACCCTATGCAAAAGCAGGAGGGCTGGGTTCAAAATGAACCTGTCTGAAAAGTACAAAGGGATAAACAAAGACAGACAGCACAACATCTGTTTGGACAGACACTGTCTCTCTGGTACAATGTACTTCTGTCCCATCTCCAGGGGCAGTACCAGCAAAGTGCAGTTTTCCTTGTGAAAACACAGCAAGAGAACACGCGTATGAGGCTTCCAAGGACCACTGTCACATGTGTTGATCATGTTTCCCCATCTTCTTCTCACTTATGTTTAACAAGTCACCTGTAACTCAAGAACTAAATGTCCATCTATCCATTATCAATAACCAATTGCCCCATGCAGTGGTCTGGAGCCTATTCTGGAAGAATAGGGCATGAAACAGTGGACATCCTGGATGGAATGCCAATCCATCACAGGGCAGTCAGAACTACACTCATTCAGTCACACACACACTCAATGTGGGCAGTTGAGACTCATTTTTGCTTCTGAAATACATCTTGGGGCTGCGAGAGTAAACCAAAGCTCCCAGAGGAAAGCCAGGTGACCATGGGAAGAACATGCAAACTCCACACAGACTGAGCAAGATTCAAACCGTCACTGCAGGAGCTGTGAGACACAGACACTGTCAAAAATGTCACCATACCACCCTAAACCTAAAATATAAATGTTCGTATTTGACCCTACCTTTACCATCAGGCTGAGGACACTTCAACTCAGCAGTGGAAAAAGACTCCTCTTGGGTGCTGAGAAGTGTTTTGGTGTAACAGGTATCAGTAGAGTATCTGATTCAACAGTAGGCTACTCACTGTAAGCACCCCAACCCACAGCACTACAGTGTTGGAAACTTGTTCACTACAATAAAAGCAGGCAAATGCAGAGGAAAGGCCAAACTCTATGGATCTCCTGCAGAGCCAAGAAAGCTTTCAGAAATGAGGGTTAAAAACACCAAGCTCATCACTTGCTCAGTCTACCACCACATCCAATGCATTCACAGCCAAACAAAGATAACGTACCACAGACAGAAAGGTCGAGAGATTAAGACAAATTGACCAGTGTCCCACATGTCCCCACCCCGGCGTGTGGCACCCACTTCTGAGATCTCCGTCACAATGACAACAGAGATGCAACAGCTCCATGCTGCCTTGCAAGCCAAAACTGACTTTGAAGGCACACAGCGTCCTACTGAGAAATATCTAGGTCGACGTCAAGCACTTACCCACAACCAGCAACAGATTTCCACATCACACCGCGAGTCCTTCACAATCACTCATCCTGCCTGCCTTCTCTTTTTTGCTAAATGTTTAGTAAGTATCCAAAGTACACTTTCAAGCAGCACAGTTCACAGGAAAACAACATTTATGCCCACTTTCTTCCAATCAAACAGTTCACAGATAGCACAACTTGAAGAAAGAAATGTTTAATCACCAGTGCTTCTAGTGTTGCTTAAAGAATTTAGAGGAAATAAGCTAAATCTGCATTTCCTCCAACCTCTTGCTACTCATGGCATGGAAAGGTGCAAAAACAATAACAGGAGTGGGAATACATAGGAGATCATACAGCTTAGACACAGAGGGTGAATATAGGCTTATAGTCAAAGTTTTCACAGAACTGAAATGATGCTGACAAAAGAGAATATACAACTTCAATGGAAAAAAAACAGAGGACTCTCCTGGTCCATCAATTCCCTCCATTCTTTCACACTTCACACAGTCCATGGATTCTGCCAAAGTTACGTTGCCTCGGACAAATAATTGTTTGTGGATATTTATCAACACACATTCAGACAGACATTGCTTGTTTTGAACCATTCTGTACCAGGTACACTAATGACTGTGCATGGATGTGTCTCAAATTACTGACCTTCTTGAACACTTTATATACAGATAAACACATCCCTGTGGTTTCAGATACACCTTCGTCAAAGTCTTAACTTTCAATCCAGTAACTGTCAGAAAGCCAAATGAGACCTTCTGAAAGTGATGTATGGTAGTGCAGTGACCTGAGAATGAACTGATCTTCATTCAGGCCTCAACATAACCTAGTCTGCATCATCATGTTGATGATGATATACAAAAAGAACAGGATCCAACTGGAATCAGTACGAGCCGCTCCCATTGACATTTTCCCATAAACTGTCCAGTTATTCTCCCATTGCCACTAGAAACTAAAAATCTCTTCCCCTTGCTGGAAAAAAAAACTCCTTCCATAATGTGCCTTGGAGAAACCGAAGTAAACTATTTCTACAGATCAACTTTGTTGTGTCTAACCGAAGGATACAGACAATAGGTGAGCACTGCCAAGGTTACACTAGAAAGAAAAGCAACATTCTGCACTCAAATTTTACAAACAATATTCAACAGTCACTATACCTACAGAGACAAAATCAAAAAAACAAAAACATGAAAAGCAGCATCTGATCCCATCCTTTCTGACAGGTCAGAGACATCAACAAAGGGTGTTCTGCAAAACAGTAGCCCTTGGTAGTGTTGCAGTCTAAAGTACACCCATTATTCATTTAATCTGCCTTTAAATATGCTACTTAACTAAATACTACTAAATGCTTAACTGGCTAGTATTGTAGTTTTATACAAAACAATTGTAGGAAAAGAGAAGAGTGTTCAGTACAGCTGAAAAGAATAACTTGATTTTACATATATTGATAAATCATGCTATTTGCTCATATGAATTCACAAGGTCACCATATGAGCAGGCAATCCTCATACAGAAGGTATACTGATACAGTGCACAGTGGGTCCTCCTGCACACTGTTCACAACATGCCCACGGTGGGTCCTCGTGCACACTGTTCACAACATGCCCACGGTGGGTCCTCGTGCACACTGTTCACAACATGCCCACGGTGGGTCCTCGTGCACACGGTATATATGGTGTGCTCAGCTGACTGCAGAGCAAATTAACATCGTGTGTAAAATGGACACTGCACGGTACATGAGGAATGTAAGCTACACATATTGACCGTTTCACAACCGAACTTCGCGGTGACACAAGACAAAGAGCCGGACGACAGTCGGATAACGTCTGCAAACAAGCGGCGCGGTCACCGCACTTCTTTACCTTGATAATACTGCTCCTCCGGGGTAATTCCGACTTGGGGTCCAGACCCACCGCAGAGCTGCTGTCCGTCTCCACTCCTGGGCTGTCTGGTTTCGGGGATCCGAGTCCAAGCGGCTCCTGCGCCCCACAGTCCCCGTTGGACACGGCGTTCTCGAGCCTCAGGTCCCCGCACGCTTCATCCTTGGGCACGGACACGAACACTTTCCTGCCGGCGCCCGACGGCGACGCGCCGACATGCTCCTCTCCTAACTCCGCCATAGGGGTCGACACCCGTGGCCGGTTATCTCGGCTTCGCTGGGGTTGCGGTGGCTCGCGACAGGCGATGGGGACGAGCGCTCATGCAGATAGCGTTACGGCGGGTGTCCACGAGGAGGGCTTGCCGAAGCGGGGGTACGGTAGCCTGCCGCACGGTAGCCAGCCGGGTAGCTAGCCTTCGTGCCCTGAGGACAACGCCATCTGTGGTTTATAAACTGTCCGTGGAAGCTGTCATTGTGTCGAATCCCTCGGATGTGATTACAGCACAGGGTACGGCGGAAGCGGGTGCTTTCGCGGGGCTGTCATTCCAGTGCAGCTGGTCCTCCTGCAGGATGACTTGATGCACACAGAAACAGGAGCAGGGAGAGACAGAGACACGGCATCACACGGCTGTTTCTGTCACAGACCCGCGACAACGACGCGACAGGCAGGCGCGCAAGTAGGAAGTGTCACGCGCGCACAAATTCAGCATGCAGCCTAATACGTGCGAAGCCACCCTGCCTACTGGCCGCCCGTACCTAAACGAGCGGATCGATTCCCCGACGGCAGGGAAGCGATCTGCTGCTGGACGTGTGTTCAGAACCCCTCCGCTAGCCGGAAGATGGTTCACACCTCGCTCTCCAACCAGCTAGCTAACCTGCACCGCGCGAGCACTGCGCTGTCACGTGCCTGCGCGCGCCTCAAATCCGCCACCGCGCTTTATAAGCCACTCTGTGTGACGATTTTTCAGTGAAGAATCAACAAGGCGGGTGACGCTAAAAGCAGAACTTTGCCGCCGATGGCTCCGGAAAGCGCTTTGTCCCTCAGCCTTAAACACACCGTCATTTCACACATGTGCAGCACTCGATCGCCCGCCACGCTCTCCTACCACAGAGTCCACGGCGGTCCGAAGGTCCAGAAGCGGCAACCAAGTGCGGCCGAGCTTGTGTGCGCGCCGCCAGCCAAAGAGCCGAAAACAGGACGCACTCGCTTCCTCAAACCTAGCCTGGGGGCGACGCGCCGGTCCACCGCGTTCACGCCCCACACACGCCCGGCCAGCCGGCGGAGAACCAATCACTGTCAGTCAAACGTCATAGCCGCCGCTCATTGGACAACTGCCGATATAAGCCCGCCTCCTACACTTCGCCGGGCCCCTTTCCTTCCAATAATTCCTAATTAGAAAACCCTAAACGCGGTAGTAAGAAAGATGCCAATCAAGAACAACTCGCAAGATAATTGGCTGCCTTTACGCAACGCTCCGGTTGTAGAGGGTGTGTCCATTGTCCTAGAGGCGTGGCGAGTGTCTGACGCACACAGCTTCAAAGACGAGTTTTTGGTACTGGATGGATGATGATTCACCTGTAACAGTAAAATCTAACAACACGTGTTTTCTTCATGCAAAGTTTGGAAAATACACTTTGTTGAAACTTTAATAAATACATATATCAGGGGTTCTTAACCTTTTATGCTATAGAGCCCTTTGGCAGTCTGGTGAACCCTATAGACCTCCAGCTATCGATCCTAATAACTACCGTAATTTTAAAGTAGTAATCAGTATCAACTATATTTGAGATATCTGTAACAACCATGGTCCCCAGGTTGAAAAAAAAACAATGCCATATTTCAATAGAGATCTAATGACATACATCTTAATTTTGTTACTTAAGAGACATGTGTTCTTTCATCGTGTGAGTGTTAACTTGTATCCTGAAAATCATTAGTGTAGCAGCACATTCATTCATACTTACATACAAACAGGGTATTAGGCAGTAGATTGTGTGTAGTGTTTTAATATTTGGGGCTCTTGATTTACAGTCCAACATTTCACAGTTTAAATCCAACTCCTGACTAGTAACCTTTATTGAGATATTTACCCTGAATTGACACAATAGGAATACCCTAAATAGGGGAAATCACTGTAAAGCTAATTTTCTAACACTGCCCCAAAAATCAGCTTGGACAAAGGTACTGAACTGAACTAAACTGAAAATACTGTATTGGAAATTACTCAGGATGTGTAAAATGGGTGTCAGATAAGTAAATAATAAAATGGCTTATCATATCTTCCATCATTCCCAGATTTGGTAACCTCAGTTGACAGTTCTCAAAATAATTAATCTACAAATGTTCTTTACAGTAAAATTGCTTTAATGACAAACCTGACCTAGACTCACTGACATTTTTCTTTTTTCAGATAAACATTCTTTCTACTTCATATCCCAAATATAAAACCACATAACAAACAAAACAGACATTACCACACACCTTATCACCAGTATACTTTAGTAGCTATGCAAAAGTGTGAATGGTAAACAAAAAGAAAAAAAAGACAAAAGTTATGAAGATTACAACTGCAAGGTGTGCAAGCATCAGTTTCATTAACAGTAAGGGATGACTGTAAACATAGTGGAAATATTTAATTATGAAGCTAATTCAGAACAAAGCAAATCTTTACAAGCTCTCTCCAGATGTCTTTGTGAGCAATAGCAGGGATGTTTTAAAGATCCTCGGGGAGAGGTGCCTCACTTAAAAAAGGTCTTGAGATACTTCTCATTATTTGCATCATAGCTACCCATTTGTGGTTTTTGTTTGTAGTCTTTTGTACTGTTTATCCAGAGTCTAGAACATTAGAGTTCGTACAGCATCTCAGTTCCTCAGGTGTTCAGAGGTGGATTGGATTGCGGCTCTTCTGGTCTGACCTGTGCAGCAGCGACATCTGCTGTTCGAAAGTATTCAAACAAACAGGTTGTAAAACCAAATACACAAGCCCCTCATTATCTGAACTCCATGCTGGGATCTTTGCTGTGACGGTTCTTGAAAATTAATACTTAAATATCCGTATCCCAATGGAAACTTTTGCTACAACGAATTTTTATCTGACCCTTACCCATAATTAAAAAAATCAAAACGTGAATAAAAATCAAAATAAATTTAAAAATCTAAAAATAAACACCATACAGTACCATACTGTCCACTGTAATGAAATAATACTGCATGTATGGTAATAAACTCTATTGTGTGCTGTTACAAATTTATCTGTAGCCAGAAGCTTGTGCGCATAGGTGTTATCAGCTGTTTCCTATTGTTTCGCTTTGTCTGAATATGCTGCGTTACCACATTTATTGCACATTTCATTTTTTTTTTTTTTTTTAAACAAACCCAACTATTTAAATCCTAGATGTTGTGTCAAACAAAGACACGGATGTGGCAGATTACTTTGACACAGGTTTATTCTCTTTATTCAACATCTCATAACACCAAACTCCCACTGACCTCAAATGTCCAGTACTGTACATACTGTACCACGTCATAAACATGCAAATTAATGAAAGAAGTATTTTATAATTAGGTAGCTGCTGTTTAGAATGTTTTATCCTGGGTTGATCGTTATATAGGTGTTTTCCAATGGGCTGGGAGTGCATTTTTTTTCTCCCATTTAAAGTAATGGAAAATAGACACTTAGTATGTGAAAAAATTCAGTATCCAACATGTTTTCAGGGACAAATTAGATTTGTATACTGGGAGATTACTGTATTAAATAGTTTTTTATGTATTTACATGTAAGATGTTCACTCATACATGATATAAATGAAGCTTTGGCGCACATACATTACCCCTGTGTTAGTTTAAATGGGCCAGAAAATGTATTTGTTGGGACAACCTCTACTCTATTCAACAGATGTGCTGTATAATATTGGACAGTGCAGTGGCACAGCAGGTAGTCCTGATGACTTAGTTGTGTTTTTTGGCTTCAGATCAAGTACAGCTCAGTCTGTGGAACGTTTGCATGTTATCACTGTGCTCACATGGGTGTGCTCTGGACAGGCTAAATTAACCAGAGTAAATACATAACCAGTTTTGTGTTTTGTGTGTGTGTGTGTGTGTGTGTGTGTGTGTGTGTGTGTGTGTGTGTGTGTGTGTCTGTGAGATTAACCTGCAATGGCATAGCATCACATCTGGGGTGTACTCGTCTCAGTCTAATGCACCATGCTTCTGTGACAGGCTCTTTATGTTGCAATCCTACATCAGGGTAGTGAGTGAGTAAAAGACCACATTTTGCTAGGTATAACTATAAACTGCTATTTAGCTTTTGATCCATCTAGAGCAACTTACAATGTTCAGTTTCTTTATTATTAATTACTTACATATCTATAAAACAAGGTAGTTTTTACTGGAGCAGTTTTGTGTAAGTATCTTGGTCAGCTGTGACAAGTCTAACCACTACACAACCCACTGCCCCAGTGCTTATTTGCCATTTAGTTAACACCTTTATCCAAAGGGATCTACAAGTGTCTGCCCCTCTAAACAGCAGGGTATTTAAACAACAGTAAATACACTGATCAAAGCCAACAGGGTAGTAACAGCACTGGGAGATGAACCTCTTAACTTTAGGCTTTCAACCACTATGTCTTATTCTACACTCCCCATAAGAAAACAGACACAGTAACACTATATGAGTATCTATCGCATGAAAAATGCCAGCTATTTCAAACGTACAGGGTAAGTCACAATCTATTAACTTGACTTACTCAGTCCAACTGTTTTGACAGTTATCTAGACAGGCAACTGTTGATTTGTGACATCAGAATTAGATTACAAGTTAAACAGATAATTTATTGTCATTTGCAAAGTTGCCTGACAACTTTTTAAGTGTTACTGCATTGCTAATGCTGACTGAATTTCTGCGTAAAAAAGATTGTAAAACTTATTACCTATATAGTGAATTATTAGTAACCCAGCTGCACAAATACAATGTACGTTGAGACTGACATCCTTTGAAGGACAATGATGACAACACACATTTGCAGTGTTGGTGGATGTGCAGACAGCATTATTTTTCCTGTGTTTTGGTTGGGATGGATGTGTTTCTACAAGTAACTACAATGCTGATTCAAATGGGATGCAGCGGGGGGTCATAAGGAGGAATAGGATGTAAGTGGAAAAACGAGGCATCTTTACTATATAATTAAGAAAATGTGTTCAAAGTATTAAAAGTTACACGGACCCTTAATGTAGCATAAATGCTAAAAAAATTCACAGTATTCGTTAAGTGGAAAAAGTTGTTACATCAACGCTATCATAGGCGAACGTTATGCTTAACATTAACCTTGGTGTAGGCTTTTTTGTAAAGGGAATTAGATATTTTACTAAAAAATTAACCTGCAAAAAATACAACTTCTGTGTTCTGTAGATGCTGTCCGTTATACGCTCTTCTTTCCGAAGCATGTGAAGTCATGATATTAACTGCTGCTATTACTTACTGATATTACCTAAAAGTAATACACGTCGGAGAACTTTCTAGAACTCCGTTCTAAAATTAGATATTTAATTCCAATTCTGGAGTACCAGTAATACGCAAGTAAATAATAGGTGACACAAACACTACATTTACATAACTTAGAGCAGTGCCAGTGTTCGAGCCCGAACAAGTTTTAAAGCTTCTTCTTAAAATTCTTATTTACACGTTATAAAAACGTAAAATATTTCTTACCTGTTTACTACACATGCTTATATTAAATAAGGGCAACTTACCTAATAACTCAGTTGGAGAACATTCTCAGCTCTATGTGGTTAAAAATAAAATACTTTTGTTCTTTTTAAACGATTTTAAACTCGTTTCCCAATTTTACCATCACTTGTAAAAATGTTCAAACCATGATGTCGGTATGGGCGGGATGAAGTCCAGCAGTACACTGCGATTGGTTAAGCATAAATGACAACCAATTAAATCTACAGAAAGGTTTGTGGTAAAAGTGACAGCTGGTTTTAAGCAAAATTATTACACTAAATCCGAAATATTAAACAGTAAGACTAATAATGTGATACAAATATAAATACCTACGCCAAAAATAGCTCCGAAATGTCCGATTTTGATGTGTTCAGCTTTTCACATGTAGATTAGCGCTGCTCGTCTGCGTGTTAAGTGACGTAAGAGGACGGAAGGTAGAAGAGACAAGAAAGTAAGCAAAAAAAAAAAAAAGTCGAATTGCAACATGCTTAGTCTCCGGTAAAAGCAATAAAGTTCAAGACCCATTATGTGTCACATATGAGGTGAAAACAAAACAAATTACTCCAGAAATCTTGTAATTAATTTTAATAAGCTGTATTCATTATTATACTTACTTTGTTGCATGTATTTATTCAAATTAAACTTTATGTAGCCTGAAAATTGACATTTTTATTATTGCTGCACAGTATTAAAAAAAACATTGTTAATATTAATCCTTCAGTGACCAATAATTCATAAAGGATGATCATCTCAGAGGGTTAACGAACAAAAATGTATTTTTACCATTAAAGGTGATTATTTTCAGTTATTTTTGTTTCAAGCAAGTTTCAGTGTTGTGTTCTGTCTGGTCAGATTCAGCCTGTTTTCAATGCTACATCCTGTCCGGTCAATTTCAAGCATAGCTTCATGCCACAAAAACTGTCAGTATTGTGTGAAACAGATGGAAAACATTAATCAGCAACTGAGACGGGAAGATGGGGGTCGTGACGCTGATGGATTCTCTTGTGACTGAAATTGATTAAAAAATGAATCAGACGAATCCTTCAATCTTCTCTAATAACGTCTGCATCTGAGTACGTTCCCGAATAAGGCCACAGCACTGCCTGTGTGACCAAGCAGGGCACCGTCTTTGGCCTGTTTGTCTCATGCTAACAATATTACCAATCACTGGTTTCACTATTGAGGGAAAAACAGCAGAGTCTGGGAAGGATTTATTAATTATATCATAGGCTGAGATGTTTTTCTGTTGTCCACCATCAACCGTTTGCTGGCACTCATACACAGTACCCCAGTGCACTTTCAAGAAATGGAAACAAAAGAGATTAGCCAAGCCCTGTTCATCAAAATCTGTGGACTCTGGTTTCCATTTACCATGACTTTTGTCATTGTGTCTTTGTGTTAAAATCCAGGAAAAAAAACATCTCAGTTTTACAGAACAGTATACAGCTCTGAAAGCATCTAACGCTGCTTCATTTGAAACATCATTCCAGTAGACCTTTCTACACCCCCTGCACTTTTTAAACATGTACATTTTGTGTACTTAATTTTTGCACTTAATTATACAACTTTGGTTATCCACACAAGCTGTTTAAATTATTGATTTAATTCACTTATCTGTCAGAGAACTGTCCGGAACAGTAATATCTCTCGCTTGTTTTATACTAATTGACCGCAGTAGGTAACATAATTGCCTCACTGTCGCGGCTGTGCAACCTGACGTAGGTTCAAACACAGTTCACTCTGCAGTTTTTTATGTTCATGTGGGTTTCTTCTGGGTGCTTCAGAGTGCAAAAATCTGCTTTGCCTTTTTAGTATGAAAGTTTGGTTGTCTTTGCATGGCTGTTTTGCGATTAGACCAGTGTTGTATCCAGGGTTTACCCAACATAGCCTAGTATCCTGCACGTCTGGGATAGACTCCAGACCTCTGTGACTTTGCTTTAGAACTATGGCGATTGACAATGAGTGAGTGAATTTTTGCATATTTCTGTGTTGAGCAGAACCAGATGCACTAAAATAAAATTAGTTTTTTTTTTACCGGATCAGAATGGACATACATTGACACATAGTGTCAAGCACTACCAAAACTGTCCCCCTCGACAGTTATAATTTCACCATTCATCATCTCCGACTTTATAAAAATTAACAATAAAATACCGATAAAACCACACCAAGAAATAATTGATCCCGTAATGTAAAAAATTAAAACTAGATTTTAAAACCTGAGTCTAAAACCAACCATTATTCCTAATACATGATGGAGAAATCTAAAACAGTTAAAACCATACCCCACAGCTCAAACTAAAAGGCTAAAGGAAACTTACCGGCAGTTTTTACCGCGGAAGAAGGGCGGTCCCCTGGCCTGTTCCAGGGTACTACCGACCTCAACTTACCTTCGTGGGTGTTAAACACATCTTCCTCTATTAAACACACAAAATAAAGGATAAAAATAATATTAGGTATATGGCAATGTACTAATAACAGTTGATTGTGAATACTTATTTTGAAAAATGTATTTGTTACATGTGACACTAACCTGGACATGTGGTTACCAACAGAGTGTGTGAGTGAGTATATTGGAAATTTTCATTATTTGCCTGTGTTTGTAATAACACTTCATGCTTCCAATAGATAAAGTGTAGACCAAGCACTAGAGCTGGTTAAAATTTCTTTTTGCATGCAGTATTCAATTTGCATCAGATGAAACATGTTACTGAAATGTGAGCTATGTTTTATTTGTCCTTGTCTTTCGCCTTTGTCCAAGATGACTTACAGGGTTTGATTTACACAACGCGAAAGTGAGAATGGGCGTTTTGGCAGTAGCACGTTTGAAAAGTTACTGTATACCTGCAGTGCTGTACATAAAACAGCATAGTATAAAACAGATTGTTACATGTGCACATTTTATATGTGTATTTTAATGTGGAGAAAATGTAGTTTCAAAACCTGGTGCTCAGTGAACACTGTGAATTTAACCTAATCAGATTATTTTCATGATCCTGACAAGAGTTTGAGGATTCAAGCACCATTAAACACAACCCTTTAAGCCAATTTCATGGCAAGCAAGGTGCAGAGCATGCAACAGCAGCAGTTTTCTGAACAGCACAAATGTTGTCACCCTGCTTCAAAGCCCTTTCACACACCCATGTGGGCTCACAGTTGGACCTGCATGTTCAGTTTGTTTGGGTCTGTTTTGTTTTTCTTTCTTCTTTCTCTAAACGTCTGAGCTGATTTATCTATAGAATCCTTTTACCCAGAGGCCCACTGTTTTACAGCAGGGATGGCAGCACCCGCAAGAGTTTTTTCCTCATACTCATCAAATGTAACAAAATAATTGTTAACACTTCTTTTATAAGCCTCAATGCAGTTTTTTTCTAGCTGCAAATATTTCATATCCTTGTTTTGCACTTGTTTACATTTTTTCATTAGTCATCACAATTGTCAGTACACGTACAACGTGACAGTGTTGACCTATTTGCGATTTATTTACTCTAAGCACACTGCTTTGGAATGGCGTTAAAAACTGCCAAGCATTGTATAATAGCAATATACTCAACTTTGGGAGGGGCAAATCCTTCCGCCATGTCATATATGTTTATTACTAAGCAACGTGAATCGTTGTTTAGAAGTCACGTTTAACATGCTACGTCTAAGATATCAAAAAGAAAATACAGAACGATCATTTTCCAACGTATTTCTGAACAACAAAAACGAATAATCGCTTCATTAAAACGATCCCTATATTCCGACATTTTGTTCGACGCCAGCGTAGACTTGCCCGCGCTTATTCCACTATGATTTTTCTTAAGAGGATGATTTCTTCTCGTCCGTAGCTCCGCGAAAGGGGTGTAAATGCAACGCCTCAAATGACAAACGACCGAATAACTAAAGAGAAAGATAAAACTTGCAAAATTTTTAATTTTCGTGTTATAAACATCATTGTTTCCAATGTTTGAGTAACACTAGTTCACAAGGGTGAATTACTGTAAAAACGGATTTTCGCTGCAGGAAAAGGACCCCCGTTGTCAGTGGAGCTGTTGGACTCTTCCAATTAGCTGGAGGAAAACTGCAGGAGGAGACGCTTTCCCGTCGATGACGCTACGAAGAGCTGACGGTGTTTGAACGTCAAGAGCAGAAGAATTAAAGTCGAGCAAAGTTTTATGCGCAGAAGAGGGTGACTAATTTATTCTGCTATTTTAACTGTTTTAGAGATGGTAAGTGTTTTAATTTTAGCAATGAAATGTTAAACCTGTTCAAAGAAAAGCGGGAACCGGTGCTGCGACTTGATAATTTGACGGCCCCGAGAATAACCTATCTAGCTTGGTTAGTTAAACGATTATCCAATCCAGTAATTTGTATATTTCTTATCGAAGTAATTGTCTTTAAATGCAGAGCAAGGGCTGTGCCTTTAATTAAATCGTTATTTGTAAAAAAAAAAAAAAATTCCCCACAAATTTTCGAATTTGTCGCTGAGGCTCGTTAGTCCAAATGTGGTCTAAATGCAAAAATGAATACTGTTTGAAGTGTTTGGAACTGTAAGGTGAATGGTAGTTGGTTTTTTTTTAATAAAAAAAATCTGCCTCAAACTTAGTCAGAAATTCGCAGTTTAGTCGCATTTCTGAGGTGTAAGTAAATGTGCCTCTGCTAGTACCGTTTTTTTCCGTTAAGCGCCTCGTGCTCACACAGACCCTTGTGGTATTAGCGGTCTGAAAAGGCGCTCGGTAGAGTTAAACACGATACTTATGCATGTGAACCGGTGGATAAGCACGTTAACCAGGTGAACTAGTTGCCTGTGGAGTCGTGACTCGAAGTGTTGTGGCGCGGCAATGGAAGCCAGACAGGTTCGAACATGTCTGCTTAGAGAAGTCATTGCCTGACGATGACTGCGCACAGCGCAGGGGCACCGTGGTCCGGAGCCTCTCACAAGACAAATGTGTGTCTCTCTCTCACAGAGGGGGGTAGTTTAGAACTACCAGTTTACTGAAAACGCTTATCTTTGGACTGTGCGAAAACCCGCTACACATGCATAACAGGTTTGGCACTTGTGCCAGAAAGCAGCTGACTCCTGCGTTTTAGCGCTGTCAGCTGGACTGAAAATTTGAATTCGAGTTTTTGTTAAACACGTATGTAAGAATTTTAAGCATTTTTGTTTTATGCTGAAAATATTTGGCAGGATTTCGACGTAATGCGCATTGTTCGCAAAGGAGGGTGCTAATATTCAAACAGTAAAAGTATGCAACTACAGAAATACAGTTGGAATCCTGTTAGCCTGTTGTACTTTTACTATCTAATGTCACAGACTTTTTACAACAAAAGTTATTTAAAACTAAATTTCTTTAAAAAACCTAAAAATTTAGTTAACACAATTAACAGAACAGTGTTTTTACTAGTGAAATGATCTAATTGACTTTCAGTTAATTTAAAAAAAAAACTAACTGAACACTTAAAGGCCAGATGACTAAGTTTTTCTACTAGTGATATTGTCTGCTGAGAAAAATAACATTTACTGGAGCAGTTCAAGGTAAGTACTTTGTTAAAGACTTACTCCAAGTACAGGAAATTGCATCTGGTTTGAGTGCAAGACATCTAGCCATTATACCACCTTCTGGTACTCATATTTAAATTTCTTATTGGTATTTTCATGGAAACCATGTTTTTTCTTTTTTGTTTTTTTTAGGAAGTACAGAGACCCAAAAACGGGTGTCAGTCATCACCGTCAATAAAACTATCAAATGGGTTTATTTTACCTGAAGGTAAAATGACCCCAAACACGCTGTTTGTTGGTGGGATTGATATGAAGGTATGGAGTGAAACATATTTATAGATCTATTGTTATCCCTGTACATGCAAGATGCTCTGTTGTGGTCTCATTGTGGTTTTAGGTTGATGAGAATGAAATCAGGGACTTCTTTGCGAGATATGGTCCTGTGAAGGAGGTAAAGATCATCACTTACCGTGGGGGCATATGCAAGGGGTGAGTTCTGAGCTGTCATTCATCACTTGACTTTCAGCAGCATAGGCTTATTGGGTTATGCACTTATTTCTTTTGAATAATTGTCCTAATGTAATGAGGTTTAAATGATTTAAAATTAATTCCCCTACATGTTTAATATCTTTTACTAAATTTTTCTGTTTCCTATTCCCCAAGATATGGCTTCGTGTCTTTCAATGAGGATGTAGACATTCAAACCATTGTTGAAGTAAGTTCACCATGTTCAAAATGTCTGCATAGCCATGATGTATGGATGTACAATTTTGTGTGGATGATTTGTACTCCATTGAGATTGCTATGTTTTTTGTCCTCTTTGTAGCAGCAGATAAGCTTCAAAGGGAGGAAGCTGAAGCTGGGCCCAGCCATCATGAAGGAGCGAAGCTCACGTGAGTGGCTCCCTGCCCCTTTTTTAAATAACATTGTGCTACCTTGGCCCCTATCAAGTTCAGTATTAAGATTGGCAGATTTTGGTGTCCCAAGTTGCTGAAGCAACAGCTTGATAGTTGAGGTATCACAGGCACCATAGTTCATGGGATGTAGCAGGAGAAAGGAGCATTGCATTAATTTGATTTCTCTTGTTAAAAAATTTATGAAGACATACAATACTGTGCAAAAGTCTTAGGCACCTGTGGGGAAAAATGCTATAAAGCAAGGATGATTCCAAAGATAATGCCATGAATACTTATTAATCAGTAAACCTTCTAAAAAGTGCAGTAGACAAAAATACCTCAAAGTCAATATTTGGTGTGACCACCCTTTGCCTTTAAAACAGCATCAATTCTCTTATGCAAACTTGCGTGCAGTTTAAGGTGGAGGTTGGTAGGTTCTTCCAAACATTTTGAGGGGCTGGCCACAGTTCTTCTGCAGACTTTGACTGTCCCTGCATGTCCTCTGACTGACTTGATCATGTTGAGATCAGGGCTCTGTTTGGACCATACCATCTGTTGCAGGGTTCCTTCTTTTTGCTGAAGATTGAATTTGGAACCATTCTGGAGCCTGAGAATGACCTCAAACACCCAATCAGAAACCTCCCTGATGGTAGATGAGAATCTACCTGCACTTCTCAACAGACATTGAAGTTACATGCCTAAGACTTTTGCAGAGTGCTGTATATGTCCTTATTTTCTATTTAATTTTATTTAGCATTTTTACTTCTTGGGATGGGAAAAACACTTGTACAGTAGTCCCCCCTTATCCGAGGGGGATATGTTCCATGATCCCCAGCAGATGCCTGAAACTGCGGTTAATACCAAACCTTATATATACTATGTTTTTTCCCATACATACATACATACATGCATACCTATGATAGTTTAATTTTTAAATCGGGCAAAATAAGAGATTAACAACAATAACTAATAATAAAATATAACAATTACAACGGCATACTGTAATCAGTTATGTGAATGTGGTCTCTCTTAGATCGATACCGTGACAGTCGGTCTGATAACCGAGCTGGCTACTAGGTGACTAGTAGGCAGGTAGCGCATAAAGCCTGGATACGCAGGACAAATGGATGATTTATGAACCGAGCGAGATGGCCCAAGATTTCATCATGCTGCGCAGAACGGCACACAAATTTATGAATCCCCCCCCGGAATTTTCCATTTATTATTTTCGGACCCGTAGATAAGGGGGGACCACTGTATTTAGACACCCAGCCATTATTTTGCAGTAAAATACAAGAAACTCAGTATCAGTGTAGGACCGCACTGACTAAACTAATTTTCTTTTACACCTCATTTATTGTTTGTGCTGTTGATCAGTTTAGGAATGAATTGTTAGTTAATTCGTTTCATTTTAAAAGTTAATTAAGATATAATTAATAAAAATGTTTATCTGAGGTACACTTGTATCCACTGCAGGTTCAGTCCAGTCCCACATGGTAGGACCCTCTCCCTGGGTCAGCCCACCCCCCTACATGTACTGCAGCTGCTGTACGCAGATGGGAGGAAATGTGCCACAGCCCGCAGGTGTTCTGAATGGAGGCAGTCAGTACGTCCAGGTAGTGCTTTTGCTACCTGGCTCCACAAAACAGGCTTCCAAAAGGGATTTTCTAAATAACCTTTTGCCACATGATGGCTTAATGCTATGCTTTGATGGAAGGGCTTTTTGCTTTCAAAGAAATGGTCAGTGATAACCTTAAGGATACTTTGCGGTATGTGGGCAAGCAACACCTTGCCTTTGAAGGATCCAGGTTCAAATCCCAACTCCTGCTGTAGCATTTCCTGTTCAGGGTGTTTACCCTGAATGTTTACAGTAAAAACTACCTAGTTGTATAAATAATTGGAAGGACTGTACAAATACCACACAACTTGGAGAAAATTGTTAGCTAATTGAATATAAAATAGAAGCTATATAGAACTGCAAGAGTTCTGTCACTGAAAACTTGGATCATTAATTTATGAATCCATGTATACAATTATTTTTGCTGAAGGCAGGCTATGTTGTCAAGGTTTATACAATTTCTGAGTGGAGAACACTTTTAGTGTGTACCATAAATTGGTAATGTTGAATATTCAGCTTGCTAGTTACTGCTGAGGGGTGAAAACTGCAAGTATGTTCTTCGGAAGGAGCAACAGTTGGTTTTTCTCATTTTCTGAAGGCCGCTCCTCCACAGCTGTATCCATACTCAAACCTCCCGGGTGTGATGGTCCCTCAAATACCAATGAGCTACTCGCAGCAGACTGCCTACGCATACCAGGTAAATTCCTGCCTCCAACGCAATACAAAAAACTTGAATAGCTGCATTGAGCATGAAAAAATGCTTGCTTTTCAGGGGTTAGACATGTGGCTTCATTTGCATTCAAAAGATGCCCAAGGTTACATGCGATCAAAACTCATCAAACATACAGCATGGAGGTTAATCTCTGAGCATATGGTAGCAAGAGGACGTGCCATAAAAACTGGTGGTCTGGGGTTCATCAACAGGGACTTAATTTGTGCCTTGGTGTGTGTAATTTTAAACCCATTTTCCAACCTTTACATCAGTATGTTGGATATGTTATGCAGTTCAGATTTCAAACAACTTCCTTATTAGAAGTATTATTTAACATTTTGTCAGTTTTTAATTGAATATACAAAAAGCTCGAACTTGTATCATCTGAATTAAGTTATATATTGGAGTTTCATTAATTGTCAGTAACTGTTTCTGCAATACAGGGTTGTGGTGGTCCGGAGCTTAACCCAGAAACAGTGAGTGAGGAAGGTTGCAGCCTGTCGGAACACCAGCCCATTCTGGGCCAGTCACACACTTACTCACATACACACATCATTGGCATTTAGTTATTACCAGTTCAACGGAAACGCATGCCTTTTGACTGGGAGGAAACTGGAGCACCCAGAGGACAAGATATGTGAATGTGCAGGCGAAAGTGCAAACTCCACACATCTCAAGCCTGATTGGAGTCCATTGTGCCACAATGTTGAGACTGTTATTATATTTGATGTTCTCTGGGTGTGAAGTATCTAAGGTGTTTAATGGCCTATTTCTTTTTCAGTACGCCTCTCCACAGTGGCCTGGGGAGCAGATGACCCGACACATCAATCAGGTCAGAGGCTCCCCATTAGGAGCATCCCACACCACTGTCTTTAGTTTTGAAAAAGCAAAAGTAGAAGTGGCTGCTGACAACCTTAACTTTAAAACAAGGGGCAGTACACTTGTGAGATATGGATGCCAATTACCAATAATTATCTTTAATTAAAGGCTGAGAATCAGCACTTAACTTCAAGATGTTTAAAAAGGCCCAAAAATTCCAGGGTTACAGGTAAATTGGTCACAGAAGCAAAATTATCACAAAAGAGTTTTTACATTTTAAATATTTTCTGCCCTTTACACATGGACTTCATTCAGGTGGTGCTGGAGTGAATACATGGTAATGGGTTATGCTGGAAGGCATATCCTACTTATGATATGTGGAGTTGGTCCTTACCTTGGGACAAGCCTTATTGGACAAGTATAAAAGTATGAAGAGAGCTAGCATACAAGTTGAAATGGCCCACTAAAAGTTCACCTAATGTGCTATTGGATTGCAGTCATGAATCATAACCTACTGTCACTGCCAGGTAAGTTGGCAGGTATTGGACTAACTGTAATGCATTAGTGAGTAGTGACAGTACTGATTTGTTTCAGTAAAATATAAACATTAAACTTTCTGTTTAACTCAAATTTACTGAGATTTTAAAAACTGAAATGATTTACACAGAAAAGGCTGTAAATTTGGCATATGTTACACTTCCAAGAAAACATAATTGCAATTTTATATTTGAACTACAAGAAAGATGATTGATTGGTCTGTGGTTAATGTGGAGGGATGTTTACCAACTGGTATTTTTCTATCTTTAGTAAACTTTGCAAGCTTTTGCAGAATCTTTGATATTGTTAAATTTTGTGGTGTCAAAGGTTAGTCTGAATATTTCCTAACCTCGGCCACCTGAGGGCAGTGCTACCTAAACATAAGACGTACATCATATGAGCCTGTCTGTATGTGGAGGGAATTTGTAAAATCATTTACTAAATCTGAAATGTAATGGGCATATATGTACTGGTTTTTGGTTTGAATGCTGGACTGTTTAAAACGTTTGTAATAAGAAGTACTGGGGTTGTATGTTCTGCTCTTAGTTGTTAAACAGGTCAAATCCTGTGCTGTACATGGCAATAGGACCCACCAGAATATAAGAAGTGATAATTCATATTGTCAGTCATGTGTCATGTAAGATTAAACACTGACTGCAGTGTTTGAAGATTAACATGGGTAGAACTACACAGATTGAGTATCTCTTTGGTTGTTTAAAATAGGAACTGAAGAATGAGGGAGAAGACATTTTGTTTTTACCATGTTTCTTTTTTTTCCAGGTTAGTACTTATAAAACTTTGTTTCATCCTAGCATGGCTTTTTCTGTGTGGGCCCCCCCCCCCATTTCTGTGTGTCTGCTAATGTCATTGCCCTTTTTAGCCTGTTCACGCTGATATGCTGTTTACAGAACTTTGTGGACTGCGGAGTCCAGACTGTGCTAACACTCCTGTAGTCCAGCCCCTTTAATGCTCTGAGGCAAGTATCCATCAGTTTGTGCTTCACTTTGACTGGCTGGTTAATGACTTTTTTTTCCTTGCCTTAGACTAAATGTTCCTCTGAGCTTTTCCTGTCTTCTGTGGTCAAGCTAGAGAACTTCAGCACCCCATCTGTGTTAGATCAATTGGCAAAATATTTCTGGCTGAATCCATCAGTCTGTACCTGACAAGCAAATACATTATCACAAGCATCTAATATTACATTTTAGGTTCACATTTTTGCTGCTTACTAGATTTAAATTTGTAGGGCAGGAGAGGTAATTGACTGGTACTGAATCACATCTTTTTCTTCATGTCCCACATTTGTGAGCCAAACAGAAACCCTTATCTCTTTTAACTGATTGCCAGGACTGGGGTGTTTTTTCTGGCTATGCAAATGTTTTAATGCACATTTTCTGAATAGTTTCCATCTTGTCATCAGCACTGATGATACTTGTTTCATGGTTTTATATCTTCCCAAACAAGTATGTCTGCTATTCTACAGGGGAGCTGGTGTCCAGCCTGGTTAAAAAGCTTCTGTCCCTCTTCCCCCAGCTCTATCCAGAGGACATCAACCACACTTTTTTTTTTTTTTTTTTTTTTTTTTTGAGAATTTGTAGGATGCTCGTNCCACACTTTTTTTTTTTTTTTTTTTTTTTTTTATTGAGAATTTGTAGGATGCTCGTCTGGAGCGTCCTGGCATCCTGAGGTGAGGTGTGCCACTACAGGACTGGCTCAAGCTGGTCTTGACTTTATGGAGCCCAAGCACGGCACACGGAGGGGTTTTTACGTGTCCAGCCATGGCTTTTACAGCCTCATATGTGCTCTGCCTTTAGCGGGATGATGTCACTGTTTGCCTGTCTCCCACTTGTGATTTGTGGTGGGGTTTTTCTTGTTTTCTACCTTTAAAGACTTTTAAAAATTAATCTTTATGGTATTTATTTTTGTCTTTGAAACCCTTCCAAGTGCTCTGTTCATGCAAATTGGATGGTCTTTGACTGATACTGCACTGTGAAACTAGTTTGTTCAACTCTGCTTCATGGAAAATATTCTTGAAAGCAATTACTTAAATGATGTATAAAAGTATTTGTGCAGTTTCACGTTTTTCTTGTTCTTTGCACTGTTTAAACGTGTATGTGCAGTTGCCAGCAGCTGCCGTATCACTTACACTTTCCATATTACTACATTTGTGTAATATTGCAACTATTACATCGTAGCTGTTTTCAGCACTGATCACATACATTGTTTTTGTTCTTGGTTTTCTTAGATCTAAATTATGACCCGCAATACCCAAAACAAATCATTGCTTCCATTTTAGACCTGACCGTTCCTGGTTCATTTTAAAACAGCCATCTTTGAATGAAAAGAGACTGTCATGTGGTTGGTTGTTTAAATCACTTCAAGGTAATCTGTTCATGACACTTCCAAGATTTTGGTCCCTGTCAGATTTTTGCACTTTTTGCGCAATGATCACTTTTTTTTTTTGTATTGGCACAAATAAGTGTTGGGCTCAAGTTAGATTGGACAAAGTTGAAGTTTGATTTCATTAATATTTGGTTATGTGAAAAGATGAATAAAATTTTTCTCTTGACTGAGCTAGTCACCATCTTTGCAGGTGTGAGCTCCTTCAAAAAAGTTCCTTACGAGAAGCAAATATAACAAGTAGAAATGCATGAAATTGTGGGGTGAAGTCAGATTTTTCTAACTTGTGACCAACAAGAAAGTAGCCTTTCAAGCTTGTCAAATTCAGTGTTTTGGCTGTGAATGTTTGAGCCTGACATTGAACCAGCTTATCCTTCTACTTTATACCTGTTGCCCAGGGAGGGTTTGTTTCACAGTTTTTTCACACTGGTATGTTGGAGTGCTATCCTGTCACATTGTGGTTTGAATAATAAGTGTGTTCACGTTTTTCCATGTTTGCTATTTTTGCTTAAAAAGAAATTGCAATAAAGTTGCTTTGCAGTAAGTCTCCCCCCTCAAAAGTCTTATGGCATGAGTCAAAGGTAGCCAGACTTTGGCTGTAAATCTATTAGTCCATTAAAAGTGGAGCTTAAGTTGAAGTGTTTTTGTCCTTTCGCATACATAAGGGTCAAAATGCAGTTGTCGGCATCCTGATATTAAAGTTACTGTGATTGTATCACAGCTTGTCCACTGTGGAGTTCATTCAACTTCTGTGAGCCCCCCCACAGTCCAAAGATGTCATGTCTGAATTGCTGTGTATGTGCATCCTGCAGATGAGTCCTGCCTTCACACTATGATTCCAGGATGAGCCCTGTGGACCCCTGGGACCCTGGTACTGGTCAAGCAGTTGTTCCTAATGGATCAGTACCGCATTTGATTGTCAGCTGTATGCATCGTCTGTGAAGATGGGAGTAGCATTAGGCACAAAGCAGAGCAGCCCTACTGAATGCTCCCATCTCCCAGGGTGGAAACAGGGTTGGATTTGTGTTGGATGGCTTGTATTTGAACCAGTGTGCAGATTGTAGTTGACCAAGCTTCCCAGTGTCCTCCTGCAGCATCTGCTTTCCTGGGCAGCAATGGCTGCTTCATGTAGGTGGCCAGGTGTCAGGGCAGACGTCCACCCTGTTGCTGACAGACCACGCTGAATAATGCATACGCCTCGTCTGTGCTTTATAAAATATACATTTGTGTACAGACAAGCTTCTGCCTGTGTGGGTGTGGTACTGTACTGTGATTTGGCCTGGTTCTAGTTCTTTCTGTGTATTCTACCCCTGCTCAGTGCACTGCCTCCCCACATTCCCCCTCCCTTTGGGTGGGTCTCTGCCAAGCTGCCCTCACTATTGCCACCATAGCGTCAGCCATCCAGAAGCAAGAAGACATGCTGTCCATCCCTTAGCAGTGACTTTGTCCAGGGCCAGGCAACTGGGGTCCAGTCTCTCCTAGAAGCACCCCCTGCCCACCACTACTGGAAGAAACCCACAAAAGAACACGGGAAGGTTGCACTGAGTGGAGGATTTGAACCCATGTCTGAAGGTGCAGCCCTATATTCCAAGAGGAATATGCCTGTCTGTAGGATGTACAGAAGTGATTCGGGAATTGTCGGAGTCTGTTCCTTACGCAGGTTGGATTTAAATTTTTGTCCAGTATGGGGTGCGTCCTTTGACCGAAGTCTGGCAGGTAGCGGCTGCTACCGGAAGAGGGAGGGGGCGTGGCCACAGAGGGTGGTCCAGCCTCGCGGCGGGAGTAAGAGCGAGCGAGCGGAGGACTGCAGCTCGCGCTCAGGGAGGCAGCCGGGATGTCAGAGGATGTGGTTTTCGTGGGCTTGCAGAAGCAGTACAGCGCCCGGCCAGACTTCGTGCACAAGAGGAGGAGCAGAGCGCTCGCTGCTGGACACGCCGGCTGGTAGTGCCTCTCAGCCGCGGGGAGACGCAGCTCTCCGGATGTGTTCTGACTGAGCGGCCGCTGGAGCGCGGTCACCGAGTCCCGAACCCGCCGCGTCCCGAGCAGGTACCCCAGCCCCTCGTCAGCACAGCGTCATCATTTGTCCCTCGGTTTGGCGGAACGAACACGGAATTTGTAGCGAAAAGTCACTTTCCAGGAGTTGGTTTTTGTGAAGTGTGACTGAGTGAGGCTTTGTCAACACGATTTTTTTGGTTGGGGAAAATGAGAAATAAGAAGTTTGTCGCGACAGAGAAGCGCGTCACCGTGTCCTTGCGGGTGCTGATGATCGATAAGTGTTTCCTGTCAGCTCNTGAGGCTTTGTCAACACGATTTTTTTGGTTGGGGAAAATGAGAAATAAGTTTGTCGCGACAGAGAAGCGCGTCACCGTGTCCTTGCGGGTGCTGATGATCGATAAGTGTTTCCTGTCAGCTCTGCCACGTGCCCGCACGAGCCAGCCTGCTGCCGGCAGATGTTTAATTCCTGTCAGACGCCGCGGCGAGTCTGAGGCGCGCGCTGTGTCCCGGTGCGCGAGACGCCGCTGTTGACCCGCGTTTCTTCGGACAAACCGGCACATTCGGTTATTTAAAAAAAAAAAAAGCTTTGCGCTGATTTTTGCTACAAATATTTAACTTCGCGGAGCACAGGGACAGCATTTTAGAGCTTTACATTAAATACAGTTGTAAAATTTCTTTAACAGCTACAAGTTTAGTAGGGGCTACTGTATTGAAGGTAAAATATTTTTTGCAATATAGCTGTCTGTCGTCTTGCACACTTTTCTCAATAAATCTGTATTTTATTTCCAAGATGCAGTTGGAGTTCCCTGGATTTTTATGTGTGTTTATAGTCCTTTAAGCAACATTTTATATATTAGCCTGTGCTCTGTGCTAATCCGTAGTTGTCATTTAAAATACTTGGCAGCTATAGCGGCAGTAATGTGTTTATTTCCTACTCCCTTCTTCAACATGTGGTCCACTTCAGTGCTGTTTTTTAATTACTGACATTAGTTTGGCTAAATACATTTTAAAGTTATGCACTCTCAGTTGCCAAGGTGTCTATGTCAGCAGTTTTGCAAAAAAAAAAATTACATAGCTATTCTATTCTATTCTGCAGATTTTCTAAGATTTCCCCCAGGTTCTCACAAAAATGTAGTGTCTCAGCTTCACTGCAGCAGACCTGATGTTTGAATTGATCATGTCCTCCTGTGAGATGTCAATATTTCACCCAGAAGGTGGTGGCTCTTTGTCCTCTATTGACAAGGAAAGGTAGGAGTTCAGATATAGTACTTCCTGCACGTTCTCATCCTGTTGTTACTGGTATTCTATATAAAAATAAACTTAAGGCTTTTTAAGGTACATATGCCTGTAATGTATGTTCTTTAAAAAGGCTGCATATTTACCTGTTTTAGACAGGACTAAAGGTACAAATAATTTTGGCTAAACAATGGAATGGTGCAGAAATTTACTGTTTTGATAAAAGAATCATAACAATCCATTTATAGAGACACACTTCACCCTGAACTGATTCAGCAAAATATCTTGCTCAAGGGAACTATGTGGAAAGGAGGACATGAAGTTACATTTAGGTTGTACAGCCACATCCTTAATCACTACTTTGTTTTCTTACTACTGAATTGTACATGATGCAATACAGCAGTCAAAGAGCATTAGACAATTCCTGTAATGTTCCTACCCATTTTGTTTTTTACCTCCAGGGAGTTAATGGGTGAAAGTGACAAAGTTTCAGCAAAGATGAAGTAAAAGGAGATTTTTTGAATGATTGAATGATTTATTGTCTGGATGGCAATAACTTATTTACATGTTGACAATATGAATAGGCCTAAGCTCTAGTTGACTACAGTGGTTCTTGTCTCCCACTGCCATCCACAAGGAGAGACTGAGAAACTGAAAGCCATGCCATGGACCTGTTTATACTTGGCTCCACCACTTCTGTGTTTTGGGGAGCCTGCTACATTTTTTTTAAAACTTTTAACTTAATTGCAGTTTTATACTGAGAGCCAAAAGGGTGATATGTTGTGTTATGGTAAACTTGCAACCAAAAATGGTCCCTAATTTGCATAATGTTTGTACTTATTTTGGTTCCCAGTCCTATTTCCTGTTCAATTGTCTACTCTTGTTCTTTCCATCAACTCATTATCTAGCTTTCTCACACCTTTAGTAAGAGTCAAGTGGCAAAGCCACAGAAGAAAGATAATGGCAAGAATGGGATGGAAAGAGAGGAAAAATATGAAGAACTGAGAAAGGAATGAATAAACTGTCACGGAAAAGAAGATGGGGGTTGGTGGGAAGGAGAAATTGAGACCTATCTCTTTTCTCAGTTGACATGTTCCACAGGAAGTGGTCGTTTTAATGAAACGGCAGTCTTTCCTTTTCTTAACGGCTGGGTCACAGGAAACTCAATGTTCAATGAATAGATGTGTTTGTGCTGCCTTTGTTTTTCCATATACCTTGATTTTGGCATTTATAGCAAAGACACACATGATGGCCTGTGATGCAAGGGTCAATGGAAAAACCTGTTAAGTGTTTCTGAAACATCTTTTTGCTGCTGCAAGGCATGACTGGTTCTGTACTACAATAAAAGGACAGCTAAATTCTGAGTTGGCCTTCCAAGGACAAGGCTGTTACCATTGTCAAACTGTTTTTTAAAATAGTTAAATTTTGTATTTGCATGTTTTAAAAAGTTTCCCTTTAACCCCAGCTCTGACCCTAAACCAGCTTATTAATGGGATGCATGCTTTACTGACAGCTTCAAGAACCGTCGTGTGATCTGTTGCTTTTTTGTGCCATTTGGCAGTTGAATCGAAAAGTTTCTGATCTCATCCAATTCATTTATGAGCTTCTTGCTGCTGTTGTGCCTCCCTTGCCATAATCTCACCTTCCCCTCATCCATCCTTTAATAGACCCACCAGCTTTGGTGTAGAGGGAGAATTGAGACTGTGGACCCAACCCTCCTGGCTGTGGTGTAAAAAAGGATGTGAGCCATCCCTTCAGCTACTGCCTAGTATTCTCAGATATGATCTAAATATACTCTTCTCAACATCTCACCTTCCCACCTTAGTGTCTCCATAAGAAGAGCACATGAGACCTTGCACATTTTTTTTTTAATCTCCAACCATCTTGCTCTCCACCTTTTTTTTTCCCATTTTACTAGAGAAAGTGAACCCTTTTGTGAATCAGTAGCAAAGGAGATAAGTGTTGACCAAACTGGTGCATTTTGACATAAAATAAAAAAGGCAAGATGCTGTGTATTTGTTACTTCTTACATACAGGTCTTACAAAATCAAAAGTAACTAGTATTTTTGTTGTAGAAGATGTATGCTCTTTTATGTTGGAGTACAGATTAAATTGAGGTGGTTTATCTGATGTTTCGGATTTCAGCATAGAACATGTTTACCATACAAATCCCAGAAAATCAGCTCCTGTGTCACATTTGAGAAAAAATTTTCCCACAGTTGCTTAGTTATGTACCTTTCTGTTTTGACAGATAAACAGAAACTTGCTTGGTAGGATCAGGATGTGGTAGGTAAATAAAAGTAATATTTTTAGTAAAAGCTTTATTTGATGGGAGCTCAGAAAGAAAGCTTATACAAATTTATATGTTCAGGAATACAGTATTTGTATAAATGTTATCTACAACTTCCAAACTAACCTGTTGCAGAACAATATGATTTATCTGTGGCAACAATACAAATCAAGCACTGAAAAGCATGAATAATAAAAGGAAAATACTTGAGTTTTTGCATATATCTTAAAGGAACAAATTTGCTCGCTTTTGTTAAATCATGCATATTAAATATACTTTTAAGCTTCTTCTGACTGATTTGGTGTAAAACCAGTTATTTTCACAGCGGTAATCTGATTATAGTTTCACCAATAAATATTTGTAAATGGAATCTTTTCACACCGAAACAATGTTCATCATTTTGAACACATGGTTCTCATAATGATTTGATAGTTAATAAACAAAAGACCTTGTTTATAAATGTGATATTTACTAATTCTTTGTATTGCACAAATCCTGTATAACTTGAAATTTATTCATGTTTAAAGTTTTATACATCAGTGTCATTTGTCAGCAGAACTTAGTTGCTACTATGGAGCAAAATTAAGGTCACCAGTTTGGTGACATATTGCTTTTGACTTGTTATCCTAGATTCTAATTGGAGTCTATTAGAGGCGTGAATTTTTTGAAATTGACTTCCTATCTTTTCTTTCCATGGGTTCACCTTGCTAATGGCATTTGGCTCAAGCTCATCTTCTCCACTGGAGTTGGTCAATCGCTGGGATTGGCATGGAGTAATCAGACGTGAACACAACAAAGTGCTCGGCTCATCAGCCGGTCCCCAGGTTTAATCAGAAGTGCACAATGGTATATTACTCGCCACGGCTGGAGCCAGTCAAACTGTCACAGTGGATTAATGTGGAAAACCAGGCCGGCAGCCTTTTTGGGCCTCCACTTGCTGATGTTCTGCTCTCCTTTCTGCTAATTTAATCTTGGCAGGGTCAGATTTAGTCCTCTGTGTAGTGTGAAACCAATGTGTGTTGTTTGTTATTCAGAGAGATTCATCAAAGAAGTCAATTTTATTAGTGTTGGTTATTTGTGCAGAAACAAGTTCTTCTCTTGTCCGGAGAGAATCAGTTGCCCACCATTTCATGTTGTCCATGGTTTGCGCATTACATTCATTGGGTTAAGCTTTGAATGGAGCTATTAAGGGAAATTGGAGCCTAGACGTGTACTAGTATTGCTTTGTATTTCATACCGCAAGTCTTCTAACCCAAGAGAATGTGTCCTGGAGGCAAAGTCAAGCTACTTGTATGTGCTTTTTACTTGTTAGTAAAGTACAGGTAACTAGGAGCTTCCCTTTCCTCCACACAGGTGAGATGGGCTGTGGACTACCCAAGCTGAAGCGGTCGGAGGACAACAGCCCAGGGAAAATCTACTCCACCCTCAAGCGGCCACAGGTGCAGACCAAGATTGGATTGGCCTACACTTACCGTTTTGTTGATTTTCTCTTGGGCACGCAAGGTGGGTTGTCCCTTCCAAGTGCTAGACTCAACACAAACACAATTTTTCTATGTTAAGTAGTCATAAACATGCTTTTGCTTAATTGTTTATTTAAAATTAGTTTCATGTACCCAAGCATTGAATCCTCCTTAATGTTAATATATACATTATGAAAATGTTATGTAATCTTGGTACAATTGTCCATTCTTTGTCTTAAATTTACAATTTGGGGTTAGAGTAAAAGTCTTGAAGGTTAAATGATAAATGTCAAATTTATGATTCCTGCCATTAACAAACCTAATTTATGAACCCACTAGCATTAAATATTTTTAATACACCTATAGTTTGGTATTTGAGCTCCAGGTTTCTGAATCCCCAATAGAACAAGTAGTATATACGAAATTGCTGCATGTATCAGTGATGCTAGGTGGCAGTACTGCACCCAGCATTTGTGTTCTCGGGCTTTGCCTCATGTGTTCCGTGTTCAAACACTCTTTGTACTTTGACTTCGTTCACTTCCGGTAAGTAACACAGTTCAATACAGACAGCCCATTACAGTAGGTACATTTATTTTTTATATTGTTTCTTTATTCTTTAAGTAAATTTGACTACTCAAGTGTGTGTTATCTGAAGGTTTTAGAAGCAGTTTAGACTGTCAGATTAAAATTTCAAGTAGAGCTAAACAAATCAATCTGTATTAGGCCATAAAAGTCTTGGTCTGTTTTTTTTAACAAAAAAAAAACACAACTTTAAGACATATATTGTCTGTAATACTCCTCCAGCGCTCTGGGCACTCAATTGCACCAGTACAGGAGATGCAACAGCAGTAGGTGTTGATGTGATGCAGAACCACTAGTCCCATTTTCAACTCTTCATATTTGATCTGGCTGTTTGGTTTTTTTAATGTTAATTCTCTTGAAACTGTACTTCTCAAACAAGGATGGAGGCTCCTTTGCCCTCTCAGAGCCCTTTCCTCTACTTTTGGCAATTGCCTTGTGATATCATGCTTGCACTGAGGTTCATTCAGCCTCACTTGTACTCCGGACGATTGACTTACAAAGGTGAAATCTCGTTTGCTGCTCCACTGCTCTTGCAACTACTGTAGGCATTCAACTAAAGTATGGTGAACATGAGCAAGGTTAAACATCCAATTAGCCTGTTAACTCAAGTGATTTCAACAGCTTCCTACCACTCAAACCCATGACTCACATTAGCAACTTTAGTGCCCTAACTATTAATGCGAGTTCACACTCATGCTGGCACTCTCCTACTCCTACACATGTATGCTCTACTCCTCATTCATAGACAACACTCAAGCTAAATTTTGGCATATTAAAGAACAAAATAACTGCTCGTTGTACAGAACTGGCGCTACACCCTGACAAACTAAAGCTGTTTTTCCTGGGATATATGTTTCTGCTGTCCTTTTTCACCATTTGCCAAAAAATGTATTTCCGGCTTAAAAAGCCTGGAGGCATATAATGCCAAGCTACACCAAGGTGTTTCATGAGCTGCCTCTTTGCCAAATGAATCTAAGGCAACAAAACTGTGTCCAGCCAAATCAAGGGCTTGCTTCAGTCTTATCGCTGCACCATACACCTCAGGGTGTTTTTAAACACCTTTGGATCTCGTATCCCGTTGCACTGACACAGTGGTTCACTGATGCAGAAACTAGTGACATAGTGATAGTAAAGTGGCTGTTGATGGGCAACAGAAACCTATTAGACGGTGTTATGTTTATGTACATGATTTGCTAAACTCACAGGAACATTTGAGATAACATAGTAAAGATGGTAGGATATTTAATGTGAAAGTGTTCATTTTTATTATCCCCTTTGTGTATGGAAATTTTTCTGGAGAGAGGTTAGAAATTGTCACTACAACACTTTAAAGGAATAAGCATTCTTACAGTGATATGTAAACAAATATATATGTCTCCATGTGTGGTTATGTGTCCATGTTTGTATATTTCTTTAAGGATTATCCATTTGTTTGTGGAGATGCTTGTTGAGAACAGTGAATTTATACAGGACTTGCTGCCGTCTGGCCCAGAATTTGGGTGACATCAAGAATTGTGCTAAATTCGCATAGTTAAAACTCGTGTGTGTGTGTGTGTGTGTCCCCATCCGTCCGTCCATCCTACAGTTGTGGTGCCTTGCTATGATTATTGCTTTGCACTGAAAAGCAGTCAGATGGTGCTCCAAATTTTACAAATCATGGTTGGAACAACCTTATAATGAAGAGAATTCAGATTCACTTCTCCAGGATCAGGTCTCAGTGCAGACTAATGATTTTGTAATCCTTTTTTCACCATTTGCCAAAGAAATTGTATTTCCAAATTAATAAGTCTCTGGCCATTTTTCCTTAATATTTACAGTCTTGCCCCATTATCTCACCACCCATTATTTTAACAACCTCAAATCTCGCCACATGCTGTGACAGAATGGATTTCCTGCTATGCTATTTCCCCCGAAAAGCTGCCAACCTCACCTCTCACAACCATCATGCATGGAATATGTTGCTACCGATGTTATCATACTACCTTATGCCGCTACTTGCAGCTATCGGTGGCCACTGATGCCATACTGACCATCTGAAGTAAGTTAATGTGCTCTGACAGACCCACATACATGCACTGCCACTGAAGTTGCTGCATTAAGTGTTGCTCAGATTGTATCATTTTTTCATTCATCATTTTGCAGTAAAACGTCAGGCAAACAAAAGCTGTTTTGTCTAGGCACTGAACAGAAGAGAAAGATTCATGTATCTGTGTAAAACAAAAACTCTTAAAACACTAAGAAATTGTGCAGCTTTTTAATGAGCGCTTCAGCTAGACTGTCAGTGCTCCCACCAGCTGGGATTTTGAGACATCCTTGAGATATATACATATAAAACAGCATATACTTCTGTACAAGTTGTGGATTATGTGGCTTGTTCCATATGACATAACCCTGTTATGTTGCCAGTCTCACCTCTTGCCAAAAATTTGTGTTAGATGTGGGCAACAAAATGAAGTATGACCATGTTTTTAATAGAAAGCAGACTGAAATAATGTTACAAAAAACAGCTATCCTATGTTTTGTTTTTTTTTGTTTTTTTTTCTCCCCCCTCCCTCCATGGTGTCTCATTATCTAGGAAAAATGGTAAAACCAGTTAACCACAATATTTAAGAGGCAATGATTTTACCATTAAAATCTGACGTTGTGACATCCCTAGTACAGACAGGCCTAGAAGCCTGTTTTGAGGCCTGTTTGTACTGACAATGAATCCCAAAAGCATTACCAAATAACATGTATCTTATCAGATGTATATATCGATATCTTATTTTGAATGGTGATGAAATTAGATTGTAGTTTCCAGGTGGTTTAATGTTAAAGAAGTGCACTAGCTTTTCATTTTTAATCATAAGAAGGAAGGAAGGTACCACTGTCTTTTACCTCTGGAGAATATTTCAGTGTGGTCAATATTTACTGAATGTCCCACAAGATCAGATGGGCAAAGCTCTACAAGTGGAAACAGCTGCTTAGTGAATCCAATTGTAATTAAGTCACAGTTGTCTTATTTCTCCGCATACAGATGAATACATGTAAAGATTTTATGAAGAATTAGTGCTGCTAGGCATACTTTTATAATTTTTGTGAAATGAAAGCAATAAAGTCATTGGTGATATGGTCTTCATCAACAGGAAACCGAGAACTCAGTACATCTCCTTCCTCTCACTGCCTATACATCTGCCGCACTAAGGCCGCTCCTGGGGCTGTCTGTACTGAGACCTGATTCTGGAGGAAGTGAATCTAAATTCTCTGTATTGTAAGGTATTTCCTCTATCTGAGGCTTTCAGTGTGGTCATATTCATGGTCTCCATGGTGACTGGCTGCAGAATGCAAGGGTGGGGTGGGTCAGGAGTATCAAAAAAACTGATGGTGTTTTTTTTTCTAAATTCTTCCTTTGTTGGTCCTGTGCTTAGCTGTTCTTGTGTGTCTTTTTTGTACATTTTTGGCACAGAATTGTCAGCTTTTGCTTTGTAGAGAGAATTTAATCTTTTTGCTAGATTTGTACCTCGGATGTTTTTGAATACTTTATTTAGTTTTTCTTTCATAGGGGAAGCAGTAATATGCTCTGAGCCTGTTTTGAGAATGAACTCCTTTTTCATATTTAAGTATGATTAAATGTATTGAAAATGGTTCTCCTGCTACTGCCGATAGACTTCAGTGAGACTCAAGACTATTTCTGTAAACCAACAGTTGGCTGGGTGAGATAGTGTTACTGACTGCATGCTAACATCACAATCTGTTAAACTACATCTGATACGTTGATCTTACAGTTTATTTGTGCATTAAACTGCAGTGATCTTCAAGCTTGTTTTGTATTATGATTTTATACTATAAATTGGCAGTTACCAAAGGTGGTTGCAAGTTAAATACATAATTTGTAGAGCTTGCCCCTGCAGTGTGTGCAGTTATTATCCTTTCCTGATTTAATGCCATGGTTATTGATTTGTCTTTGTAATTATGAGATCTGTGACTGAGGAGTAAACAAGCTTAAATACTGAAAGTATCCACTGGATAAGCAGGATTGATGGGAACAAAACAGTTTTATTTATTTAACCCACCATTTTCTCTGTGCTCCTGTTAACTATTAATGTATCTGTGTTTTCCTGCAGTATGCAGCAAAGAACCCAAATCCTGACAAAAACACTGGATGTCTGTCTTTACCATGGTTCTCAGTAGATGAACCCAGTGCTAAATCTTATTCTGTTTCCCTGTTGATCCCATTTTCATTAATACCTGTCTCTACTCACTATTTGTTTAATACTATATATCCTCTCATTCTTGCCAACTGTCTCTGTGTGGATAATTATTAGTGTTGTGTGGTACAGGATGCACAAAGGAATCGTTTGACCTGGTTGGAGGATGACATTTCCTGTTTGACGCAACTGTCACCATTGTGATTTCAGATTTTACTGTCAGCCTGCCCTAAACCCACACTGCAGTGGAAATGACATGTCCCAGGTGTCAGTAGTAGTGGTTGGCAATGTCCTTCCAGCACTTAGACCCTCTTCAGTTGTAAACATTCATTGGAAAATTTATACTTTTGAGAGCTTTTTAGTCTTGTTAAGATCCTTTTCTTTATTCACAATTTGTCCTCGAAATGAATAGAATTTTTTTGATATTGAGTGTACATATTCTAAAATACACACTTGACATTCTTTTTTCCATTTAAAACCAAATTGTTATGATTATGTGAACTTATAAAGCAGTAATGTTTACTGACACTGATTCATAAAACATCTTTGGACAGATTTTTCTTACAGCATGGACTTAATTTCAGTTTTTTATATTTTTTTTTTGTTTCTTAACACCCTAAAGATTGTGGCTTATGTACCAAATCCACAAGACAGTTTACAAATAGCCCATTTCTAATTCTGAATGGCTACATTAGTGTAACATGCTGGGAATGAACCACATCTTAGGACAGCTTGTTGCCTCTACTTAAACAGTCCAGTTTGACTGTTGACAATTTTGTTTTAAGCTGAAAGAGATTGATTTCCTTGGATGCTCTAATGATCTTGTTTATGCAAAACAGAATAACATTCAAAAGACGCACAGTAGATAAATCTTTCACAGTCTTTTTTTAACACAATTTGTAGTTTATGTATTTGGCTACTCAGCTAGGTAGCAAAAAGAATTTCTGTTTCTGTTCTTGCAAACATTCTCTATTTTGGTCAGTCATCCTTATCTCAGCATTCAGTCAGTGCTCAATCTGTCATTCTGGATACTGTGTCAGTGTAGGATGCAGGAGGTTAACCCAGAAGCACAAAAGTGTATGGCAAAATATAATGGTTTATAAACCCACCCAGCAACAACTTTTTATTTATAAGGTTGATCTTTTTTTTCCCCTTTAAGAATAGTTGATGTTATTAACCACAGTCTAGGAGCCTGAGAACATGCTAATAGGAGGTTGCCATGACGATTCCCACTTGTCACACAACGTCACTCCCACACGATTTATCAGGGCACCAAGGTTTGAGAGGAGGTGGGAAAACACATTGTGAGAAGTGTGACTCTATTAAACTGTCATGTTGGACTATGAGATACACTGTTAAAATTTGGCAATATATGGGGTGACATTTAATTTTCACCAGAGGTGAAGGTGATCCCCTTTCAACAAAATGTCAATATTAGTGTATTGTCTATATGAGAAGTTATAAATGAGTCAAGCTTTTTTTGGAGCCAAAAAGTGAAGCTGTGAAACCCTTGGTGTGCATTAACACTGACCCTTAAAAAAAATGCAATCCTTTTTTGCAAATGCACATCCTGACTGGTACTAGCTTTCAATATAAACATCCTTTGAGGCATCACTATTGGTTGTTTGAAACTATAAAGGTAGTACACCTGCAGATTGTACCCATCTTACAAAGAACCTCAGTTTGTACATGGTATTAGGGTGTGCCTCTGCTCGTCGCACTATTTAGCATTCTTGTCGTCTTTCCTTTGGCCTCTTTGTACTAAGTCTCACCTCCTAGCCTGTGGCTGACCTACTACTTGCACCTCTAAGGCAGTGCCATAGAATTATGATTTTGCTTTCAGTAGAAGAGCTTGTCTAGCCCATTATAATTTATGCTTTGCATCAGTGCCGCTGCACTGATTGGAGGTGTGTAGGTCAAGTGAGGTCAGCCAGAGGTCATCGTAAATTAGTGTTCACCAGCACTGAGGGATATGAGCACATGCAACCAGGCTCTCTAATGTAAAACGCTGCTTACTGTGGATGTCAGTTGCATGTTTAATCCGGCTTTTCTAGAATTGCTTGCTTCTCAATATTTCTTCTGTTAAAGGGAAAAGCATTGATAGGTGATATAAGTACAGTACTGTAATATCAGACTGTGTTGTCATTTCTTTCTTTTTTTTTTTTTTTTTTTTTTTTTTTTTTTATTTTC
>UFQX01000010.1:302556-325270 GCA_900497675.1 Arapaima gigas
TTTTTTTTTTTTTTTTTTTTTTTTTTTTTTTTTAAGATTCACACTGATGTTTGCATTTCCATAAAGGTTAACTGTGAGAGTGCTGCCATTTTTCCAAGGCTACAAACAGTAGTAGCTAACATAGACATTGTAATTAATTCTGGCAGAATAGCAACTATTTTTGGGAGGAGCCTATTCTAGATATATTTTGAAAATTATCACCCCACATGACACGTTTCCTCCTCGCCCCTGCCCGCCCAGTCCCCACTCACTGGACCAGTGTGCTGGTTATATTTAAGTGGTAACTTTGTGAAAACGCAAGAGACAAAATCTTACGAACAAAGGGAATTGATTACATAATAAGATGTAAATATATACAGCTAGTTTTGTATTGTTAGTGTGATGTAAATTCTCTAGATTTTACTGGTAAGTATGGTAGTGTGGCACATGGATACACAAGATGTACTATCAAACATTTGATATCTCTGAGCATCTATCAGTCTTATAGATGTATAAATTTTACGTTATTAGATTTCATGGAACCAAGCAGTTCAAAAGATCTGATCATGTATTTAGTGGTTTTGCATCAAATTAATTGATTTGCTTTTGTTTCCCAGAAACTACATGAAGTAAGGTTTATACTGGCTGAATTCCAGAGGCACAAGGAAAAGGTGTCTCTTTGGTGAGCACTACCACAAAGTTATTTATGTTCCATGAGTCTTCCTAGTAGCAATGTTCTCCTCATCCAGTTTCAAGAATATGGAAGAAATATGGAGAAAACTGCAGTAGTTCTTGGTTATTTGTCTGTTCTCATAATCATGTCATGCGATCTTTTTGTTGAATGTCTTGATTTGATATTGCAAATTCAAGAGCTCATTTGCATTTTCCTAAAATAAAAAACTATTGCACAAGATCAATAACATCCAGTAAAATACTGCGTTGTGTTGAGAAGCCAAGTCAGTGTTAACTTGAATGGTATCAGCCAGTGACGAGGAGTTCAGAGGATTTTTATAACAGGTGTACATTCTCATACTTAAGTTACAGTCACCTCATTTCTCTGCATACATATGAATACAGGAGCAAAATACAAAAGCCAATATAGGATTTTTAAAAAAGAATAAGTGCTGCTAGGCATGTTATAATTTTTGTGAAGTGAAAACAATAAAGTCACTGCTGACATGATCTTCAACAGGAAACCTCACCACAGTTGCCACAAATAAAATGCAGAAATATTTCATAATATGTCTTTTGTAATTTTTGACTGCTTTTGAATTATACAATTACATGCATGTATTGTTCATATGTTCAAAATAACTTTGTTCATGTGGCACTTTGGCATCATAGTAGTGAACCCAGTGCACCAAGCTGTCTCCTAGCAACACTGACAAACCTTGTGTCTCAAAGTGTTCTGGTCAATCACATCCAACGTTCAAAGATTTATTGTTTTGCAGAGGAGGAAGCTTGGCATTCAAAAAACCTTTTTTTGAACTGAGCGATCATTACTAATCTCTGCCTTTTCTGATGTGTCCATCAGAGATACAAATTAATGACATCCTGGTTGTTAGTTACCATTTCTGAAGTTTTCTCAGGAGTTTATAAAGCTGGAATCTGTTTTGTTCTGTCATTATTTTTGTCTGGTGAGTCCAAGAAGAAAATGTCTTTGATATTCAAGAATTCTAAAGAAAATGTTTACTGTCTTGATTTTATAGTCAAACCAACAAGAAGACTTGTGACAAGCAAAAGTTCTGTGATGATTGTGTTTGTGTTGATTTATAAATAATGGCCCTATCTGGTTCTTTTTACTATATTTAGATTAATATGTTGATTAATATGTTCTTTCTTGAATTTGGGTCGTTTGTTGCTGGCTGGGCTTTGCTGGAGTTTGACAAATGGGCTATGGGTTTTTTTTTGCCTTGTGCCATTCTACTGCAGTCACATACATCAACTGAGAATGGCATAGTTGTTACACACCGCCATTAAAGTCTTTCCTTCTTTAAACTGGCACATTTCCACCTGAGGAGCCTTGGTAACTCTGGTTTCTTTGGAAAGAGTGTCTTAATCCCTTTCACTGGGTCTCAGTGAGCCTATATCACTGTTTGAGTAGACACTCCAGCCCTCTATGACATGCCTGGGGATCGCATGTCACTGCAAGCCAACGAGCCAGCAGTCTCCTAAATCAATGTCATGTTCCCTCCAACCCAGATCAGGGGGCACTGGATTTTCTGCAAAAGATAACAGCCTGTGGTTGTGATGAGCCCCTCGGCAGACCACCTGCCATCCCTGAGCTGCTCCCTGCAGACGCAGACAGAGCTGTTAATAATGTGGGGACCTTTTAACTAAAACAATCTTCATGTCACATCATTTTTACTGGTCCTCCTATAGGGTGAGAGGCACATTTTATGGTTGCTATTTGTCATAAAAATAGTGGATTGTATTGGATTAAATGTTCATTATTGGTTTCCTCGGCATTCCTTTGAACACGGTACATATTCTGCTATACCTGTAAATCATGCAGTTAGTTTGGAAAGAAAAGTATGGCTCCAGCTGTGTCCAAAAAGGGATAATCAGAACGACAGATTGCAAATTATTAACACCTCTCTTAGCGTCACAGAGCTAATTTATTCCTGGCAATTTTTTCTTAAAGTTCATGCAAATTGGCTTGAAAGGCACCGCCACCTCTAACCCCTGAAATCCACCTGCCTGCACAACACTGAATGAACTTGCAAATCTGTCACTTCTCTGCTCATTAGCTTTGAATCAACTCATAGTATTTGTTTCTAAAAATATGATGCTTTTTATGATGAAAAGGGAGCGCTGATATAGGGGATGCTTTCTAGATGTGGAAATGGTTTCCTGCAAACTTCAAGTGGTGCAGGTTCTTCACAAGGTCTGTATGTCATAGGTCCTCCTCAGTCTGACCAATGCCAGTCTATGCACATTCCAAAACGCCAAACTTTGCTGTTGCTTTTTGTTTTTCTGGATAAGTCTCCACCCCAGTGTATCTGCAGCCAGTCATTGTTTTCCCCCAGGCTACCTTCCTGCAGGACTTTGGAATCTCTGCCAGATCAAAACTGATGTCCACTGAAAAACAGGAAGTCTTTACCATCTCCACCCCATTTTCCCAAAACAGTAGCCATACAGTCCAGTGTCCTGGGTTGCTGTAGGACTACCATCCTCACAAAAAACTCTCTGCTGCATCTTCAGCTTCCATTGGGAGTTTCAGCTGTGATTACAGCTTATAAAGCAATAAGTTAATTGCCACAGTTCATATGGGCCCTGTGGGTGTTGTCCCAGAGGTTGTTATGGGAGCTGCTCCCCATTTATTCAGCTGGGTGCCCCGTAATACAAGTTCAAGCAGGCACATGGCCAGTGGCAAACACGACACGTGTGGAGAATGGCAAACACTGCTGGCTGCCCTTGGGTAAGAAAGAAACGGCAGCCAGGTAGAGAATGGGCAGATAATGTGAGCTGCTGCAAAAGTGAGAAAAAGCGATTACTTAGCGACCGACAAATATTATTCTGCCAAAAGGCTCAGGGAGAGAAAATGAATACTCAGAGAAAGGCAAACAGGAGCTGATGATTTAAGGAAAAAGGAGATTGCTCACTGTGAAATTGAAAGGGAAATACCATTGCTTCTGGATTGATTCAACACTGTAGATGTTTTGATATAGAATGGCAGATGAATGAATATCTCTGGTCAATTTTTTTCCTTGCAATGAAGGCTTTATCAGAAAATGACAAAATGACAAATTTCTGAATTGGTGTCACTGTGTAATTTGTGTTTTTTCTTGATGCAGTGTTTTATTTTTGCCTCTAGAAGGTCTGTCTTTTTCACACTTATTTTAATACATTATACATTTTTTAACTGAACTGTAAAGACAGTTTTGCTGCACATTCATGTTATTGATTTTGTAATTGAATGACATTCTTTGTTTGAATAATCAAAGGGCAGGTGGTCCTAGACCAACAGCAAAATCCACCTGTAAAAATTTAGGAGGAGGAAGTGGTCAAAATATTTGTGTTCCTTCATCTGAATATAATGTAATGTGTATAAATATTTTCATCCCTGTTTGTTTTATTGTCACTTATTACACACCTCTGTTAAAAATGCATTAAAGGCTGGTGTTACTGTTAGTTTACCTGAGGAATGTTAAAGCACAGCCAGAAGAACGTATGATCTGCTCTGCGCACCTGTTCACTGTTTCTGGTATGACTGTGCACTTTTGCCTGTGGTGTTTCTGTCTCAGAGATGCCGCCTACATTCAGTTTGTTGTTTCAAGTTAAATCCAGCTACCTGTCCTTCTGATACTCATTCCCTGTCCACTCCCTATTCAGTTTTCCATTGTAATTTCAGCTTTTTACTTAATCTGCTTCTCTAGCACTATTTCTATGCCTATGTAACCCCCCACGTGACCAGGGCAACACTGGGCAGAACTATTTGGGCTCCGTATCTTCTGTGGCTTATCCACAAGGTAGCAGCCAAATCTGGCTGTTCCTTATCAGAATCCCTGGAAAGGTGGGAGCGGGGGTAGTGATGAGCTGTTCAGCTAGGGGACAAAGCTGTCATGATAACGTTTTGGCTGCATCACCACTTTGTTACTGGCATTTGTTTATTTTTGGGAGACTTACATGTAAACATGAAGAAATACCTTCTGTGCAGATTTTGCTGATGTTTGATATTTCTTTTTAAACCATCTGCACCATGGCCACATCTCAGGCCCTTAAATCCCATGATATCAAAGCTCCAAGGATCTTATGGTGTGACTTTTTATAAAGAAAAAGTCATTCATCAATACATCAAATTCAGAATCTCTTTTCTGAAAGTACAGTTCTTGGCTGTATGTCTAGTTGTCCTTCCTGGCTGATGCTATATATTTTTTTTACTTCTTTTATCATACCTGTGTGTTTTTTGTAATTCTTTGTATGCTCTCACCTGTGTATCTGACTTATGTTTGCCCTGTGTATGCCATGTTTTACTTTCCTCTCCTTCCTGTGTTATTTTACCAATGAATTGTGTTTTTTTTTATATCTCACCTGTATGTCTGGACTGGTATGTGCCTGTTTTACCTGACTGTCCCTCTGTGGCTGCTTCCAACCAGAAGCCCCCACGTCGTCAGTGCTGTGCCTGTCCTCTGTGAGGGACCTACCTGCACAACTGCAAGACTTTTACCAGCAAGGCTTTGTTCTGGCTGCTGTACACCCCTTCGTCCACCCATGTGGCCCACCTACCATCCAACAGCAACTTCACCGAGCCATACTGATCCGCCTCTCTGACAACAACAGGTGACCATTACCTTGAAAATCATCACTGCTCTGACTATACAAATCACTGATAGAATCTTGGAAGATATTCTCTTACAACTTGTATTAACAATTTATGTCAATTTTAGACCGTAAAAAACAGTACATGTTTTTGACTGAGTTGGGTGTGCAGGTTTACTTCACAGGAGATGGGTATCCATACTGTCTTTATCCCGAAAGCACAGTGACCAAGGGACAGTGATTTTTCCATTCGTATTTTTATATTATAATTTCAACTTCAGCTTTTGTCAAGTTTCTAGTTTCTTTTTACATTATGGCAAATTAAGTCTAATCCATATTTGTAACTGTTGCTCTGGAGTGGATCTTTGATCATGTAGAACAGTACAGTTCAGTTCATAAAACATAATAATTGTCATTATGTAGGTACATGTAAAAATCACAAATCCATTTTAGCAAATTTTAATTAGATCTTTTATTTTCCTTAATATGATTCATGTTCCCATGAGACACCTGTACTCTTACAGTTATTCTGTACGTACATGTTACCAGGGGGTATAAAAACTATTTATCAGTTCAGTAGTGCAGGACATAGCTTCTTACAATGGTGCCTTTGGTAGATCATTTAGAGGACAAGCTGCCACCCCCATTATTGAGGCCCCTGCTGTGAGACAGTAAATAGACATTCCACACTGGGTATTTTCATGTTTTTGGAAAGATGGTTTTTTTCCCTTTTGATGGCTCCAAGTCACATCAGGGGTTGCAGCAGAGGCTGGCTTCATGATCAGAGTGTTGCTGGCTCCTGGCTATTGAGACTTGACCTTTCCCTCATTTAGATCTGTGTCTGCTGCTGTGATGGAACTGAAGTGAAAACAGAATCGTTTCACGCATGGTTACAATTGTTAGCAAAGCAAATTAAACTAACACAAAGATATGGGGGAGGTTTTAGGCAGAATTTTTTGTGTGTTTGTGTGTGAGAGAGGGGGTGTGGGCACATGTGTTTGTCTGTGGATGAGAGGGGGACAAAAAGAAAAGAAAATCAGGTTGCATTATAAGACAATGGCACCATTCCCAAATGCCATTGTGTTTTTAGGATTCTAGACACAGCTGAACTTATGCTGTAGGATTGAGTGCTATATTCAAGGAAGGTTTAAGGACTGTCATACTTGGTGTCCTGTGCACTGATGACTCCATATTCTTGTACCTCCTCCCAACACCCCGCAGTGCCCTCCAACCCCCCAAATGACATTAGCTTTACTTGAAGAGTTTCACAGTCAAGCTTCTCTCTACTGTGATAATTTGCCTTGTGATTTGTTGCATTCACTGTTCAAAGGTGTCTATAATGCTTTTCCCGAAGGGTGGGAGTGTATTCAGCTTTTTATCCAGCATAAGCGCTTAAGCATTTGGTTAAAAAAAATATGTCCCTAGTTAACTAATTTAACCTCCCTTCTCAGAGCTGAGGCTTTTAGTGGTCAACACAGAGCTGGTAAAACTTGCATGGACTGGATTGCCAGGACCCAGACTGGGGATCTCTGTTCTGGACTATAGATGAAGGTCACTTGTGTCATAGGTGGTTGGCTGTTATCCAGCTTATGTCATTTCCATTGCGCTGTTGGGCAACATTTTTTGTTGTCCAAATCTGCCAGCGATTGTTGATCTATTTAGTTTAATCCTCTTGAAGTTCTTGTAGCTGCTTGCTTTTCCATATCTGTCACTCCTGAGTGTTCCTGTCTGACAGATGTGTCAATCCATCATACATCTGCACTCAGAGAGGCAACATGAAGATCACTGTAGTCCTAAAATGAGGAAAAAGACTGCACAACATAAGGACTTTGTCAAAGCAAACGGATCAGCCATTGTGGAGAGGCTCCCTCTTGAATTGGCAAGGACTGGTGTGGGAGGGCACCAGGGAGACACAAGAGAGGGGATGCTCACAGTTTCAGCCGTCGCCCCTGCTACAGGGCCCCCATTTCATCTGTTCGCCTGTCGCCGTGGAGACAACTGCTTGCATCAGCACCAGCCCCTAGGGGGGTGGAAAGCAGAGAAGCCAGCAAAGAAGCACCTGCTTCTCTCTTTCCTCATCCTTGTCAGAGCAGCAGTAACACAATGGTAATAGAAAAGGGAAGTCAAATCACTATATAGATGATAATTGTCTCTAAAGGCCAAAAATAATCCTAAGTATTCATTCTGCAGCTAAAATAGTGCACAAGCCATTGAGGATTGTAATAGCATATACAGTATTCCACAGTATGTCATGTGACAGACCTTATTTCAATCAGTCTGTTCAGTTTTATTATGTCTTCCCATCCTCTACACTTGGGCTTCCTTATTTCTGAATAACATTCTATAAGGGCTTAGGATTGCTAAATTATTCCTTGGGAAGCATATTTAGCATCTCTAAGAGCTAAGCAAGGTCTTCAGATTTTTCTCTTAGAAATGTTAACTACATTAGTTTCAAGTACCATTCAAGTTAAGTTCCACTGATGAATTGTACAGGGTTGTCTTAAAATTGAATTAGCTGTGATTGGTTGTTCAAGCTCCTTTAAAATAAAAAGCAAACAGAATGGGCCAGCGTGTCAAAACCTTCAAAGGTCAGCTGTCATGGCAGTAGTCCCTATGTTTGATGAGGCGCAGTTTGTCGGCCACTGGCTGCTGTATCCATCATTGTTTCTACTAAATGTGGAGATTTGCATGTTGGTGGTGGAGTGCGACAAACAGCATAAGGGGCATATGAGATGGAAATAATGCACATGGCAATGAATGCTTTCATTACTGAAGAGTGAGGGGTGGATTATTAATACAGGGGTGGTGCTAGAGCTGAATGTCTGCATTTTTTATTGGGGAATTCTGATTACTTTCATACGGTTTATAGGGTTAGTATTATGATAATCTTAGTTACTGTACATCAGAATAGACTGTGTACTCAATGTAGAATTGTCATCACATAATGTTGCTTCAGTATGTATTTATTGCAATGAGACTTTATGCTGGTTGAGTTTCAGTCTCCTTAACTGTATTAAGAGTGAAACCAGCTGTACTTGGTGCATGCCCTATCTGAAATCAATACTTGTTTTTTAATAAATATTAATATTGTTAATATTAATATTTGCAATTTAGACTACCAACTTTATCAGAATTGTCAGGTATTCAAATGATTTTTTTAACTTGTAAATGCTTTTTTAAATGACAAATCAAGTACAGTTAAAAGAAGACCAAGTTTTGTGATATTCTATACTTGCTGTGTAGGTAGGTGCAGGATAGTCACTCACTAGAAATGAACATTAACATGAGTATTCTCTTAGATTTGCTTGCATACTATAAACATAGAACCAAAAAATGTGAATTTAAACCAGACTGAAACATTATCCTGTGATTATTGTACTTTTTAGACATTTGTTAAAATTGGCTGACAGGAGTAAAGCACCAAACAGCAATATTAGGCATCTCCAATCTGTTGTAAAATACTGTCTTCTTTAGTGTTTTCTTCTGACACACATTATTTCCTCTTGCTCTCTAGCTCAGAGAAGAGCCAGCTGCAGTGTGAGTCACATCGTTTGGAGACTGACCTGTGTCTGAGCTCTGACCACTTTCCCGACATTGAGTTGGTACAGGGATACATAAAGAAGGTGGGTTCCATCGTAAGGAACTGATACAGGGATATTTAACAAAGGTGGGACCTTCAGAGAGGAGCTGGTACAGAACCTCTTGTCAGCTGTGCTATAAATTTTCAATAGCAATGGATGTAGAATTAGAAAAAAGAAAAAATAATCTATATGACTTTGGCATCAATGGTAACATGAAAATTTATACAAATAAAAGCGTAACAACAATCAAATTTAAATTCTTATTAAGAATGCATTAAAACCTAGAGTCCAGTAAATTTGATTACTTCCGATTAGATCCACATTAGGAGCAGCACTGTGAAGGTAAGTTCATTCTGACTGGTTCACCTACACATCCCAAGAGACAGACAGCACTGCTGCTTGATTGTGTTTAATGCTCTCTCGTATACAAGGTGGAACTGAAACGGACTGTTAAGGTTGTTTGGAGGACAATGGTTGGCATTGCTCTTTGAGACCAAGGGAGCAGGAGACATTGCAAGAGCACATCAGCAGCCTGAATAAATTATTATCCCAAATACGATTGGCTGACCTGTCTTACAGCAGTCCTGTTTGCCTGCCGCTATTTTATGTTTCTTGTTTAATCAGTTATTTTTTTATGTCTATGCCTCATGTGTTTGGTTTATATTCAAATATACCTCATGTAAATTCATATAAGTAATGTAGAGGTTAAGAAAACTAACTTGTGGAATGAAAATGTATATGTAAATATGTCAGGAGAAGCAGTTCCAGCAGTTTTATCTCTTGAGATGGGTACTTAAGTGGAACATTTTGAAAAATCTGACTGTAAGTTTTTTTTAATTGAGGTAAAGCAATAGAATTGTGATTTAATTTACTTTAAGTAATATATCTGCTAATCAGCTAAAGAAAGAGAATGGATCAGTTTTGTGCTTTTAAGTGTATATAGATTCTCCTTGTTATTAACACAACCTTCTAAAAACCTCAGACATGGTCTCCAAAAGCCATTTGCAGTAATTTGAGCAGTGGATTAGTGGTATAGGCTCTTGTCTAATTACGAGCAGCAGCCACATCCAATTTCATTTGCTTTCATTTGCACAAACTTACTCGTAAAAATCAATGCGATGAATGACCTAATTCCAAGACCAGATTAGGCTCCTCATCACGCATTAAACCAAGTCATGCATATCCGATGTGTTCAAACCCTTTGAGTATCCCACCTGTGGAAGAAATTACGGACATCACCTTACTTGTTCTTATTTCTATTCAGGTTGATGTGAAAATTTTCCTTCTTATCTTTCATCTACTCTATTTGGGAGGCATTGTTATGCCAGTGACTATTTGTAATAATGCCAAATGTTATCAACTATTAAACAAAGCAGCGGAACGCTTGATATTCTCTTCACTGGCTTTTACTTTATTGTTTCCAATGTAATTCAATGCAAAATAACCAGCAGGTCGAATATCTGCTCATATTTATGTATGCGTCAGCGAGATAGCGCTGCGGCAAGCCTGCGGCAGGGTTTTATTAAAGAAGGATAATAGGAAAAAAACGGCCACGTTGCCACAGCCTGGCAGTTAACATTTCGATTTCATTTAGCGCAGAGATTCCAATATTACTGTGGAAATGCCAGCTGACACTTAATTGGAGGCCGTCAGTGTTTGCAGATGCTGGAGCGCGAGAGGACACTGGGTTGACATGTAGCAGACGTTGCAGTCTGTTCCTTCTCATCCTGAGTGCATTGGGAGGATTTGTTTACTCCTCTGATGCTCGTGGAATGTTAATTGCATCCATAAATAATAATATACTATAAATCCACGAAATCAAAATTGTATCTATCAGTTCTCCTTCACCCTCCCTTACACTCTGGTGATGTACTGCTCCATTCTCTTTTTCGTTGCTTCATTGCACCCTTTTGAAGCAGTGATCAATAATATAAAAGTGGCTGAATAAATCTTCTAGTAAGCACAGTTTTAATGTTATGGTTTGTCTGTTTTAAAATTTTTATATCAGTCTTTCAAATACAAATGGAAAGAATTCTCAAGAAAAACAACTTGAGTCACGTTAGCTGGGTCCAGCATATTTGTTAGTTTAGTTTAACCTTTTTTGGTGAATTTTCCTGGCTGTAGAGGAAGATTGTTTAATTCAGAGAAGATGGAAAATGTTTTTTTTCAACCCCAGCTCCTAACTTTCTGTAAATGATCTATTTCTGGATTATTCCCTCTCATCACTGCACCTGTCAAAATCAAATCATCTTTGTCATACAATAAAAAGAAAAGCAATGTTTTACCATTTTTGGAGAATTCTTAAAAGTTTGAGACATCCTTCTGAAATATCCAGGTGGTTCAATTTATAACATTTTGTTCGGAAACGCTTATCTAAAATGGCTTACGTGGGTTATAGTTTGACCCATGTATATTCAAGTGGATATTTCCCTGAAGAAAATGAGAATAAATACCCTGCTACCCTCTTGGGTAATGATGTTATAAGTATGTATTAGATACAAAAAGACAAGCATAGCAACAAGGCTTTAATGCTGCTTCTTGTTGCTGTAAGACTGTTATTGTTCTGAAGAGTCTTTCTCTCCCTCCAACAGGTTCAAGATGTGTCCGAGCTGGGTGGATTCTTTGTGGGCTTTCTCCACCAGCCAGGCGGGGAGCCTAGTGTTCCTGGACTGGGTGATCCAGAGGAGTTCTCTCTGTCTCTCCCCTCAAGCTCCACATCATTGCAGAGAGACTGGTCTGACCAAGAGCAGAACCTGACGACTGAGCGCCAGTACAGTCCAGAGCAGCAGAGCTGTGGGGAGGAGATGAGGACTGAGATGCAAGGGCAGTGTGCTGTGCAAGGTGTACAGGAGGTGGAAACACCTAGGAACTCAAACAGCTTGGATGCAGAGGCCCAGCAGGGCAATGATGACCAGAACCATCCAGAGGATATGAAGGATACAGAAGTTCTGTCGACCTTCAACAATAACCAGGCCAAGAGCCCAAGTGAGAGAGAAGAACAGCAGAGGCCAACTGAACAGCATAGCCGTGAGCATTGCCCACACATCTTCCAGCTCCTGCTTTAGCTCTTTGGTTCACACCCACATCTAACATCCCCTCCGTCATCCTTATACACCTCAAGGCATATCATTGTCTGCCTTTGCAGTATTTGACACAGAAGCTTCTTGTGCCTGAATAAAGGGGATTGAAAGGAATGGTAACAACAGAATTTTTATGTGTAGCAATAACCAAAACGTTGCAGTTCTAATCCTCTAATTGGGAGTGACACATTTTCATGCAGAACTAGTTTCCCCTGCTGCCATCCTGGCTTTTGTTTCAATTCAGCAGTTGTGTCCTAGTGAAACCCTCTGGAGTCTGTCTGTCAGACAAGAGAGCAGCGGGCCGCAGCTTAACCGTCGTGCCTCTTAGTGAGCAGATAGGGATAATCAGCTTTACTGGATCCCCACGCTATTGTTATTATTATTAGAGATAGCCTAGGATTTAATACCTTCATTACAGTTAGCATTATCTTCATAGTTGTTCATCATCGCATTATTTTCAAGAGCACCAAGCCTCTGCCAAAACTCTAGACATTTCCATGGTGGAGAAATAACTATAGATATATTTAAGTTGCTTTTAAATCAATTTTCCCCTCAGGGCATTTTGTCAGATAAAACAGTACTGAGGGGGGCAGTTTCAGACAACTGTATCCGAAAGAATCCTCAGGGGTTTCACTGAAGCACAGTATCTACACCACCGTTTCGCCAGTTTGATTGGCACTTCTCAGATTTTTCAGTTGTAAAGGTCTCGATGAATAATGTGTCAAATTTTGGACAAAATTAAACTACAGAATAGTTTATTGCCAAAAATAAAACTCTAATTTTATTAACAGACCAAGAAGCTGTTTTTGCTCACAAATTGTGGGTAAAGATTGAGAGTTTGAGATCAGATTTCTGGAATGCAAATGATTTTAATTTTTGCTTAAAAAAATCAATTTCTGGCAAAAAAGGCAACAACATAATGCAAAGCTCTTTCGACCTCCAAACTGCAAAACTCTTGGTTGGTGCAGCAATGAGGGCTGTCTAGTTGTCTTTGTAATCAACAAGGTTCTATATTTTTATTTATATAGACCTACTTCTGTAGTAGAATGTATAGTGTTGTTTCCTAAGGCTGTCTCAAGTGTCTCTTTCCTGCCTGCAGTGTAGGCAACATGATGCTGGATTTGTATACGCTGATCCAGTGTCTACTGCTGGTCTGTAGGTGTGGTGCTTTTTGCCTTGTTCAACAACATGGAGGCGTCACCAAGCCTGCAGAGATACTACACCGTGAAGGTGCCCATGCAAGTGCATCTGCGAGAAGAGGCTGTCAGTGGCATCAGCACCAACTGGCTGGATCATATGACCCAGCACTTCTCCAATGGTGCCACGCTTGTCGACTCATACTTCCACCTGGGCAACGATAGCGGTATGTCCCCTCTCAACAAACACCTCAGTAGAGGCAGTCATGCCCACAAGGCACACAGGCTGCTCACAGAGACACCAAAGTCAATAGCACAGTCACTCCTATTGGCTGGTAATGCCTGATGGCCAGCCATGGCTGTGAGCAGTTGGCTGTATCTTCTGCTAAGTTTCCAGCAAACAGCTATTTTCTGATCCTGGCGCATAGTGACTATGAGCACATCTGTGCAGAGCAGATCGTACAGAGCAAAAAAAACAATTCACAATGCAGAGAAAGCATTGTTTCAGTACACACATAGCGCAGCAACAGATTGTCTGCACAGGTGCCACATTTCCTTATTATCAGGTGTCTTCTCTGCTTTTTCCAAAAGTGTGACCTCTGGTCATGTACTGAGATTCTTTCCTCCTGCCCTAGAGAGTGAGAGAGGTGACTAGAGCAACATAATAATGTACCATTTCTGCAACCTCTGGCCACACAGTCTGTTTCACTGACCCTCACCTTGAGCTGCAAGGGCCACCCAGGCCCAGCTGTGGGCTCATTTAAAGAGAAGTACATCATGAGAAGCAAAATTTCACATAGTGGCCGACAACCAACAGGAACAGACCCTTCTTTGAAAGAGGATTTGTGTTACAAGAGGGCTTTTGGAAACATCTGAAAGTGGGAAAAACACGATACATTTATAATCAAGAATGCAGTTAGCAATGCTCTCTGCTGCCAGAAAAAACCCAGGAAAAGGATCTAAGGCTCTGATGGTCCGTTTGACATTTTGGTTTCTAGTTTCAGGATAGATATTTCAAAGAGCTCAAAAATCATATTAGCTCAAATTTTCACATTTATTTTACTTGGTATTTAACTGTCACGGGATGAGATCAAGATGGCCTGATGTAATCATTCTGTGTTTGTTTACTATCCAGGAAAACATATATGGAAGCTGAATAAAATTAAGCTGTATGTTGACTTGTTTTTTTAGTGGGAAAATACTTTTAACTCATACTTTCAGATAGTCATAGCTACAATTGTTTTTTATGTATTGCAAAATCTGGACTGTGTGCTAGCTTGTAACTGCTACAGTAAGAATTGCATTTGACAATACTGTAGATAAGAACTTAAAATATAGCAGAGCAGTAGTATTCATCTTTATCTTATCTCTTTGTGTGTTCCCTTGGCGAGAATTATAACCAAAATAGCTGACAGGCAATGTCATTGTGTATGAGAGCACAGTGCTCAGCTACTGAACCTTATGTGCTGTCAGTCAAGCATCGCTCCAAGAAATCCATGGATAATGATGAAGGAAACATCTGGGAAGCCCACACACCATTTTCTGATGTTAGAGTTCAGTGGCGGGGTGCCCCAGGATAGTTGTATTTGAAAAAATATATCTGTTAAGAAAACCTATCTTTGCAGTGCTGGGGTCATGTGTCTTCTCTGTGCCTCCATAGATTTCCCTGTGAAGTCGGTGGAGAGTGTGTTTGTCTTCCAGGAGGGAGATGCAGCAAAGCCCACTGCATACGACGCTATTGTAGTTGAACAGTGGACCACTATCAATGTGAGCACGGCGTTCACCGTATGGCACGCATTTCTCCTACTGCATCTGTTTGTCTGCTAACACAGATTTGTGTGATGTGTGGGCTAACAGAATGTGGAGGTGAAGACGGACTATATCCCACTTCTGCATTCTCTGGCAGCGTATGGCTGGAGGCTCACCTGTGTGCTGGCCACGCCTATCATCAAGCCCAATAGGTACAGTAATCTCTTCTTTGGGGCTGGTTAAAATGCATCAAACTTGCTCTAACCCCGGAATCAGGCTGTGGCTGCCACTCCATGTTCCCTCACTCCCACTTCAGATCTTTCAATCTCGTTGCCACATTGTTGGAATATCTCTGATTAATTACAGCAATGTTGAAATCCCTGCTTTTCCTTGGAGATCTTCACCATGGAGCCTAAGAAGCTGCATGTAATTAATCAGATCATTCTGTGAGATACAAGTCTTTATTTACCCATCCATCTACAGTTCCTTCCCAGAGGGAGAATTATTTCTTATGAGGCAGAATGTATAATTCCATAAGCCCTTGCATAGTAAGCTTCCTAGATAGCCAGCATTAAGTCAGTGAAAAGGGACATATGTGGCCCTGTGTAGGTGTTAAATAGGACAAAAAGACAATATCATCTATATCTATAACCATAGATGATGGACAGTGACGGAGAGGAAATGGCAAAAAACTAGTAGCAGGTTTATAGTACTGTACAAAAGTCTTAGGCATGCAACTTCAATGTCTGTTGAGAAGTACAGGTAGATTCTTATCTACCATCAGAAGGTTTCTGATTGGTCCCACATTCATTCTGCAGTCTGAGAATGACCTCAAACACCCAATCTCACTCATACACAACTATCTTGAGCAAAAAGAAGGAATCCTGCAGCAGATGGTATGGTCCCCACAGAGCCCTGATCTCAACATGATCAAGTCAGTCTGGGAGGACATGCAGAGACAGTCAAAGTCTGCAGAACTGTGGCCAGTTCCTCAAAATGTTTGGAAGAACCTACCAACCTCCACCTTAAACTGCATGCAAGTTTGCATAAGAGAATTGATGCTGTTTTAAAGACAAAGGGTGGTCCCACCAAATATTGATTTTATTAAGGTTTTTTTTGTCTACTGCACTTTTTAGAAGGTTTACTGGTTAATAAGTATTCATGGCATTATCTTTGGAACCATCCTCGCTTTATAGCATTTTTCCCACAGGTGCCTAAGACTTTTGCACAGTACTGTATCTGCTGTTTGAGCTCAGCTTCAGGCTCATTTTGTTGGCAGCCTTTTGTGAACACCAAGTGATTTGACTGATGACAAAGGACCACCTGAACCCGAGGGCCAGTTGGTTTCTGCTGTTCTCCGGGTGGAGATTCATGCCTAAATAAATGTTTTGAGTCTGGTTTTGCATGTGCGTGTGTGTATGTGTCTGCGTGTAAGCAAGAGACAAGGACTGTGTTGAGAACTCGTGTTCCAGTTTAATTTTCTAGTAAATATTTCCTCTCATTTGATTTTTCAAATGGTTCTTGACATTTTCAGTGGAATTCTAACGAAACCCTAGCTAAAGTAAGGGTGGGCATCAGAAGCCCAGTAGAGAATTTTACTCTTTAATAAAGAGCATTCGATATGCTACACTATTCTCCTGGGAGGGCAAATGTCTGTGGTTAGTGCATTTTCTTTGTTTTTAACTATAAACATTTGCATGTCACAATAAGATTAATTTTGTATAAGCTATGGGAGTATAGGGTGTCAGCAGATGGGCCCTGTAAAGATCAGTGTCATGACTAATCAGCACAGGTCTGGGCTGCATCTGCAAGCGATGAGCATCTTCACCCTCTGCATGACTGTTCTCCTTCTCTCATCTAGTGATGGTAGTTTGGCCACCAAGCAGGTTGTCTTTCTGCAGAGACCCATCCTGGCCCGCAAGAAGAAGGAGTCAAAGGTACTTGAGGCCACCATCCCAAACCCCTACATCCAAACTTTCCACAAGAGCTGTACGTGTCCCTGCGGTACTGCTGCAGTCATGGCATGAAAAAGTAACATTTCACAGCAGTGAATTATCAATTTCCAAGGCACTGGAAGTAAATATCCTTGCTTAAAAATGTCCTGATGACAAAGAGTTTCAAGGAGAAATCTCTATTTGCTCAAAACAGCCCAGAGAATAGCATGAAAGGAAGTAACTTACAATGCTTCGACAAGTATCTTAATATTTTCTGTATTTCAGAAGCTGAGTCTTCGGGCAAGAAGCAAGTCAAATAAAAACTCTGTCAAAGATGCACCAAACGGTAAAAACAAGAGAAGAAGCTTTTCCCCAGTGGGAGAAAAAGAAACTGCAGAGCAGATGAGAATAGAGAAGGAGGAGCTGGAGGCAGAAAAAGAAGAGAGAGAAAAAGTAACAAGAAAAAACGACAACAGGCAGAATGAGAAAGGTATCAAAGGGGAAGAGCAAGAAGGTGGGGTTGGGCTAGAAATGGTAGATGAGACAGAAGGGGGTTCTGAGTCACAGAGAGCATGGAGTAAGGAAGAAAATGAGGGCAAGACAAAGACAGAGGAAGTGGTCAGTTTGGAGCAGGACCAAGTCATGCAAAAGGAACAAGATGCTGGTGTCACTCGCAAACAGAGAGTACCGTCCACTGAATGTCCTGCTGATGAGTGGACCAGGGAGAAGGAGAACAGTGACACCACTGTGGAAGTGTGGGCAGAATCTGCGACACAGGTGTCTGCACCCTAAACACCACGGAAGAATCACAGCCAGTTCAGGGGACATCAGACTGTTGCCCAAGTTCAGGTTGCTAACCTGAAGCAACCTGCCCTCCTGTCCTCCGCAGAGGATCACATCAGAGGGGTGTTAGAATATCACCATGAACCACCAAAGTCCCAGCTGGTAAATACCTGACAGTAAATTTCTACACGGATGTTTTCACGTCAGCAAACTGATGTCGACAAAGGAAAGTTGATTGTCAAGGTTGTGTAGGAGGCCCTTAATTCTACTGCTGCCATTGTCGCCGAAGACTTGGACTGGATGTTCTTGCTGGGGTGAAGCCCCTCCATACGAAAGTCACTAGTCTGTACACAGTTATCCACTTGCAGCAGTGACACAGGGAGCCAAAAAAGCCCATCGGGTGCCAGCAGCATTACAGCTTTTCTTCTGGCACTCTTAAAACTGAAAGAGTCAGTAAGAAAACAGGAGGAAAGAGGATGTGCATGTGGAGCAAACTGGGACAGGCTTTCAGTTGCCCTTATGGACATTTATGCAGCGCCCTCTAATGTGCATTGCTCCATATTGCAGGACACGGGTGGCAAAGGTTTGATTCGCGTTCTGGTCCTGGAGGCCACTGAGGTGCAGGGATTTGCTCAGACTTGGCGTGTAACTTGCTAACACTGACTGAGCTGCTAGGTGCACGGCATGATCCAAATCATGTAAATCTAAAAAATGTTATTTGAGGACTTATTTTTTTGGGAAATAAATGTATTATATATACCCACACACCTGTAGTAATTTAAAATGCACTTTCCCATTTAAAATTTAATAAACATTTTTATTGGTACCAGTGCACCTGTAAAGGATTTCTAAAATCCTAAGTATGAGTGTTGCTCCAAACGCAGTTTCCCATTTCCACAACTGAACATTTACCAAGTCCTCAACAGGTTCTCTCTGAATTGTACGGTTTTTTTTTCTTTTTTTTTTCAATGAGCAGCTCGATAAGTCAACTTAACTGCCACCTCAGCTGTAATAAAAGACGGCACACGGGGGTCCTCCTTAATCTTTACTGAGACCTGCTGCACTCAGAGGCTGGAGGACTTGTTGTGCAGGGTCTACAAGGCATTTATGACTCACAGGCTCGGAGTGGTGTTTTGTATATACATACAATTTTCAAATGGTCAGCATAAGCCAGGGAGTTCAACCACTTGACATAAGTATCACAAAAAATGTATGTTGTCATAAATATTTAAATGATTACAGGGATGCTACATTACTGATGTACTTGACCACAGGTTCTCTTGGGCACATTTACTCCAAAGTGGAGCCATAGAAGAGTGTCTCCGTGGTTAGCAGTCGCCGGTAGTGAGGGTGGGGTGTGTTTAACATGTGTCATTGTTTACACCGTATTGCTGTACTGTTAGTTTAACACAAGTAACTTGGTTTCAGGTCTTACTGCAGTACCTAAAGGCATAATATCATATCATCATTTTGTACACTGCTTACTGTATTTCACTATTTTAGCCAGTGACGGAATCTGAGTAACTGTCTTGTTTTATGCACTAAAAGAATATAGTAAGAGTTTCGTTGCCAGTTGTGTCATGAGGAAGGTATTAGAGGAGCTGGTCATGGGGTTGCAGGTCTCCACAGCTGTACTCTGCAGCCCTAAGTGGACACTTTGAATCTAATGTACCTGTTGTATTTGTATTCATTTTATATACTGGAACTGTGTTCAGATGACAGCCTTTGGTGTTTAAGCTGATTGTCATAAGCAACAGGCTCCCGGTGTACAGGGCAGGACAGGACAGGAGATGTGTGTACATGCTCACAGCGCTCGAGGATCCCGGACAAAACGTTCTCACTGATGGGCTTAACTGAAACCCCAGCCGCATTGCCATCGATGCATTACCATCACCATGGCAATGACCGTTGCTACAGTAACGCATCGCTCCATTCTCCCCAAAACCTTAAGCCCCCTTCACCTCCTCCCAATCCTGCAAATGTCCGGATGTGAGGCAGTTAAATCCTGTGGACAAAGGGTGGCCTGGGGGCTGCTGTTTGAACTGGTTTATGGATTTTCCACTGTCAGCCACAGATGGAAGTGATTTTTACACTCACTGTGGTGGTTTGCCAAGGCCAAGTCAGATACATCCTTTTTAAAGATGTGTTTGGCGGTGGCTGCCCCCACTCTACCCCAGCCCACCCCCACTGCTTCCTGGGAGGAAACGAATTGACGTGAGGAGTATTGTCTTTTATGTTTGATTTCCTGTTTAAATAACACTTCAGCTAATTAGGGACTTATTATTCCTCATTAAATATTTGTGACACTTGGTAAACTGATAATGAATGAAGGAGGCGTCCACCAGTAAGGGCACAGGAGGCATTATGGGGGATTTCACTGTGTGGCTGGTGTAAGACGTTCATCATGAGAAGCTATTTATCAGATGGTCCCAGGAACTGACCACTTATGGCAAGTAAACAATCTAATCTACTGTAAACTACTCCCTGTATCTTCAGCTAGTGTCTTTAGCTGTGTACATTTTGCATTCTCAGCATTTTTCTGGCCTCAATATTGTACATCTTGTGTAATGTTTGGCAATCGGTTATATGTACTTGTTGTATGGAGATATCCATATATACACCTTTTGGTCAGTTAGTGGATACACTTGTTTGACATGTTTTTATGATTTTATCACCAGATTTGAATATGCACTTATTTTGTAACTAGGTATTCTCAACTATAGATGATGCCTTGCTGTTTTGTGACTAACAGAAGAAATGAACAAATGTTCAGGATAAAAAAGAGCCTCTCAGTTCTGTTTTTTTTTACTGTTGTCATTTAAGCATTACACACCCATTTCTCTGTCACAGAAAGCCACACAAGTGTTGTCATGGCTACTACCATCTTGAACAGTCTATTTGCTGGTATGTTGTTATCCCGCTGTGTGACTTAAGCATTTGCTCTTCAAGCCTTACATGCTTTGGATTCCAGTTATTTCTACAAAGTTGTATATTATAAACTTAAATGACCTTTTAAACCTCAAAGTGTTCAGCTGATTATATTCTTTCAGCTGTGTTGCTGCAACAGAACCATTATCAGATGTACATAAAACTACATCACTCACTCAGCTCATCTGCCAGGAAAAAACATTTTTCATTTCTACAGCTTAATAGTTTTGGCACATAAATTATCTCGCTGCAAAATGCCTGAACTAAGTAAAAATGTCAACACTGGTAACAAGCAAAGTAAAGCGAGGCACTTTACCCCAAGGGGTTCAAACAGACGTGCATTTGAAAATGGAACAAAAACCCCCATCTACAGAAGTAGAGCTTTGTTTTCCTTTGGCTTCTAAATGACCCGGGTTTGAGAAGCGGCCAGTCGCTGCTGCAGCTCCTCCCAGGGCCGTGTCACGTTGCTGCCGCATGAGGCAAACGCCTTTACACAAATGTTCATTTTATTCATGTAACGTGTTTCTACAGTTTCCAAGATGCTTAATGTTGTTTGAACACATAAAAAAATAGAAATACATAAACATGATTAAGCAACTCTTCACACTCATCCTGAAAACTGAAACAAAAAATGAACAAGTGGTACAGAATCGTGTAATACACCTGATATTTTTATTGGGATTATATTTAATATTGTTTAATATTAATTAATGTAAAGTGTTTTCAATCTATTTAAAACAACTGAACAAAGGGTTTGTCCAACAACATATTTGACATATTGATTTACAGCAGAACTTTATTCCCACGTATGTAGGTAGATGTATAGAAGCTCCCCTGCGCAAACAGGCACCAGCTGAATGATGAACAATGTTGTACACAACCTGCCTGCTGCTTTTTGGCTTTGCAGAAATTAATATGATTACAGGATTTATTGGATTCTTTCACTCAACCTTTCAAAATGTATTTAATAGCTAATAATTTAGTTTAAATGTTTAACAATTTATTGGACACAAATTGGTTTCATGAGGTCATTTCCTGTTTTAATACTCCTAAGATAAAATGGAAGTTATAAAACATTTAAGAAATAATCACATATTCCTAAGTTAACATTGCAGTAAGAATGCTTTTCAGTGCACATTTCCTCACAGGAAACTGAGTATGTGCTGAATGTACAGCAAAACTTCATGGCTGTGGCCACTACTTCCGTATCCAGTGACCCTAAATTGTGCGTGACTCAAGTTGGCAGCAGAGTTGGGGTGGAGGTGTTTGGAGGTCCGCAATAAAACACGTTGCAATCCAGGCCCAACAACCAGATGAACCACAAGGAATCTGATGTGAAGACAGGGCAGAAGGGAATTGCAATTGTTTTGGCCAAAAGGGCAGCGCTACCACCACTTCTCAAAGCGGATCCTCTCCTGCGACAGGCCAAGGTGCAGCAGCTGCTCTGACACACTCTTGATCATGGGTGGCGGCCCACACAGATAGCAGAGGGTGTCCTTCCCTTCCAGGTGCTCCTTCAAAACCTCTTCTGAGATTCTGCCCTCTGTAGAGGCAGACAGAGAAAAATAACCTTTGTTCAATTAATTTCAGGGCCTCACTTTATTTTATTTAGATGATTTTAAATTCATCTAAGATGAGAAAATCAATTCTGAGCAGTTTTTAACAAACTGATTAAACTTGTAAATCTGGATGAGGCCTTACTGATATTTTTAGACAAACACTGGTCAGCGTTAATGACACAGCTGTTGTTTTTCTGTTCAAAGTACAAAAGCAGCCGCTACTGATGTCCAACTCACTGTGGATGAGGGGTCTGAGCTGGGGGTCGAAATCCTCGCTGTCTTGGGTCACATGGAAGTCGCAGGAGATCTTGCCTGGGAATTCCTGACACACCTCCACTATGGCTTTCTGCGAGAGCACAAGGAACAAGAAGAGAGAAACCATCAGTCCAGCAGGTGCTATTTCTCCTCAGCTCAGCTTTCACAAACATCTGTCACACAGACGAACTGGCTGGACACGTAGGGGGAAAGGGTAGAGAAAAGAGCCTGATCCTGACCCAACTCATCCCTGTGTGAACAGCACCCCACCCACATCATGACCCTCCCACCTTCCCAATCCCATTTCTATTCCCTTGTCTGCAACCCCAATAGATCCTCACACCTAACCTGTCTCCCTGTGTCCTGCACACCAGCAACATAACACCTACCCACTCCTTAACTCCTTAACCATGTCATCTACCACACACATAGCACTGAACTACACAGACCCCCCCCCCCCCCCGGGGG
>UFQX01000010.1:325309-697191 GCA_900497675.1 Arapaima gigas
ACTACACAAACCCCCCCCCCCCCCCAGGTGGAGGAGGTGCAGGCACTGGAGCAACACCTTGAACAGCAGCTCCTGGATGTTCTTGGCGCTGTAGCAGAGCCGGACACTTCTGGGCTCGTAGGAGAGCAGCTGGGAGTGGCCGTCCCGGAGCAGGTCCGCCGTGTGCAACAGGATAGAGTAAAGCGGGTTGATCCCTACACCCCCGGCCACCAGCAGCAAGTGCACAGGCTGGTCTGTTGGTTGGGGGTCGAAAAAGAAATCGCCGCCCACTCTGACAGCCACTTCAGAGTCCACGGTGCACTGGGGAGAAAACACTTCACTTATGGGAGTCACACTCTGCACCGATTATTATATCTCCACCCTCACCAGCCTCAGCTCTGCAGAGCCAACAGCTCAGTCAGCTCCTTAGACATAAAAACGTGCTTTAGCTTCAGTTTCTCACATCAGTTGTGTTGCTTGCTTTTAAACTTTATTTTGAAACCACGTATAATGTAACTTCTCTAATAATATTTATGCTGTGAATTTATTACATTTTTTGTAAAGCACTCCGAAGCCTCTGCTTTAGAAAGATCCCTGTAAGCATAAATGAACTGAATGGTATTATACTGATTTTGTGGACCACTGGTGGTCCTGAGGACAGTCTCCCTTGGTGGTCTTTGAGGAAGACTGTTGTGAGTGGGAGTGTGAAGCTGCTCGCCATGGAGTCGCTGCATGTCGCCCCACTGAGACAGATTCTCATAAATATTCAGGAGCTTCTTGTGACGGCCCGACGGTTGCAGAACACATATGGACAGGGAAGGGTGGGCTGCCTGTGGCACAGGGTCCCAGCCGCCTTCAAGTCGCAGCCCACAGAATTGTTCTGCTGCATTCATCGCAATCTGACAACAGCACCAACATGAATATTCATATCCCTCTCCAAAGAGAGCAACATAATACCTTCACCATCCTGCCTGAGTTATATTAAACTTTCAAGTTAAGCTCCATTTTTTCACTGCTCCGATTTTTTTTTTTTTTTGTTTCAGAGTCTGCTCCCTGGCAAATGCTGTTAATTGATTTCAGGCTATACAAAATTGTCAGCTGTTAGAAATGAAAAAAAAAATGTATCGTAAAATGCATTTGTGGACAAGCTGGTGATAATATTATGTTGGCATTTGTCTCATTTGAATGAGCAAATATTAATATACAGACTTAATTAGAAGGACTTTAAGTAACTAATGACATGATTAATGAAAAAGCCACATTTCAGATTCAAAACAATATAAAACTGGCTTGTGTTTGACATTGAAGGAAATAATTTTCATTTAATAATTTAATCATCATTTAATTAATGCTCCTGAAACGAACAGGAAACAGATTTCATAGCCAGGCGTGCTGTAAACATCGAGCTCCAGAGAGCAGTTATGAAACAGACCAGCTAGGGACTCAGCTGAACAATTATCAGACAAGCTGGAGAAATGGGCGCCGTGGGGGGGGGGTGGACAGGGAAAAGCGCTTTGATGTCTGCTTTCTGAAGCAACACCACCCAGAACTGTCAGCCCAGCTAAAGTGAAAGGTCCTCAGACACAGGACCCACAGTAAAACAGCCAGAGACTGCAATATCAGTGCTTCTGTCCACACTGGACAAGACTCGAGTTCAATGAATAATTCAACCTTTATCTGAAATCTGTTGAAACATTGTGCCCAGCTCAGTGTTTGTGTGCATGTGAGAGGCAGGGGGACTCCATGCTACTAGCATCTCTACAGAAGGTCCAGCTAGCACAGGTATCAGCCTCACTAACACCGGGCAACTAAATATAAACTGTGAGTGTAAGAAACCCCCCAAAGCACAGGGGGTGCACTCACCTCTCTGTGGATCCAGTGTGCTGGGGCATGTTGGCTGTACTTGACGGCGAGCTCAATCACGCCCTCTCTCCGCAGGAGACCTGGGCTGGAACAGATGGAGAACCCTCCCACCTTCTCCACACCTGGAATGAAGAGGTCCACCCTGAAACAGGGGACAGCACATCTCTGACTGACATGTTAGCTTTAACCTGCCTCCTGACAAGAACATCAGATGTAAAAAGTGTACTTTTTTTTTTAAAAACACACAACTGGTGGTGAAGGAAGTGCCATCAAACTGAATTACTTTGCTAATATTGACACTTTCTCACACCTGGTGATGTTAGGCACTCGGTACAGTGTGACACTATCACAGTTTATTTAATATAAAACATTAAAGATAGGATATGATGCTTCCTGGCACCCCTGACACAATAAACCGCTTTCAGTTATGAATAATTTCTAAAAATTGCAACAGCACACTCCAGTGGTCATAGCATGTATTACATGTAGTTAGAAACGTGGACAACGTTAAACCTATTTTTCTTTTCATTTATATTGACACAACTGTTCCACAATACAAATGATCTTGGAAATGCTGTATCTTTGCCCAATTAAATATGTGTGTTTGACTCAGAGCAGGAACCTCCTTCCACACTCACCACTGACCAGCTTTGAAGGTGAAGTTGGAGCTGGGAACAGCCAGACGGAGGCGTTTCACTGTCACTGACTCATTCATGATCCCACATATCCTCGCTGGGAAGATGGACTGGGGGAAAACAAACCCAGCTTCTAAGCAGCCAGCTCTACATTAGTGATGGCTTTTTAGTAACAAACTCTTTAATTGCAAGAAAATTACAATTAAAATTTCTTAAGAAACTAACTAGCTAAGATTAATTCTGCCAGTAAAAAACAGTCTTGTACTATGTAAAGGACATACAAGCATCAAAGGAATAATCTGTTATACAAGCAAAATCAACTAAAAACTGCCCGTCTTTCACAGTATAAAAATTTAAGTCCTAAATCAGTTAATTCTTTTAGGTGTAACTACTAAGACATTATTAGGTGATGTCACTGACAGATGGGTACTAATGTTCAAAGCTTTTAAGATCAATTTTTCACTACATGGAAGAACATACTCACCTCTTGTCTGTAGTTGTTGGCAGTTCTTTCAAGATGATCCACTTGTCTCCTAGATGTCATTTTCCTGAAACACCAACAAATCATTGGGATTTGCCTAATTCTCACAGTCTGCTATCACTAGACTCTGCTGCATAACACAGGTGATAATTATATATGCGCCAATATAAAAGGCAGAAAGGAAGGCTGCTCAGAACACATAAGAGAATTGTAATTCTTTTTAGAAACAACAAAGGCTGTTGCACTGTTAATTTACTGTCCAACAAGAGTCACTATGACCATAACTGATATGAAAGGAGTTTGAAAATAGGCTGAAGTTACTGCACAAAAAAGGTAAAAACACACAAGAACTGACCAAACTGTTGCTGCTGTGCACTCAGTGACAATGGGCACCTGAGCACTACAAAGGGGGCCTGTTCGAAAGGGTCTCACCTTGTGACTGAACAAGAGGAGCACAAAGAGGAGGACAATAAAGAGGAGCACAATAAAGAGGAGGCTCGCAGGGCTCCATGGGGTCTGAAGCTTCCAGCAGCTGCCCTGAGCAAACAGCACACACTCATAGCGGAACCTTCTGTGGGAACAGATCAGCATAAGATTGTCACAGATACAGGACTGGCATAGAGGCAGACGCCTCACCTTGAGGTGCAGTAAATACAGAACATGAGGTTTCAAAGCTGCTCTTTAGGAACATGCAATTTCCTGGCAATATATAACAGACCTATTTCTATTAGTTCAAATACTATGGTTATTAAACAGTTGCTGGGAGTGTTCAGTTTAGACAGCAACTTCAAGATGGAATTCAGTCATACAGCTTGTTACTTCAGTAAAAAAGTACCCCCAGCTGTATAAATTTACAAGTAATTTTAAGTAGCTTAGTGTACAAACACAACACTGAAACTTGCTTTGTAGAAAGATGTCAACTAAATGAATAAACACCAGTCATAAAGATGAGGAGACAGCATATTATTCCTTCTTCAGGAAGAACTTAACACATAACACATTAAATAGCAAGAAATTACAGTATTTTACGTTATAATTGCACCTTTAATTATTAAAGTAATTCTTTCACTTTGTTAAATATTAAAACTTCACACTACTATGCTACACTAATCCTCAACGACGGACGGTGTTCAAACCTTATTTACCTGAAATACTAACATTTAAACAGACGTAACCAATGATCCATTTTAACTGACTCCCGTGTATATCATTCCGAGTTTTATTTTACACAAATACAAACTGATGGCATCAAATCACCCAAGAACAGCAGCCCAAGCTCATATGATCCTCATTGTGCAGTGTAACCTCTCTCTTGACAACCGGAAATGGGTCTCCCTTGGTGCGCCTTGAATATCTTCCGTGCGCGCAAATTACACAGGGCGCTTTCAGTTCCGTCCGAAGTCCGAGACCAGCGTAACTCACCTTGTTTCTGCGGTTTTTCCCGCTGATGCCTGGTCTGTGTGAGCAGTAACAGGGCGATGAATTGTCAGCAAGCTGGACTGAATGAGGTAGTACGTACACAAGTTTCACGTTGTCTTTGGAATGGTGGAGTTTTTAGAGCTGCTGTCTCTGGTCTCACAGTTTGTAAGGTTCAGTCCCACTTCCTGCTGTAGAACCTTAAGTAAAGTACTCAACCTGAATTGTGCCAATAAAAAATTATTAATAATTAGCCATGTAAAATCACATGCATAGACTATAGGTGGTTGAGAGTGACCAATTAACCTAAAACACATATCTTTCGATTGTAGTAGACAATCCCTCGCAGACACGAGGCCCTGCAAACTTCCCACAGACTGGACTTGAACCCACCTCCAAGCACCAGCTGCTCAATATGCAGCTGCCTAATTTTTGCAGTGCATATTTAATTCATTGAAAAGATGTTAAAACTGCATATTGTGCATGTTAACATAGCTAGTTAAATTAAAAAACTTAATTTGAATCAAAACACTTGAGTAGCTTTTTGACCTGATAATTAACTTTTACTCAAGTAAATGTTTGGGTGGGTGTTTTTACTTGAGTAATTTTCTAAAAGGTACACTATTTTTACCCGAGTTCTGTGCTTGGCTACTCTACCCAGCTGTGGTTAAAATCTTCCAGGTATTAGACACAGTCCAGAAGTTCCCTATATTCACCATAATTCCATCTGTGAATGTCTGCATATGCCGTTCCTATTACTGAGCAAATGCGCTAAAATAAAGGCCACCATTTCCCACACCTCTAGTGTCAGAGGTTTGTCATCACACGCCAATCACAACTTCAGGTTTTTTCTTTAATGCTTTTATTAATATGTTTCATTATGGCAAAATATCAGGTTTTGCAAACTTTTCAGCAATCATTAAATACTTGATTTAATTTTTTTTAGAGCATTTGATTTTTAATATATTTATAAACATTATCAAGGCCAGCCCAAATGGGCCAGGTCACAGTGGCTAGAATTCTTTCCATATTTCACTAAAAACAGCTATAACAAATTACAGTCTAGACCCCAGTTTCATTTTAAAATTACCAGCAGCAGCTGTCAGAATGTGTACATTCATTCTTACACATGCAATAATCCCCTTAACTATGGAACATAATGCTGATCAAAGATTGATTTTTTTTCCCCCCAGACTCCTCTAAATAAGCAAGATAGTAATATTGCCATAAAGCATACACGTGTCTAATTCAGGCTGTGAACTGGGTCGATCTTCTCAGACGGAGCAATAGGAAAGGTTCAGCCTTTAGTTAAGTTTGACACTGTCCGGTCTAGTGGTCAGACCCACATGTGGTTGTAAACCTTGACATCAGTTCAGCATCTTTTGGAGAGAATAGTTTTCATTAATTTCCTCAACTGCTACCTGACCAAGAATCCCACAGCAGCTTTATGCAAATGGAGTTTTTCATTTCTGTGACAGAAGAGGGGCAGGTTGAACCCAGCCAGTCAGCGGTCCCCTGCTGCATGTTACGTGACCTGCAGTGTACAATGAAAGGTCACCTGAGGACTGGGCTGGAGGAGGAACTGCACACCTCTCTGACTTTGGGGAAAATGGCTGAATGTCTGTAGCACTGGAAGCAACTATAAGATAATAAAAACATCAGCCAAGGTGCTGTTGTCCAGGGTTACAGTCAACCATTACGACTGCTTTCCAGCTCATATCAGGTCAGTTATTCAAACATCTGCTAACACTTAGCAGTTACACATGTAAGGGCTGTTCCCATCACGAGCTACCCATTTTAGGATCGTCTGGGATTAACCACTTGCTCAAAGTGCCACTGCTGCCGAGGGTCAGAGCTGCAAGGGCGCAGAAAGAGCCCTCCTTCCACCCATATGTCACTGGCCTGTTTTCCCACATTGCCCTGCACAACCGTTGCAGCCCCATGGGTCTTCTCAGTCTTCACAGCCTCAATGCATTTCTCCGACAAAAGGTGGACGATGTGCCCGTTCTGATGAAGAATTAGACCGTAGTACAGATCAACTCATGCTACTGATAAAACAGACCTATTCCCTGGATGAGAATGTACATACTTTTCATATTAATTATTGCTGTTAGCTGGAGCTGAAGTGAGGACAGCCATCTTTACCTTCAACATGTTCCACTGCAGCCTGGCTACTGTGTGCTGTTTTGGGGGACACTGGGAGAGCACCACCCGCTCCCCCCTGACGTCAAAACAGAGCTGCCCCATGGCCCCCCAGCGCACCTCTTTCTGAGAGTTCATCTCACAGTGCTGAGGGAACAGGAGAGAACCTGGGGTGAGAGCACCAGGATGGACAGACAGAATCGCCTCCATGGACCCCCTCCCCCACTTACTGACTGACAGACTGCTGAGGAATGCTGGGGGACAGATCTTGTGACACCAGGGCATCTAGATATTGCTTTTATCTTAGCAGTACTGGTGATGAATACAGTACCTGGTTGCCATTACCACTGCAGGGTGAAAGGTCCATAGCTCCATCCCCTGGAGCCCAGCCTTTCTTGTGATCTGCACAACAGCCAGTGCCAACATTGTACAGCTTCAAACATACAGGTGTTACAAAACATATTAATGTCAGACAAGCAGTTATGCAATAACATGGTATCATGCAGTAAATGACATTCAGACACATGGTGTTAAAGGGTTTTGGGAGCTTACTGACTGATGTCTATTAACCAGCTGTTAGCCCTGATAAACAACAACTGCTCTTTGGTCTCATTCGTCTGCAAAGTCCATAACGGTGGGAAATATGTTAGTGAGCTGTAAACTTTGCACTTCACATTTACTCTGTTAAATGATGGTGCAGGAGAAAGACCCTCTATTCTGTAAAAATACTGAGTAAAAGTGAGTCTTGCCTCTCCTGAGAATCCCTGTCTGTCCTGGGGGATGTAGAGGTCCTGGTGAACACTGGACAGATACCACTGGAAGTTCTTACAGCCCAGTGTCTTCTGCAGGTTGAGCCTCTCGGTGCAGTTTGAGCTCTCCGACTGCACACATGGCAACACACATAAGGTAGTGTATGGACAGCAGAATTTAGTCTGCACACACGTACAAACACACACACACACACCTGCCAGATGAAATAGGCTACTGTATCTCTCTTGTAGAAGATGTTTTTATAGGCATCCAGCCAGGTCTCTGCTACACGGATCTTGTTCCTCTCAACAATGTCGTCATCAGGGAGGGTGTAGGACAGGTGAGGGTGGTGCAGGTGTCCCACACGAGAGCAGGGAATCACCTCCATGGACCCCCCGCATAACCACACCTGACAGAGTTCCAAACACCTCATAAAAATCACATGATTACCTGCAGTTTTACCAGGTGACAACAGGTGGAACAGTGGTTAGAGCTGCTGCATTGCACTGCGTGGACCCAGGTTTCAATCACACCTCTTGGAAGGTATTTACCCTGCTTTTATACTGGAAAAATTTCCCACCTGTTTATTTTAACAATGAAGTCTAACTTTGTAAGTTGCTTTGGAGAAAAGCATCAGCTGAATGAATGAATGAATAAGTACATAAAATTAAACATTTCAACAGCTGAATGTTTGATGATGCAATCTCATGGTTTCAAGCTCATTTTCATCTGCAGTTAGTGCTGACTATGAGTGGGGACTTCAACTTCTTCTGTTTACCTACTTAAAGTGAATCATGTGCTGAGAGAAGGATCCCAAAAACACTTTCACACACACGCCACTGTAGGAGCCACCAGGCTTCCTCAAAGCAGCCATTAGCACATTACCCTTATAGACAGCTCTATGTTCTCCACTCCCCAGAGCACCATGCCAGGGTCATAGGCCCCAATCTTCTGGAAGAACTGTCTGTCGATGGCCAGAACACCCCCCAGGGCAGGGCTCCTGGAAGGAGAGGAATGGAGTTGCTGTTAATAGACAGGCTCATCTAGTAACCTGTTTACTGTGCTGCACTGCCCCCAGCAGAGCGGCTGTCACCAACGTCAGCCAACACAGCTGCCCAGCCTAACTGGGCCCAAAAAGAACACTTACAGACCTGAGTGAGAGGTATGCTGTGCCTCACAAGACTCCCCATGAATTCCCACGAATTCCCACCAATCGAGCAGAGAAACACAAATAACTGCCTGTTCTGGATGTATTAATTTAGAGTTTGGGGAGAGAAAGCAGCTGATAAGAAGGCAGATGAGAAACAGCAGTTAAGTTGAATAATGGAGGAGCAGCTCACCACAGAAGCGTGGTTAATCCCTGCACTTACTAGGAGTGTTTGGGCCTTGTTCCCCATTTTCCAGATCAAAAAAGGTTAAATAAATAAATACATACATACATAAGTAAAAAACAAAAAAAGCTGCAGTACTGTACCAGAATGACGCCTGAGGAAGTGACTGCATGTCAACGAGGGCTGCACCGTACCACATTCTCACCCGAGTCTTTGCTCACCGAATGGGCTCCACTGATGTCACTGCATCCTTCTGCTTAGGTAGTGTCTCCCAGTGGAAGTCCAGCTTCCAGTCAAACACGCCCCGGATGGAATCCTGTGTAGCACTGTACTGGAAAGTTCTCCCATCCACAATATCCAACACCGGTGACACCACTCGGCTCCTGTGAAAGGAGAGGGCGGGGGGGTCATTGGAAACAGTGATGGAAATAAACTGGATTTACTCAATAATTACTTGTGAAACAGGTAAAGGCAGAAGAACAAATACCAAAGTGCAGGGTAGCACTTAGGGAACAACACACGACACACACAGCTCTCGCAGCTCACGGGGTGTTACTGAACGCCACTGGTCAGTGAGCATATTACACACATGGTCGGCTGATAAACATTCAGCACAACACCTCAGGCTTGGTCGCCAAGGTTACCTACTCTGACAATAAGCGCTTCCGGGAGTTTACAAGACTTGACTGGGATCATGTGTGATTTAAACTAATCCCAGCGCCTGTAACGCACAAAATATAAGGTGGAAGAAACAGGGCAAACATGATAAATTAATTTCAAGGAAAAGCAGAGGTTTGATATGATTTTACAAATTGCTACATCCTGAAGGAACACTCCAGCGTTTTTCCACTGTCTGCAAGCAAACCACCGCATGTGTGTTCAAACTTCAGAGAACGTTCTTCTTTCTCAACCCTAAAGTATTCTGTGTGTTGTCCCACAGCTCGAAAGACGTGTTCTACTGCCGCACACAACTAGCCAGAGTGTGGCATCTGAATGTCCAGGCCAAGCCGCAGCATCTTGTCGCTCTCCCAGATTCCAGAGATTCGACGGACCTGCAACCATATGTCAGACTTCATCCCCTCCATTACAGGGGCCAAACTGCAGGAGACACCAACAGGGCTCTGGAATCACAAAGCTGGACCCCCCTTTCCCACCAAGGTATTATATCAGACATAAGAAAGGAAGGACAACTTGACCCATCAAGAAAGATGATTTTAAAATATTTGTGCTGAGATCCCAGAGCTGGAGACTTGTACTATTGGTACCAGCATCTGTGTAGGAACTTATGCTCAAAACAGCAGATATTATATGGAATTTTCAGTGCTAAACAGCAACGTGGCCTTGACCATCACATCTTGCCTGCAAATATCAAGCTGTCAACACCGGTGGTGTGCTGCCTTGTGCTCCAAAGAGCTGGGTTCAAAGCCCACCTCGCTGCAATGCCCTTAGTCAAGACTGTTACCCTGAACAAATACAGTAAAAACTACCCTAAATAGATAAATAGATAAATCATTATAACAATCTTAGTTTACAACCTTAACCTAATAAAAGCATCAAGTAAATATAAAACTTGGAAACAAATTCCACCACTTCTCTTTCATAAGTGATCCACTAAACTTCTCTAGTGTGCATGCTGTCAGCGTGTGATGTCAATAGTTAAGCACATTCTTGTGGGGTGTGGGCTCAGAGGGACGGTGCAGCCCCCCCACCTGTCCCCAGCAATGCGCTCCAGCAGTGGCTCCAGCCAACCCTGCTGGCACTCGCAATGGGAGTCAAGGAAGATGAGCACGTTGCCCAGTGCGCGGGCAGCACCCAACATGCGGCAGCCGACCACGCCGAGCCGTCGTCCACTGCGCAGCAGACGCACCACCTGCAGCCTGGACACATACTCACTGAGGGGGGTCTTCAGGTGCTCTGCAGGGGGACAAGGAGTGGTGGTGGGGGGTTATCCATTTGTACAGTACAGCAACAGAACACACACACACACAAAATAAAGGCACTTTAAAGTCACAAGTTCACCTGAAACAAGTCTTTGGTGAACACAGGGAGAACATGCAAACGTCATACCAATTGAGGAGCATTTGAAACCACAGCCCAGGAGTGGCGAGGCACCATTGCTACCTGCTGTGCCACCATCCCAGGAACTTAGCTCCTTTACCCTTATTTTTGTCAGTAAAAATTGATCTTACTCACAAGCTCTTATTTTCTTGGTCACGATTTCCAGAGAGGACACTGTAGCATCCTGCCCACAAGAAGACGATGCTAACACACACACACACACACACACACACACACACACACACACACACACACACACACCGTGCTTGCTGCAGTCGTCCACCAGGAGAAGCTCCCGCAGGTGCTGTGGAGGCGCTGTGTCCAGCACACTGTGGACAGTCCGCAGCAGAGTGGACCACGCTTCATCATGGAAACACACAACAACTGTGGCGGTGGGGAGGGAGGCATTGTACCGCTGTGAGAGACACCTTGTCAAAACACACACACACACAATAGGCCCAGGTGACTTCACAGAGCAGATACACACACAGTGCTACAGAATCAGTACAGTCTGTTCTTAAATTATTCTAACCTTTCTGTTCTACACATTACAACAGTCATTTGTTCCTGTAACTTACAGCGCCAGGTAGTCTTTACTAACTTTACTACCCGTTTGTCCAGCGGGGAATTCTAACTATAGTAATTCAGGGTAAAAGTACTGCAGACAACAGTAACACAGACAACATCCTTCACCACAGCGTCTCCTGCTGGTCGCTCATGTAAACTATATGGCAGCTGTTAGGTTTTAAAATAGCTGTTTAAGCTAAACTTTCGTAGGATTGAGGTGAATTTGCACCGTTTCTCCGTGTTTTCGTTAATATGAGGCGGAGGGTCTTACTCCGGGTGGCGCGTCTCCGCGGGTCTCGGATGCAGTGAAACCTGGTCACCGAAGCCCCGCTTCTCCAGGACTCCCGCGGGGCCGCGGCTCTCCGCGACCGCAACCCTCCGCCCCTCAGCCGGGACCACCTTCTCCGGCGTCGGCGGCGCCACCAGCAGCTGGTCGTCCTGCAGGAAGCCGAGCGCAGAGACGCCCCCTGCTGCCGGGTCGCGGGAGTCCACCAGCACCTCCAGGTCGGCGCGGGGTGCAAGCGGCCTCGGGGCGCGGTGGCAGGACACGGGCGCGCGCCTCGACAGGTCGCCGAAGAACGGCTCCGTGACGAGAACCGTGACGGCGACAGCGAACAGCGCGAGCCAGAAGCAGAGGAGTGGCCACCTGTGCGGCGCGTGCCGGCAGCGGAGCGTCATGGTGCGGCGCGCAAACCACCAACTCCCGCCCGCGGAGCTCCTCATCTGCGCCTCATCTGCCGACTGTTAGACCCCCCTCGGCGGTGCGTGTGCGTGAGTGCGCGCGGCCAGGACACCTGCCTGCCTGTTAAAGAGCCCGAGGTGAGAGGAGGTGAGAGGAGGTGTGTGTTGCTGGTTGCGCTGCGAGGTCCTTGGGGCATCAGTGGGGACGAGGGCCGCTTGACCGCCCCCCACTGGGCAGGACCACGGCACAGGAATTCCTCAAATCAACGATTCTTGGCAACTTCGTGGCTCTTCTTTCTTCTCCGGTGTCCTGCTGGGCCGTCTGCTGGAACACAGCAGAAAACACACTGGGTCAGAGCCCCGCACGCACACTCAGCTTTAAACCCTCGGTTTTGTTCACAGGGAGTTTCAGCAGCGCTGAGTGGACGGACACATGTAGAGGGCGTGTCCTGTGGGGATCATTTTTCCACGTTTACTCTGAGTTTGTGTCTTAGTGTATTAGACAGATTCCAGTGACACAAAGGAGTCCATCAGTCATCAGATGAGTGACTCAAAAGAACTGAAGACTTTCCTAAACATCATAAAATCTCCAGATTAGGGGTAAGTCCACAAATTGGTTTAGACGACATGTTCATATGATACCGAGTTGCTGAGAAATAAATGAAAAGTCTTCAGCTCTTTTTCAGTCACCGTTTGTGGTTAACTGACTGGTGTTTTCTGCAAAGTTGGGATGTCCGTTTCTCACGATGTTTTTGGTTTTGGCCACACAAACTACCCGCAGTTGTGTCTCTGTCGTTAAGTTGACCTTCCGGGTTTTTTACATAAATGCCCATGAAAAGTTCAAGAATAAAGAACTGTTTTTTGTCGCACTGCCTCATACAAGCGCTGTAGAAGGGAGAACGAAATGATCTACCACCTGTTGTCCACAGTACAATTAACTGGAGGTAAAAATGAAAATAGAGACAAATAAGTCAAGAAGATATATAAATGATAAGTATAAAGTTAAATAAAAACAGTTAAATATAAAAAGATAATTAGACGGTGTGTGAATATAGTGCAAAAATCATAATGTAAATACAATGTAAACATGCAGACAGTCAGGGGTCACTGTCAGGGGTCAGAGTCAGGGTTGGTGGCGGTGATCAGTCTTGAAAATATCTGTGAAAATTTTACATTCAGTTTATTGTACTGAAACTGGTGTCTGGATATTTTACTATTTTTACCCTCCCTGAAGGCCACCCATGGGCCCCGTGATGAGAAGCTCGCATGTAAAGCGTTTGCTCCGGCAGCAGCGTGAGTGTTAATGGGCCACCAGACGAAGTGAAGTAGAGAATTTTGATGGACGCGGCTGAACGAGGGGCCGCTCCTTCACATTCCTCACTCCCAGCTCACCGCCAAGGTGTCCAACGCCGCAGATTCCCGGGAAATGTTTCTGACTGGAGTCAGCACCAACATCTGTCTCTTCTGGAATGTGCTGTCAACCAGCTGTGCAGGGACGTCCTTCGTGGGGCCACACTGTGGGGTCGTGACCTAAATAGTCTCCCACACCTCAGCGGCCCATTGACACAACGTCTCCTCCATCAGATTACAGGGGATCTAACTTTAACTCCCTGCGTGTTCTGCACTAGATAACAGGGTCTGTCAAGACAGTACATAAACATAATTTATTCTGCTGGGGAACCACTTGAAATAACATGGAAAATGATAGCTTTCAGTCTAAGTTTTGGCGTAGCCTTCATGTCCACATATTTTTGTTTGAATTTGTTCATGGAAGAAACTGTTCTCTCCATAGTCAAAACTAAGTACTAAGTTAAACACTGCAACTCCATGTCTTGGGAAGCTGGTTGTTTACTGTTGCTGGTCAAGATCCACAGCAGGTTGTTGTTGGTTTTACATGAGACAAATTCAGGGCTGTGAAGAAATGGACCCCCACTGTTGCAAATTTTGATACCGAATGTTTTCAGGTCAGGGGGCACAGGGGCACAGAGCGGAGCGCTGCCACCTCATAGCGCCTTGGCTGTTTTTTTTGGGTTGAAGCCCAGCTCAGTCTGTATGGAGCTTGCATGTTCTCCCCAGATTTGCGTGAGTTTGCTCCAGTTGCTTTGGTTTCCTCCCACAGTCCAAAGACATGTTTCGTGTTAACTGTTCACTCTAAACTGATTACAGTGTGTGTGGCTACCCTGTGATAGACTGTTGTCCCATCCAGAGTGTAGTTTCACGGCCTGGTTCCCACTGATTCTAGGAAAGGGTCTGGACTGACACGAGTCTGACCAAGATAAGTGATTAAGGATGATGGATGGATCCTTCCAGGTTTTCATTCAAAGTAAAAATTCCTTTATCTAATATTATATCTTTATTGAAACCTGCGTGTGACCTTGACCAGCCTGAATGAAGAATACTATATAATACGCTGATAATATGGAGAACTTGAATGAATCTGGACGTAGATAGTTTGATAAACCTGTTGCCCTTCTGATCAGAATATGTGCTTTGTGGTGAGGCTGCAGCACACAGACGGTGGGGAGGAGGTGGCTCGCCAACTCCGGTGTTCTTTCCTGGTTTCCCGCCTTTGGCACAGAGACCTGTCTGTGCTTTGTGGGACACTGTGATTTGTTCCATCTGGAGCGCCTTCAGCCCCCACCAGTCGGTCCTTCAGCAGCTGTCTGGGGAAGAGTCCAAGCTGAAATGTGACTCGGGGCCAAATGCGTTTCCACCATTTCGAAGAGACTTTCACTCCCTCTGGTGGTGCAAACTTGTTGAACTTCCGCTCATGGCACCTAGTTTGCTTAACTAGTACCACTGCCTTCTCACCCTTACTAGTAAAAAATAAGCTTTTTAAGATTATTTCCAATGTATACATCTGGGTGGGCTTCTTTTTGTCTTTTTTCTTTTTTTGCTTGACAAGCCAAGGTTGCCGCCCTCTGTTGTACCTTCAGCAGCCTAACACCCGTCTGTCTGTTGGAATACAGTTGGACGCCCTTCATTTTGGGGCACATTACTTTTCTTACTCAGCTGCACCTTCATATTGCCTTATTTCAGCTCATCTCTGAACAGCTTCTCCTCTTTATTAATTTATTCAAAAGGAATAAATATGCCTCATACACCTTTTCTAGTGTATCATTCCCTCCTCTATTAGGCATCAGTTAGAGAGACTGGACATAGATATATGGTGCCCATTCTCTATGTTTTACTGTAGGACGGTAATACAGTAAGAGACATCCAGGGGAAGGTGCTTTACTGTATAACTGCATCCTCCAACTACCTCCAAGTGAAGTAGTGTCTTCATGTATCTATCCATCACTATTAACCACTTTATCGTGGTCAGGGTGTCCAAAGTCTCTCCCACAAACACTAGGCACTAGGCTATGAAACTGCACCCTGGATGAGACACCAGTCCATCACAGGCTACCCCCCCAACACACACACACACACACACACACACACTATGGGCAAATTACAGTGACCAGGGGACCTAAAACACATCTTTGGACTGTGGGGGAACCATGGCACCCAGTGGAAATGTATCTTTCATATTGTGTGTGTGGTATTGTAGCACTGGTGAAATACTGCTGTCTGAATGTGTATGCTATGTAACATATGCATTTCCAGAACTATTTGTTTTAATTTTTCACCCCAGGACAGTAAATTGTAGCACAAATATATGCTATAGTTGGCCTACTTGACATCACTCCTGTGTTGCCTAAATAAAATAATTTTACAGTTAAAAATTACAGTTAAAGTGTTCAGACATCTGGGAAAGAAATGACTGTGTTTATAAATGATGTAAATGAAACAACTGTTCTGTCAGAAAGACGTGGGAACATAAGGAGAATAATCCCCAGGTAGGCGGTAAACCGGCGAACGGCAGGGGGCGCCTCACGCCAAACACTAACGCTTAAACAAACTGTCCCGTGGGTAGCACTGAAAGGCTGTATCTGCAGAAGAGGGACATGAGCTGATACTGACATTTAAATGATCACATCATGGCTGCAGCACAGATTCTGGTTTTGGTATCACGGCTGCCATAGTATTACTGTGCCAGACACTGAGGTGCAGTAGGTTTGTGTGTGTGTGTGTGTGTGTGTGTGTGTGTGTGTGTGTGTGTGTGTGTGTGCCTGTACGTGCATGTGCATGTGCGTGTGTGATCTTCACACTCTCTTCTGAAAACGGGATGTGGTCATAAGACACTTGCAAGGAGGCATCAGCACATGACACCCAACGTTCTTTCTTCTATTTCTTTATACCAGAAAAATTCAATTCAGCCTCTTCTGGTCTATATTGACATCATGTGACGACGAACACGAGTCAGCAGTCAAATCTGTATTTCTGACTGTATTTCTGTTTGCATCATTTTACATATTGCATTAATACTGGAGTTTTTGCACTGTCATCACTGCAGTACTGGCAGCTACAGACAAAATGTTTTGCAAATAAAGATTCCAGGAAAATATAATGTCTTTAAGATAATAGGCATTTATATGAAATATCTGAATGAACTCGATGCTTTCATACAGTTACGACTATGTTGTGAATATAACTGTACTTGTGTATAATTTAAAGTGTGATATCTTGCTAAAATGTTTACAATCTGCTTGTCTGAATTTACAAAAGGAGAAACAAGCCCTCTTTCAAAGTATAAACAGTTCAACATTTGCTGAGGACACGGAGGACTAATTAAGTTAGAAAAATGCTTAATTTCATTATATGAGAGAGTCTTAAACCCCATGTGATCCGATTGCCACAGCTTACAGTCTGACAGCAGCTTATTCTGCAAGTATAATATCAAGGGGGGGTCTATGTTGGACCACTGGAATCAGGTTACAACATTATGCGCATTTAGCAGGATATTTCATTGCTAAACTGTACATTAATATATGAGCGACACTGTACATGGAGGTAGTTAATGGATTAGACAAAAAAGCAGGTCACACAGGTTGTGTCATATGTAAAAGTTTTGCTTTTCTGTCTCACACTGTATTGTATTAACAGACCAGACTGAGAGTGTGTCCACCTGGAGAGAAAACGCAGCCTGGATGTGGTCCACATGTCTCAGCAAACAGGAAGGTGGATGGACCCCTTCTCGCTTCATACTGGGTTCTGATAGTTTTCATTGTTTTAAATTATGTGAGATAAACAGCAAAATGGAGCTGCAGTGGAGTTTTACCCTTTTTCTTATAATGGTCAGTTAGATATGAAAACCAGTCAGTTTCCCTGCAATGCATTATGGGTTCTGGGGTTCAGGTCTTTTAAGCAAAGTAAAAGTCAGAAGTGCATGTTTAAACAGTAGGGAAAGTGTCACTCATCTCGAGGCAGATGTGATGAAATTTGTCACTTTGCCCCTGTTTGGGGTAAGAAAGCAGTCCCCCACCCCCTGGGAAGGGAGCAAATGACCAGAGTCAGCAGATGGATGTGTGTTTCCTGTTGACAAGGTGGACAGAGGCTGGTCTGATCAGATGACAGCTATTGCATAACACACACACACACACACACACACACACACCCACCCCAAACCCTGGTGCTACCAGTGATTCAGCTTCATATAAAATATGGCTATAAAATTGTATGAAATTATTTCATTTAACAATTTAAAAAATTAAACAAGTTCTGCTTCTCTATTGTATTATAACCAAAGGTTTAAAAGATCTAGATGATCACTAATTTTTAAACGTGAACATTTCTCTGTGATGGAACAACCCCTGATTTCAGGGTGTAGTTTCACAGCTGAGCAGCCAGTGATGCCAGGATGGATGGATGGATGGATGGATGGATACATATTTTATAATAACTAATGGAAATGACCACGGGCGGTGTAAATCCCAGGGTTGTGTTTCTTCAGATATAAATGGTTTAATGGCATCTCTCCGGCGTTTGTGGGGCCACGGAGATCGGCGTTTATCATAATTCACATTTATTGTATTAATACATCATTTATCGCGTGCGCTGAACGTGTCTGCGCTTAAACTGAAAAATCCATCTATTACATGGATGCCAGTAAAAATATTATTGTACATTTTATATCGCCAACCTGTTGCTTTCACTGTCATTTCAGTATTTAATCGATAGCTTTAGAATAAAGACACGTTTCATCTGGTATAAAGAAACATGTTGTGATGTGTTCTACGAGAAAATGTATAACCTGGCAGAAATAATATTTGCTGAAGGATATATGTGTTTTTTTCTGGATTGACGGGGCTTTGTATTAATGGGCGATATAGACGCACTTTGATCTGAGCTCATTTTAAAGCGCACCTCGACGCACCACCTGTTCAGAGCAGCTCGGTTATTTAATACATTCATTCACTGACAGTTATTGTACCGATAACTGGCGTTTCGATCCTACAATATTTCAATATTGTTGCACTCATACAGGCCCTCTTGGCAACGTGGAACTATTCTCATATAATGTGTGCAGCCAAATAATGCGGCAAGCAAATGTATTTTTCAATTTATTATTGTAGAAAAATAAAACCGCACCTCGAACCTACCGGGAAAAAAACTCACTTTCATATGTATGACTATATTTATTCGTTGCGTATCAGTTGGATTAACACAACGTTATATCGTCACAATTTGTAGAATATTTACTACTATTTTTACAAACTTTGGGAGGCTATTTAATAACGAAATTAGCAACAAAAAAGCTGTATGCCTATAAATGCTGTGAAAAACATTCGTGAAGCCCATTTGGAAACCCTGGAAAACAGAAGGGAAAAAAGATTAAGGGATTGAGTCACGCAAATGAGCTTTTTTGGGGGAAACTAACGAAAGATGGGATGCACCTTATTACCGGCATCACATGACGGAGCCTCTTATTAAATTATGCAGGAGGTGGAGGAGGAGAGTGTGTGTGTGTGTGTGTGTGTGTGTGTGTGTCTGTGCGTGACAGTGTGTGTCTGTGCGTGCGTGCGTGCGTGTGTGTGTGTGTGTGAGTGTGCGTGCGGAGGAAAAAGAGGGGGACAGCGCCAGTAGGACTACTTCCACACTCCGACACTCGGACACGATGGCCGTGTGGCCGTTGCTCCTCATACTGGCCTGCGCCTCCCGCGCAGAGGACGATCAGAAAAGTAAGTGATCCCGCTTATTAATAATAATAATAATAATAATAATAATAATAATAATACGCCTTATTAATAGCAGTAGTAGTACTGTTAGCCTTATTATCGGATGATGTCAGTTCAAAATGAAATATTTTGTAATGTTTGCACCTCCCAAAAGTGGACTAGACAGAATCATTTACCTAGAAACTTTTAAACAAGGAAAGACCAGTTTACATCTAAAATCCATAAAAGATTCCTATACAGACGTGTATGAGTTTTGTATAAGGTGTGTATACAGTATTTATAATATAGATAAGATTTGTATACAGGGTGTTTAAGGTGTGTATAAGGTGTTTACGTGACTACAGTCGATTTCAATAAAATGCTGGGAAGGAAATGGTCCCAATATAGTCGTCTTATGAAGTGTGTTGGGGACATCATGTGGACACAAATAATGGGAGTTTTTTTTATGATGTTTTAAAAACATATTTTCATAAACTAATCTATATTTGTAATGAATATATATATATATATGAAGTGTTTAGTTTGTCATGGTTTTGTCGTTGCCATTGTCACATCTTTATTGACTGTCTTTGTGTGACACAAATAACATGGAGAAAACAGTGAGCCAAGGGGTGTGAGGTGGGTTGTGTGTAATAGTGACCTGCCTATAAATAGCATAGTAATAACACAGTAAAACAGTGTGATTTTAGGGACACCTATGCAGTGTTTCCTTGCACTGTGTGTTTAAAACATGAACGATTGTTAAGACTGACCGAATATTACTCCCTACATGTACTTTACACTTTCCTCCAAAGTGACTTAGTGTTACACTAGAGTGTTTTACCCTTTGACACAGCTGGGTAATTTTTCCTGGAGCAATTCAGGGTAAGTACTATGTTCAAGCAATATAGCAGGAGGTGGGATTCAAACCTGCAAACCACCAAGTCATGAGGCACTGGCTGTAATTCCTGTAACTGCCTGCTTTTAACATGGTATGTTGAATGTTGCATTAAAAGTTTATTTGTCCAGCATTTCAGGAACCATGTCTGTAATTATGTATTGCAGTGATTTGAAAAGGGTGACAGTCTGTGAGCCACTGTTCCCCTGTCTCTTTTTCCCAGAATACAGGGACATGTTCCAGCACTCCCACTCCAAAAACTACCCTCCGCTCCCTGGCTGGAATTCGGACAACCATCTCTGGGATGAGGACCTCTACCCGCTGTTTAGGACAGACAACTTCATGGAAAGAAGGGGTAACTCCTGCCGCTTCAGGGTTACAAAATGTCATGTGTATGTAGACACGTCAAAGATGAGTGAAGTGTGTCGATCGCTGTTTTGCCCGCAGGCCGGCGCGTGGTCGCCCACCTCACCAGTGACAGTCCTGCCATGAACGGCTCCATAATCACATTCACCACGACGCTCGAGTTCCCACACTGCCAACGCGAGGATGTCAACGGGGACCTCGTGTATGACCCCACATGCCGAAATGGTATGGAACCCTCTTCTGAATCAACCCCACATTGACTCCCCATTTCCCTCACAATAAAAACTTTCTGTGACCCTTGGACAGAGAATGGCGAGGTGCACTCTGGCTACGTGTACAACTGGACCTCCTGGATGGAGGACTATGGCTTTGGCCAATGCACAGACCCCACCAAGTGCAACGTCTTCCCAGATGGGACCCCCTTCCCACAGAACTACGACTGGAGACGCAGGAACTACATCTATGTGTGGCACACAATGGGTGAGGACTAGTTGGGACAGGCAGTCGGTCGGGGCCAAAAGATGGCATTGGTTACTGGGCTAGGGTATTCTCCTCTGCAGAGGGCTGGGTGACTGACTGGAAATGGGACAGACTGATTCCGTGAACCTCATGGATCATCTGGATTTATATTATCAGAAATGGTTGTCATATGATGTTTTTTGGCTCCAGTGTCACAAAGACTTATTGAAGATGCCTGCTTTGATTTGTCTTTGTCATGAGTCACAGAAAAAACTGCAAGCACTGAGAACTGAGACATGTCTGTCTTTTAAACAGTTTCAAATGACTGTGAAGGACCCAGTTTTTCCTCTGCTGTTTCTGACCATCTTTCCTGAATAATTTAACTGGCTGACCTGCAACAGGGCAGACTCATATTCAGAACAAACGTCTTTATCATGGGACATCGACACAGCAGAAAAAAGATTTACACAACACCTACTGTATGACACCAGCTATGAGACGCCCCCGACTGTGCGGCTCCATTTCTTTGCCCCTTACTGTTTCCCTTGTGCGCATCTCCCCATGTTCTGCGTCACATCCTCAGGTCAGTACTTCCAGACCCGAGGAGGCTCCTCTTCCACCCTCAAGCTCAACACCAGCAGCATCATCCTGGGCGCAGAGATAATGGAGGTCATGGTGTACCACATGCGGAGCCGCAGGAAGTACAGTCCAGCTGCCATGGACAGCGGGGTCTACTTCATCACAGGTGGGTTCCTGATGGGCTTTGGTCTTACTCTGGTACTATCACCAGTACAATGCACAAACAGAGTCCAAAATCCTTGCATGAGGTCATTAATGTTTGTTTAATGCAGTTGTCAGCAAAATGGTTGGATAGATCCCGAACATGCAATGCTAAACATAGAGTTCAGGACAGGAGAGTTAGGATTTAACCAGAATTACTAGTTTACTTGTTTTTACCTTGGGAATGGATGTTTTCATGATTTAAACATTAAAAGCGAGTATTTCACACTTGTTAATATCTTGTTTTGATCTCCTTTCCTTTAGGAGCCCACAGCAACTTTTGCAATGTTGAAAACAAAGCAAACTCTCTCTTTCCGCTCATGTAAAAGCAGGGCCTAATAGATAGATTGTGGATTCTTCTAATGCCACCTCTGGATGGAGAAAGATGGCATTAAGAAGCAGTTTTACTGAAAACAGCCACACACAAACACACACATACACACACACCTTGAAAAATAAACATTAATATGAGCTTCCTACTTCCTCCGTACTATGAGTAAATCAACCAATAACAACAATCTCTAAAGCTCAATCACAAAATCAAAACCCAAAGAGTAGACACTGTATTTTTAGAAACAACTTATACACATGTCAATATTAATTCAGTGAAGCCATAAACATACAGCAAGTATGAATGTGGCCCCCCACAGGTTGCGCACAATCTCCTCTTTTACAAAATTCAATAAACACCAGCACAGCATTTGATTCAAGCATTTTGAAACAGTTTCTTTCCTTGAGAACAATGTTTTAAATGTCAATCAATAATTTTACTCAACTGTGTGTGACTGATCATTTAAAACATGTTTCTGAGAGATTAAAGTGTCATATATTATCCCCATAGACAAGATACCCCTGGCAGTGAACATCTCTCAGAAAGCAGCACGCAACCTGTCAGAAAACGTCTTTGTCACCAACTCGGACATCGTCTTCAAAGTGGTGGTCCACGATCCGAGTGACTATCTGAAGACCGCCGCATCGGTGTACTTCATCTGGGACTTCAGAGATGGGAACCGCCTGGTGACACACAACAATGTGGCCAGTCACACATATAGCTCTGCAGGCAACGTCACCGTGAAGCTCATCGTGGAGGCTGCCTTCCACACCGACTGCCCTCCACCCAACACCACCCCCATGAGCTCCACCTCCATGCGGACCTCAAGTAAGCTCTCCCAGGTCGAGCAAACAGTCCCATTTCCCCTGTTTATACCTCCATGAGATGCTGTTGGTTCATTCTTCATTTCTTCTCCCAGCTGCAGCCACCTCCATATCTCCAGAGACTCATGCTGTCACTAGTAGCATAGAAACTTCCCCTGGTAGTAAGTAGGGCTTGTGCTATGTTTGTTCCTTTCTCATCATTTCCTTCTGCATGTCAAGTGAACGTAACATAGTTGCAGGAAATAAATGAAGTGTCTGATCCATGAACCATCTGGACCCACCTTGTCTGCAGCCAGTACTGTACAGACCCGTGAAACAACTACCATCTCTACCACAACAACCAGCACCCCCATGACGGAGACAGTGACTTCCACGGTGGGGACCACTGATACCTCCATTGCGTCCCTGCACCACACCTCTGAGAATGACTGCTTTCGCTACATGTTTGGCACCTTTGAAAGGGAGCTTTTCATCATTGGTGAGACTCTACAACAGCCTCTTCTCCCCCCTGCAGCTACCAGTAACCTGAACCCCATCTTGTCAGGCTTCTGCAGACTAACCATGTCAGCTGAAGTGTGCAAGAACACTTTTGCTCTGATTCTTTTCTTCAATGGGAGGAGGTGGCAACCATTTCAATTTCCTCCCACCCAAAACCATGTGCCAAAAGATGCATATTTGTGCTGTTTCTTAGGCGGCAATATTGTAACTGACTGTATTAAATCAGTAGTTTGAAGAGGTTCTGTGCTCTGTACTGTGAATAATAACGTGAAGCCACAAAATACACTGGCCTACAATTTAGGAACAAGGTCAGAACTAACTTCAGTGTCACTTTTACCCCCAAAGTCACAATCAAAGAACTTTAACAGTATAGTTATATAAGTTATTCAGGCTGATATGCAGGTGAGGTTCTGCAAAAAGCTTGGCTGTAGCTATAATAAATTAAAAACACTTAATGATCCATCCATCATCAGCAACTGCTTTATCCTGGTCTTTGTCTTGCTGGTCCAGAGCCCATCCCAGAATCATAGAACACTGGGCTATGAATATAAACCCTGCATGGGATGACGTGTCCTTTGCAGTAAAAAAACTCTTTGTAAATCATATTTTATGTTAACATTTTAACTTTGACCCAAATTCAGTTTTACACTATTATAAAATGACTGAAAATGGAAATGTCATTAGTCATATGTCACCACTTCAAACAGTCCTCATTATTTCAACTTCTGTTGTCATTGTAATAGTAGTCCACCTTGTTGTACCTGTGCTGTTAGGATCACCAGGGGTCACAAACTCCACACAGCAGCTGTAAACACTGAAGAAGCAGATTGAATTAAGGCGGTCATGCACTGCTATTGCGATTATGTGCACTTTACTGGCATCTACTGGCTTGACAGCAAAACACAGATCACATTTGTTCCACTACAGACAGAAATTTTAGAAAAGTGAAGGAAATAAAAGATAAATTAAGAAAACGGGGGTAACTATTTCTATCTTTGAATATTCATCACTCAAACATCAGAAAACAAGCACAGAAGAATTCACTTTAATCCACCGACTGTCTTTGGCTCTTCCTTTAAAAAAACTGCAGCTTTGGTTATTAATCTAGAAAGGTTGATTACAACGTGTATCTTCCAGATGATGTTTCTGCAGCGAATATCATTCAAGCCAGCACAATTGTGGAGGTGTCTACGTCCAAGGTGACCGACACCATTGTGCACTTCCTTGTGAAGTGCATGGGCAGGTGAGAGACAGCAGTCTGAATCACTGGGTCAGAAGATGCATCAGCAATCCAGTCCAGACTAACATACACCCCACAGGGGAACATCCCCCAGCTCAAGCTTAGCTGTATTCCTGCATTTAGAGCATCTTCTGGTGCTAATGCTCAGTTTTTCAGTTGCCCTTTTTCTCTTTCTGTCACCCAGTATTCCTACCTCTGCCTGCACCATCGTCTCAGATGCATTCTGTAAGAAAGCGAAGAACGTCATTTGCAATGATATACCGCCCTCTGCTGAGTGTAAGGTGATGCTAAAACGGACCTTCCTTCAGCCTGGTACCTACTGTGTGAACATCAGCTTAGAAGGATCTTCCAGTCTTGCTTTGGCCAGTACTCATGTCACCATTGGTACTGGTGACAAGGGTAGGTCCCATGACCAGTGAATCCATGGCCTCCAACCTAAACATATCTGCTGTAAATACTGTTCATTGACTCTGTCTGATTCTGCAGCAGTCAAACCACTTCATGCCACTGAGGTTGTGCTGAGCGCCAGCGCTGTCCTAGTGGCCATCTTTGCCTTCATTGCCTACATGGTATATAGGTAAGTGAAATGGAAGATCCTGGTGGCTACAATACTTACACCTTCGCCTCCCACTGCCTCCTTCACTGGGCAGTAAGCAGATGGATCTTCTCAGCAGGTCTGATATTCCCCTTTGCAGGCGCTACAAGGTGTACCGACCTGTAAGGCGGGAGACAATGGTGGAGCAAGGCACAGGAACAGTAGGGGCACGATTGGGTCAGCTGAAGGCAGCACTCTTCCAGGCCAGTGAGGAGAGGAGCCACCTGCTGAGCGACAGAAGCCCCTTTTAGTGTGTCTCCTCTGTAGCTGTGGTTCTCTAGGCTAATGTACTACGGGTGCATTCTGGCTTTAACACATTTCAGCTGGCAAGCATGTGTCCACGCATCCATGTTTTGCTGCAACGTGACATGTTCCATATATTGACCAGGGTCTCCAACAGAGGGTTTTAGCCACGTGCTTCAAAATGCACGCTTTTCACTCATTCAGCATTAAGTTTCACAGAGTAGCTAAACAGAAACTGGAACTCAAAATATGTGGCTATTAATGAAAGATTCGTGATGTTCCAGAATCTGATCTGGCTGCCATTTTCACATAGGTAGAACTGAAATAATCAAATTTTACAGTATTTACATGGGTTTGAGTCACTGCTTTAGTGATACAAGAACGTGATGCATAATTTAAATGTCAACATTACTTCTGACACTACTAAAGGCAGCCACAAATGGCCAAAGTTGAATCAATTTTCCTCTGATTTTGCATTCCTTTTGAAATACAGCTCACCTTTATGAATAGAAATATACTAATTTCTCTAGTTGACTGACATAGGTATTGGGTTAAATGTTGTTCTAATAAAGATTACCAAATCAAGTGCCTTTCTTCCACTAGACCGTTTAATATTGTGCAAAAATCAGCTCTATTTCACTATGACGTATGCATTTTTTAAGATAGGGTGGTGGAAACTAAAAAGTTGAAAAGCTATTTACACCAAAGCACCATGGATTAGACACAGGCTTTAAACTGACATTTTTATGAGCAAAGTTCAGAGGCATCTGGCCAAACCTGGCTCTAATGAGCAAAGCATCTTATGCTAAAGCAGGGCTGTACTACTCACCTCCTGTACGGGTGGGGGGGGTGGAAAAGTCCCACCTGTACTCACATTCACCCTCCCACTTCATGACAAAGCAGAACACAGATAGGAGCCAATTTTATTTTATTCAGAGGCATTTGACATGGAGCCGTGTTGGGGGCACAAGTACAGTATGATTCGTGCTGAAACAGGATCACTAATGTTTCCCAGTTTAAAGTCATCATTCCAATAGAAACATGATTCACCACTTGCAGCCAAGAGTAGCTAACATTTCAATTAAATCAGCACATCAACTTGGCATCTATAACATGAAAAAAGTAGACTTCAACCCTATACAAATCCAGAGTTTTGACAGATCCATTAACAGAATTCCAAATTATCCATGTATTGACCATTTTAATCCAAAATCTCAATTTGAGGAAGCCACAACAAACCAAAACCGGGAGGGGGGGGGTGAAAGTCAGTTAATAAATGCAGGCAAATAAAAACTCAAGACAATCGTTTTAAATCTAGCTTGTACGTGATTTCTGGGAAAATGATCCTACACCTATAACAGAAATATGCCTCTAAGTCAACGTGTACAAGAGGTAGATCAAACTGATGGTGGGGGGGGGGGAAGGACACTTGTGCCCCTCTTGTGAAAGAGCGGCGGCACGACGCACGCGGCCTCACACACCACAGAAGCCATCCATGGGACTGAGGTGCGGAGAGCGCGACGGACACCACCGCGTGGGCACATGTCGCCACGACCCCACAGCTGAGGTAGACAGCGTTCTACTCTGGAAGCATGAATACACAAGAGGTCTTCACCACAATCAATTCATATTTACATTCTGTATGAAAGCAGGAACAACGGTTCAGATGTCCTGCTGAATATTCCTTTCTCTACATGGCCTCTGCTTGGTAGGAGGAAAGTTAAAATGCTAGCAGGGATGTTAGGTTACAGCGGCAGTATATAAGTGTATCTGTCAGTATTGAGATCTTTACGGTGATCTAACAGGGTACCGGGGCCTGAATCCCTCCTCCACTAAGTGACCTAAACAAACACTTGAAGCTGGTGGTATCTGGAGCCCGGTTCCAGTTCAGCCCACGTGGCTGGAGACTGCCAAGCTCAGAGAAGCTTGCTTTTTGAAAATGACTTAAGCAAAGTTTCTCTGTTATGAACGTTGCGTCTTAATTTAGAAAGAAGGGCCATGACAGCGAGACATTGATGACCCACAATGCTCTTTGCGTCACAGCCCTTCACCCACCCTGAACGAAAACAAAACATTGTTAACGTACCATCAAAATGAATTACAATCCCAAACACTAGGAAAATAAAACTGAATGGCATTGCTACAGTATGTAATGTTGGCATTATTCGGCATCTCTTGTCTTTACTGTATGTCTTGTTCAGAAGATGGCGCTGAGAACCTCAGGAAAACTGAGGCAAATTTAATTCAACACTCCCATTAGCTGCCAACGAGGGGCGCTACAACTCACCTTTGCAAATACTCCTATATGTACACACATACTTATATACACCCTTATTATATACATGTACATATATTTGTAAGAGTTGGAAACGCTCAAGTTGGCAGCTGTCCAAATTTTAAATTTTCTTAAAAAAATAAAATGTTCAACTATCAGCTTTATAAAGTATACAAAATACCACAAAGCAAAATAAAAGAAAAGAACATTTCTCATATATAATTTTTTCTTCTGAGGTACTTAAGCCTGAGGTAGTTCAGTAAAATGCATATTCAATTTCCTGGCCAACACCATTCAACACTTCCTGTAAAGTTACTCTGGCAGTGTTATTTTCTCATTATACATACATTATATAAAAATGCATCCGAATTATAAAATGCCACTATCAATACTGGGACAAGTCCCCAACCCTTCCACTCCCTATTAAACCCACTCCCCTTGCCCAAAAAAAAAAAAAAAAAAAAAAAAACCAAAAAAAACCTCTTCTCTCCCCACCCACAAGCCAAAAAGGAGCTAGAAGAGCAATGCCTTTTCATATGCAGAGAAAAATCGAGAAAGCTTCAATTAACACATCAAAACACCGTTCAAGGGAGGGTAGAGGAAAAAAAAAACCAAACAAAGCCCACTTCGACACGAGCTGGGAACACAACCAGGAAGTGAAGGGAGTCTTGTTCAGCTTTTCTCTTTTTGCAATTAAAGGAGAAAAAAAAGGAAACAAGCTGGACTTTCAGTGTTGTCATCATTGTTGTCCAGGGCTGTAGGTAGAGACTGGCTGGGTGGATTTCTGCTGGCAACATGGTGGGCACCAAGGCTCTCCTGTCCAGCAGCATCTCACAGGGTTCCTCTTTGGTCTCCACTCCATCACCTCCACATGGTGGGGGTTGCCCTGGGCAGAGGGGAGGGGTTCCCAGGACAGGTGCCCTCTATTTCCTCCTCTGCAGGGACTGACCCCCAGGCACCACCTTCTGTTGCTGCTGCCTTTTAACCTGGGACAAGATTTCCTGAATTTTCCTCTGCGCAAGCTGGAAGAAAGGAAAATATTTTTAGCTGAGGTGCAGTCTTGTTTTATAGAAAAATTAATTCACAATACATTTGTGTACCATTACATTGCTTTTATTAAGCAACTTGGAATTGCCAAAATGATTCCATTTTACAGAAGTAATTCAGGTTAAGTACCACAATCATGATTTAGAATTCCATCCTTAAACTTGTACCATCAAGAAGACATTGCCCTTAACCACAAGGACACCTGCCAAATGACATCACAAACCATCCTATAACCCAGGAGATGGAACTAAACTCAGTGCACAGTTCAACTATCATTCAAACATTGAATTTTGTCAATTTTGCCATCTGCTTGAAATATGAGCAAAAAATGACTAGCTACTTCAGTTTTACTTGGCAATTTGGAATAACATTTACCACGTTTTAAGCCTTTACACCTGTGCACTGTAACTGATGAGGCAGTAGAAGAACGACACTGCTTTTGTACATCAAGCAGCTGAAGTAACCCAACAGGGCCCAGAGGTGTTTGTGGTTCTGCTTTAATGCAGCAGCAAGATGAGATACTGCCATTGTATCGTACAGTGCATGGGATACAAAATATTTCCTCAGTGTTGGTGCAGTCACAAAAACGGTCTTTGCTCTGCTGCATGACAGAAAGTTGTCCAAACATGATGTAAAGGTTGAGTTTATGCAACATAAAAAGTTAAGAAAATAAACCTGAACAGAAAACACACAAATGCTAGTAATGTGTTCTGAAACAATGATGATACAATCATTTTTTTCCCCCCAGAGTCATATTTCCTGTCATTTGCAGCTCTGATAAATACTGAACTGGTTCCAAACTGAAAGGACATGAAACCTTACCTGACTTGCATAAAAGTGGCCAGTGATTTTGACGACAACTTGATCATTTTCATCGGGGGTTTGGTCTCTGGGGACAACCACTTCTGCACTGGTGAGATTCTGCAGTTCATTGACCTGTGGAACACAGTGTTTAAGGAACTATTTGCTGCTGAACTGCCATTTTGATCCGCTGACACTGAAGGTTTTGCACATCTTGGTGTGAAGATCAAACTGACTCTTTATTGTAGAACTCTGAGGAAATGGTTAATATATGGACCGGTGACAAGTCAAACTTACCGTTTTCCCACCTTTGCCAATCACTCTGCCTGCAGCATATGCTGGCACTTTTATATGTGCTTCCAGTTTCACCTCCTCCTTGGGTCCAAAGAAGTTTTCCTCTTTCAGCTTCCCAAATATCCTCCCTTGAGCCTTACAAACAGGTCACACACTTAGTCAAGAGTTACACATTGACACCTAAAGCAACAGAGCCAGAGACTAAGCCTACCTTGAACTGGGCTTCTGGTGGGCCTGCAATGATCACCATTCTCTGCTTAGCATCTGGTCCATCAGCTGGAGCAATCTGGAAAGAGGCAGCACATGGTCCGCAGAAGCATGGCTTTCACATGTAGAGAGGTGCTCATATCTGGGACTGCGCACAGTTCAGATTGTGTACCTTGATCGAAGCTCCTGCAAAGCGTGACAGCTGCTTGATGTGTTGGCCTTGTTTGCCAATGATGGCACCCACCGCCAGTGCCGGGATAAAGAGGTAGACAGTCTCTGACTCTGGCTGCTGCTCAGAGATAAAGTATCGTTAGAAAACAGGGAGGGGGGACTTTCAAACTATAGATCTGCATTTATAAGCATATTTCCCCCCTCAGGTGCCACACTTTGAGCATGTAATCAATGACTTAATTAACAAGGCCTCTGGACACGAACTTAAATCTCATGACTCTGAACAATTCTAACCAGATCAGACTTTAAAGCCCAACATAGTACTAGAGGACAACAGCAAAACTTAAAGTCCAAGTTTCATGGACCTGGAAGGGACAAGGGGGTCTGTAATATGGGGGAATATAACATTCCCTGAACTGAAATTCCCCAGTGTCAAACATCATCAGCAGAGGCACATGCTCAGCTGCAGAGTGCAAGACAGGACACTTCAGGGAAAGAACACTGGCAGCAAATCACTACATCATCTCAGAGGACAGCCAAAAAGCAGAACTGCACAGAAGCCCAGGAAAACCAAGCTGTCCACAATTCTTAAAAGACTAAAAATCCAGTAAAATAAATCTAGTGTCACCTCTGCATGACAAGTGCTGACTTGTACAGGGCTGATTCATAAAGCCAATGGGAAGAAAAGGCATCTCCAATGGGTGGAACCAATCATAAACTGGACAGACATAATATTGTTCAGGGAAACATTAAAACAATAGGGAAGTCTTACACAATAGAGCAGAATACATCCCAGACCGAGACTCGCAGACAATTCTCAAGTTCTATTCATTGCTCAATTATGAGCAGCAATTTCCAAAAGGATCTGGGCAGAGATGGATGCCACTGGATTAAGGGTCATTCACTATGACCACCATGCCTCAGACCACTTCAGATGTGTTCTAAAGACAAAAGTCCTTCAGAACACATTCATTCAAGAGTGGAATCCATACACTTGTCAGTCTGATACTAAACCTGTGCGATGTACCTGCCCTAAGCACTTACTGTAGAAGTAAATGAGAAACCCTCCCCCCTCCCCAACTCAAATGGTTCCAAGTTACCAGCACAAGGCAGTAGATGCGTGAGAAGGATGTGAATCGGAATGCGGCAAGTATAATAAAGTCAGATCCCACAGTGACAAGACAGAGGATCAAGTCTACCTTCTATCCTGCACACAGCAAGCAGGCAGGTAAAGCCATGCAAAGCACCATGGGAAGTGTCACTTACAGAAAAGGACTGGCTGACCATTGATATCGATGCCAAAAGTGGCACATCATTCCCAAATTGGGGAAACTACAGGAGAAAGGCACACATTACATAGGCACAGCTGTATCAGGCCAACAGTGCCCCCTATGGAAGACTAACCCACATTACTACATCTGATGCACTCATGCTGTGTCAGTGCAGCAAGGACCAGATGAGGTACTCACTCCAAAGGAGGGGTATCCAGGCTGCGCTGCTGGACCAGGCCCTGACATCATGGAAGTGTTCATACTCGGAGAAGAGGAAGGGAACAAACCAAGGGCACTGAGGTTCAGACCAGGTATAAGGTTTGACTGGAGCTGCAAAGGACAGAAGCATTACATGTATAAACTGAGATGGCAAGCATAGATTTGTGCATCACATGTTTACATACATCAATTTGCAGTCAAGGCGCAAAGTTCATTACTGAATTATTCTTAATTTGCAGTATCGCCAGTTCAGTTGCCACCTACAAGGGACCCAGTTGATAGAAAGCGGACACATTTCTAAGATTATGAGCTAGGGATTTTGTAGAACAGATTCTGAACCAAGAAAAAACAAGATTGAGTAACTGCCATAAACAGGGTGACTACGTTATAATCCAGATCCTGAATTTGAGAGCAATGGAAATTTAAAAATAAATCAAGCACAAGGTGCCTCACATACATTCATAGCAGCCACGTCATTCTCATAGGACTCTCGAATTTTTTTCATGACCTCCTCCTCTGCTTTGGCACAGGCCTCAATTGAGCCCTTCACGGTTATGGTCCTCTCTGGGTTGTAGAGTGTCAAGTCCTGCAGACTATGAGACAGAGCCTTTCAGTGAATCTTAACTGCAGCCAACTCAAGTTGAAATTACTTAAGTTTTTCAGAAACATTTTAAAAGACATTGTTAAGCATTTAACAAGAGCTAGTGAGTCTGCCCAGTGATGGACATACGGAGAAATGGTGATCTTTGTCTCAGTGTCTTGTTCAATCTTCTTCAGGTTCCGACCTTCTTTTCCAATCAGGCGGCCTACAAAGTTGTTGTGTGCCAGGATCTTGAGGGGAATCTCTTCAGTGCTGAGAATAGAAACCCAAGCTGAGCACAGGGTCCTCTGACCACTCATTTTAGCTATATAGCTTAAGGCAGTAGGACCTGTATGTTGAGTACTGCTTTCCTACTTACTGCAAAGACAACCATCTATGAGTCTACATTTGACAAAATTAAACCCAAGATGACCATATAGGTCAAAAACCTTCTATGCACTCAAATGGTATGATGGGATGACAAACCTTTGGCTTCTTTCTAATGAAAATCAGTTGTATTTTAAATCTGACAGTATAATATGATTTACAGGCAAAAATACCATCATGCTGCCTTTTTCCCCCCCCATTTGACCATTTAGAGCAAAGATGCAATTTACGCTAGAATTCTGCAATGATCCAAAGCTAAAAGTGAATGGTGTCTAACAAGGGCATGTGAATAAGCATCAGGACAAACAGGACACGTTATCCAAAAACAAGTGCAACATATAACTCAACGACTGCAGCGCCATGGAATAAGAGAAGCACTCACAATTTGGTGTCTGCTGCCTCCTTCTGCATGATTTCCATGATGGTCTTGCAGGCAGCAGAACACCCCTCAGGGGTAGAGTGGACTGTGATGGGCTTCTCTGCCGCACCTGCATTCTCCTTTCGATGGATATCAATCCTACAGAGATGACAACAAGCAGCGGATTTAGGGAGAAGCACAGAACCACTCATCTCATACACTGTACATCATTTCAGATGATGTTAAATAAATAAAAAGTTCACCTCAAAAGCATTTTTCAAGCCAGGCATTACTAAACATAGGTATGTAGTTCAGGGACGCAAATGACAAGTTTGTGTATAACAGGCAGTCCAAATTTATAGGGGCCGCTATTTGTCAAGACTGAGACGGTTGATGTACTTTGACTGTGTCTGTTTGGTAATGCTGCGGATGGTGGCGCCCTCTTTGCCGATGATCGCCCCCACAAACTGTGTGGGGACAAGCATGCGCAGCGGGATGTCCGATTGAACCCTCGGCCGTGTGCTCACGGCTGGGGAGCCCTGGCGAGGGGGTCCACGGGGCACAAAGCTTTGCCGTCCAGGCAGTTGGGACACATCTGGAACAGCTGTTTCATCTGGGATGTAGGTCACCTTCAGGGCGTAGTTCTCCATCAGGAAGCCATTGAGCTTCTCCATTGCTCTGAGAGATGGACAGTCTGTCAACATGTTGCAGGAGTATGTGCAACAAACAGCAGTGTGCAAGTAGAGTGCTCTGACAGGGGCACAGCTGGAGCACATCAACTTTAAGCAGGTAGGGGTACTAAACCAAGCATAAGAGCAGTTCTATAGAGGCTTCAGCAGTACACAGTGCATACACTAGAGGGCAGTGACTGGTTCGTCCTTGCACTCAAGCTGCAAACTTAGTGTGCCTTTCTTCAAGGGACACAGATGTCTCCTTTTTAAGACTGTGAACTCATGGTATTTCACTTTGGTAGTCCTGTTAAATACTATGCAGTCAACTGGAAACAGTTGGATGGTAAATGAAATACAAAGAAAAAGCTGTTCCTGCAACAACTATAAAACAACCACATACACTACGTGAGAGGCTTACTCACTGTCTGGCCTGCTCCTTGGCTGCATATCGGACATTGACAACGGCAGTCTCCGTCTCTGTGTTCACTTTGAATGAGACGTTAACATCAGTTCTCGCGTACAAATGAAAAGGACACATTTACAGAGATCACCTGGGGCGGCGGCTATACCTTGTTCACAGCTTTCTACGCTACCATACTGAGCCAACAAACCATCAAGCACCTAGAAAAAAAAGCAAGAAAGTGTTGAAAAGCTTGTAGTTTTTTTACCTCACATCAACTCATGCCCAGTGCTTCCAGGATAGCAGTTGCAAGTGAATGAAATATGGGGTCACTCCAAAAAAAAGTAAAAACGCTTTAGGGATATGACATTCTATAGAACTACTTAAGGCCATGTGGGAATCCATTGGAAGTTCAGGGCTTGTGAATTAAATGGTGCGATTTCCTCGACCATTTTAAAACAACAAGTTTGCATCTTTGCCACAATTAAGTAATAAGGCCATTTATTGCCTTGCGAAATTGTGTGAGAAGATCATGTACAAAATCAAAGTCAGCGCAAAACCTCACAATACACGTAAATATGATCAAGAATGAGGAGACAGGCAGAAACAGCTGTATGAGGGAGAGGATTTTCAATTTTGATTAAAGTACCACTTAACATTGAAAGATCCAAGTCTGCACCCACCCCAAGAGTTTTAGACCCACAATACTTTACCGAAGTGAAAATCTGCAAACAGTTTGATTCGGGATAGATCAGCCAATGAATTCACTTCCATAAGACAGTTCCTTAGGCACAGGTAACAAGATTTGTAGCCAATTCCTGCAGCCAATCTTGGAGCCATTTTGATGTGGGACGTCATGCTTTAAGCCATGCGAAGCCTTACAGCTGTGTCTGCACAGCCAAACACAGGAAGCTTGTCAGACAGTCACTTCAACATGGCGCAAAACTGAATACACGCCTCACGTATCCATCCACTGCACTTTCCATGACGCACACCCACGTCAACAGCAAGCACAACAATAGCGATTTAAATTTAATCCCACATGGGGCATCATCAAGTTCAGGGATTCAGTGGAACGTGAACAGGCCTTGATTAGGGGGTCGTCTTTAACTGAATCTCCCCTTCACTCTGCACTGCACAAGGACCCCTTGCCCAGGCAGGTATGTTGGTGGGAAAGCTCTAATCCAAGCTGTCAGCCCAACAGATCTTTTGACGCCAACATGCCAAGAGCCAGTCTCTCCCCACCTCCTTCCCATAAGGCTGAGCACACTCCCATTGGCTCGCCAATGGAACTCTGGCTTTTCCAGCATTTACAGGTGGCTTTGATCTCTGGCTCTTGCAGCTGTCTGTCAAAAACATCCAGCCAATCATTGAGCAAGTCCAAGGAGACTGGGACATCTTACAACTTGCAACCTCTGCCCATCAGCTCTAAGCAGGACCTCTCACACGGGTGTACACTGCAGACAATGTGTTTTGACTATATGACCTTTCCAAAAGGCCATTTATCCAAAGGATAAATCTAAAGACTGCCCTCAAGTCCTTGAATCTTCAAAGTGGTTAAATGAATCCATCACCACTACACTTCAGTAAAACATTTAAAGATACCTTTAGCACAACTTGACAAAGAACAGTGTTACCAAGCAGAAATGTAAGTCAAAAGATAATCTCACTGTATTAGTTTCATAATGTGTGGATTGCTTCATGATGTGACATCTTGGTCTTGGATGTGGCCATTTATTGCCCTGCACTTAGAGAAGCTGTGCTAATAGAGAGGTGACCTCACTCAGCTTGTTTTAAGAACTGCTCTATTTAGCTGAAGATTTTCTCCAAAGTGTCTTAAAAATTTGTATACTTTTGTATCTACAACTTAACCTTTAATACAATTAGCTGATTTTTTTGGACCAACTGAGTACAAGATTCTTCATCAAGTATACTGCAACATGCAATGAACCTAAACCCTTTGAGTAGAAGACAATGACTTAACTATACTTCCGGCCTGCTTTAAATATCTTCTAATCGTTCACCTTAATGTCAGATTACAAAATTAAAATACCTCAGGACATATCCTCTCTTCAGTGAAGAGATTTCTAAAATTCCAATCAAAAACAATCCAACAAATCAAAGTTCTGGTTCTTATTGCATCACCAGCAATTCATGAGCCCAATATTCGCCAAAACTAGAAAACCCCAAGATCAGTCTCAAGGGTTCAAGCTTCATTAAAGGTATAAAAACCTAACATGTACAAACAACTGAATGTGCTCTTCCCACAAGTGGTCATTTAAGGAGAGATTAAAAATAAGTTAAATACTGGCACAGCACTCTGGCACAAATAGCCAACAAAGTCTACAGTTTGTTTTTATGAAATTCAACCTACATTCTTTGGGCATCTGACTAAAATGTTGCTGCTCCCTCCCTTAGTGGAAAAATCATAAAAGTGACAATTTGGACTAGAGCCCTGCTGTAGCTCACTTCATTGTAGCTATGGATTAGACTGCCCCTACACCATGACCGTTCACACACAGGTATATGCTTGGCCTCTGCTCAATATACCATGGTCCCATAAGCCAAAAGCAAACCTGAATGCGAAGGACTGTCGCCTCAGCAGCGTAAAATGAGAATCCACCTACCTCCCATTGCATGTGTGGCGGGATGTTCCGGATCTGCAGCCTGCAACTCCTGTGAAAACGAACAAGCAGCCATGTTTAGAGCAGAACACATGCTGCCATTGCAGCCAAACCAGTCCAATACACTGCAAAGTCCAAGTGAGATTGGCATCCAGTCTTGAGTCTGAAGCAATGCTTCAACTGGGAAAACATTACTGATCAAATACACATTAAGTCCTTGAGGAAAAGGTCACTGAAGTTCAGATTCACCACTTATGAATTAAGACAAAACAGATTTCCAAGCTGTACCAAAGATGTAAACATTAGTTAAAAGAGCACTCGTGTGTGTATGCGTGCGCACGCGCGTGCATGTTCTCAGAGTAACGTCACTCTACTGCCATTCAATTGTACCAAGCAGGAGTAACAATGCTGGCTGAGACAAAAAGCGTCATAAATGCCTCATGTCCCCACATCGTGTGCCTTTGACAAACACACAAAACCCACAGAGGTTACTTTTGTCCTGCAGCATGAGTCCAACACCTTGTGCCGGAAGTGATCAAAGCAAAGGAGGACAGAGGGATGTTCTAAAACACGGGGGTAAGCAAAACTGCTCTCTAACAACCTTTACACGTCACCTTTGAGAGACTGATAGCCCAACCTAGACTGTTTAGCAAGATGCCTCAATGAAAGGCAGCTGCAGAGGTGTCCAGCAACATGGAAAAGCATCTAAGAGTTACCCGTTCAGTCATGGAGTTCAGTTAAATGCTTCTCACTTTGTGAGGTACACATTTTTTGATGTCTGTTTCCATGTGAAAGCTATGCTGTCCCTTTGCTGTCCTGCATGCAAACCATAACCAAGATCTTTGATGCATGGAATTACAAGCTCCTTCACCTTACAAGCACAAGGCAGGACCTACACCCAGCTGGCCCATCACACCTCAGCAGCATCCCCAAATTCCCAGGCGTGCCTGCCAAGTTGAACCTCACACTCAGACCCCTTTTTAACCCAGAGCTCTTGGAATACAGTCCACATTTTTTCATTTTTGACCTATGGTGTTTCTCCATCACTGAGCTGCTAAATATGTTAATCAGAAGACATTAACAAGATCTCTGCAGAACCATAGGACCTCACTTAACCAACATCACTGTAACTTCAAGCAGTGGTTAGGGTCATGCCACAATGTTCATCTCTCAGCACGTGGCATTCACCTGGAGGAAGCATGGGTGCACTTTCTGCTGTTGCCATGGAGGCATGAGAATTCTTTTAACCATTTAAATGCAAAGGGATAGTCAAATCAGTTCAATGGACCAAGACAAGGACATTTTTTTTAAAAAAAAGGAAAAAAGAGAAACAGGGCTATAGAAAAGTATTACAGAGCCAGTAAGCCCAGCATCCCTTCACACCCCCATTTGAATCAAAATGGTATACACTCAGCAAAAACAGAGAGTTACTTTGTCCATAACAGTTCAGCTTTTTGTATTACTGTAGTCTCTTCAAAATTAAGGTTTTAAGGATATGGAATTCATAGATTCAAAGACTCCCAAAGATAAATAGATTCCAAGTCACAGGTATTGTCTTAACCCAAACAGAAAAGTCAGAGGCAAAAACTCAAAAGGTCCCACCCTTAACTCATGCTACTGTAATACCACATCTTAAAACCTAGTATCAGCAAAAAAAAAATATTTGTATTACACAAAATTGCTATATTTGAATTTGCAGAAAAAAACAAAGTTTGATTAGATTTTTTGCAGGTTTGCTACAGTCCACTGGCTGTTTACACAAGAACGTTGTACTTTTAGTACATGGCAATCTTTGCAAGTAGCTACAAAATGCTTACAGGGCTAGACTTCAATCACCTTTATCTGTAAACATTATATTTTGTCTGCTAGCCAGAAGGCCACACATCAATTTTACCTGGACATAATTGTTAAAACATAACCATGTACAGATTTTTACAACAGAAGGGTTAATAAAACTGAATAATTTTGAAAGTCTCTTAAGGCCAAATTTTGACAACATTCAGTCCAGATACAAAAAGTGTTTTAAATATTAGCCAAATTATCTGAAGCATAAAATATTTCATTCCCAAATTTCAAAACAGGATGAACTGAAGTGACAGTATGGTTTTAAAAAGACTGCAGTCAACCGTCAAACTGACCACAGGCAGTGATGGGGGAAAATACGTACTGCACTTGGCTGGACAAACCTCAATCCAGACAACTCATCTTAAATTAAAAATATTACATGAAAAGCTACCGCCAAACTGATCAGAAATAAATTGAGCAGTGCTGTGGGATGAACACAGTACACTGGGTGTGGTCTTTCAAAATACTTTACTTTGCAAGCAACTCCACACACCCTAACACTTCTAACCTTCTTTAAATATTACAGGACAATTACACTGGAGATAAATGTATTTGGATCTGCATTTAATGTAGAGCTAAACCTGTTTTGAAGCTACAATATATTTGTGTACATTTAAAAAATGTTTCTCATTTGCTAGAGCACACTAGTATTTGTGAATCCTGTTGTGTGAACAAATTATACCACGGTGAATTAATTAGGTTTACTATACAAAATCATTTAAGCAAGCCATGATAAACTAGAGAAAGGGAATTTAGCATCTCCCAATTCTTAATATTTTAGCCTCTGGGAAAAAAAAAAAAGCCCAGATTCGTGCTACCTGGGCCCTGGTGTAGTACAGTAAAAGCAAGAATTTCCAGAGCACTGGCCTCCAAAGCCTGAAGGCGGACTCTCAATTCAGAGCTGTATTAGGCAAAGATCCCTGTTGGCCAAAATGGGAGGAGGAGCTGAGTCCCCATAGTAATGGAAGGACCCCTAACACACACTGCATACAGGTGGTGTATTTTTTTTTGTAGACAGTTTGATTCAAATCCACCAAGTGCCACGTCTGAACACAAAGCAAAATACAATCTGCTCACAAAGCATAAACATTTCTGCCACACAATTTCAGTTCCAGGCTTGTGTACAGACGAGGATGGAACTCTTTCCCACTGCAACGTCAGAAACCCAGACCACAGCAACAATCCCGCAAAGCAGCTTCCTTGGTCAGCTACCACCACCCAAAATTCTTCGGTTTCAACAACTTGTACATTTGTTCCTTCAAATTCTTGGCACCCCATTTAATAATGCCAGCAGGATCCAATGCAGATAAGAATTTTTGCATTTTATAGATGTGTTTCTTAAAATCTATTAAATCATCCTAGTGTACAAATTTATCAATATAAGATTAAAGATGTAAAACCAGTCCTTTCAAAACCTCATAAGACAAAACACTCATTTTTAACCATTTTCTAAGTCTACCACCTGCCCCATACTCACCAATGAAAATTACTCATAAAAATTAAGTGGGGGGGAAAGCAAGTGCCTTCTGGAAAATTGTAATCTTTGCATTATGATTTTTGGGGAAATACTGAACATTTAATGGGAAACTTAAAAATGGGGAGGCCATAGCTTGTCTAACAATGACTACCCCCCAAAATTAAAATACCTCTTCAGAAATACTTCAGGAATGAAGTCAGATTCAAGACTGATGAATCACACTGCAGCATGTGCATAAGGCTACTATGAGTTTCTTGCCGTAACCCTACTCCTATGGCCGCTTGGGGGAAGGGGAAAAAAAATCAAAATGGGCGAAGAGGGCGTACGCATGCGTCACCCCTCCTCTTCCAATGGTATCCACACTTCTCCCCAGCACAGCCATACAGATCTCACCCTACAACTGCATTCCTCACCCCTCCCCCCCCGCTTCTTCCCCAAATTGAGGAAATCTAGCACACCAAGGCCACCCATTTCCCTTCCCTGCTGGTTCAAAGGTCACTTGGTCCTGAACAACCAAGACAGGGCTTGATCCACAACAGGCGTGGAATCCCAAAGAGGCCTAAAAAATACACACAGGACAAACAAAACAGCAGCTGCTCCTAGCGCCACTGCAGACCTTCCCATTACAAATGGCTTGCACGGGCATCCAGCACACACTAATGGTGCATCTCTGTGTGGCATGAGCAGAAGCAAGAAAAATCTCAGGAATTTTTTTAAAACAATGCCCCTCCAATGTAAGTTACACAGCAGGGTTGTTTATTCTCACAATTTTTAAAAATCAAGTTTACAGTACCAGGTGGAGGGAACAAAAACCTCTTTAGTGTCACCAGTGCAAAATTGACACACCGACACTCCTGCAGTACAGTCAAAAAAAAACCCTCACGTGGAATCTTACACACACACACCTTCCTAAAACAGCAGACAAGCACGACACAGCGTCCTCGAAAAAAGAAATTAAAAGAAACCGGGAAGAACGAAAATGTAAAATATAAAAATTGTACTTTATAAACCCCAAATCGTGAAGCTTTGTAAACAATGGCCAATTTTAAGTGTTCTACTAAAATGTCAATTTCCGTCGTTAACACTTGCACAGCTGATCAGTTTCAACCTCTCCGTCGACTTCAAAAATATAAACACGCGATATGTGAAATAAATCGACATAAAATTCACACCCATCTTCTTTAGCCAAGCCAGCTTCACGCAAAAATTTTTTAAAAAAGCTTTTCAAAACCAAGAAAACAGTAAAATTCATCTCTCTACTCACGAAACTAGATTCTTTTCTACAAATTCACTCAGGCAACCAAACACTTTGCGAAACGTTACAAAATAACCTGCTGAATTACAGAAACGCCACATAAAGTGCAAATACGAAGACGGTTTCAAACTAATTTAAACGTACGTCGCGCCGGTACATTTCGTGACGATTTTTAAAGTTTTTCATTACATTTTTCCCCCCTCTGAGGGTCAAAGCATCAGAGCTCGAAAGCAGCAGCTGTGGGCCCCACTGTGCACGCGGGACATGGCGGCCTGGCCTGCACCACCAGCCCGCCCCCCGCCGCTTCTGGAAAATCCAGCGGGTCCGCGAGGATACGGTGTAACATACGTGTTAATACACATGTTACATGGAACCTGGTTTCGTTACTTTAACGGTGGGAGAGAACAGAACTCGCAGCGTTTCTCCTCCCCCTCCTCGCGCAGCTACATGGCACACCCACGGAATGGTCTAAATTAACATCAAATACAGCTCTGGGTGCGAGGAAGTGTCGCAAGTGTGAGGTGTTGGGGGGGGGGGGTGACCCCACGGACACGGTCTTCTGAGGTCCAGGAACGCTACTCCCAACCCAAAGCACCCCCCCCCACACACACACACACTGGTGTGTTTCAGGACACACACTGGTGTGTTTCAGTGTCACAGAAAAACGGTCGCTCCTCCATTTCCTTGACGGGAGACGACAGGAGGCCCTGCATGAAGATCCTCGTCAAACACACACAACACGGAACACCACCACCACCGCCGCCGCCGCCGCCATCATGTTTCTGCCCCCACCCCATTAAAAAAAAAATTTAAATCTATTTACCTTTTATTCAACTCCCCAACAAAAAACATATCTGTTTGCACGCATTTTAAAACTACTTACCTTTGTCGTTTGGGTACGGAGTGCTCCACTTCCAGAACTTTTCCATGGAGTTCTACTTTACCTAAAATATAGAGGGGGAAAAAATATTCTGGTTGTGGGTGGTGGATATCAGCAGAGCCAGAGAGAATCTTTAATGCAGGAAAGACCAGTTTCCGCCACTTATTTTCTCGGCAGTACATTGAAACGGTTTCAAAAGCATTTAAAATATCAATTCACTACGCTGGGTATACATGCCAAAATATATTCATTTCGGGTCACGCTCAAGTGCTGGAGAAACTGCCCCACGAAACGAGGTCTTTCGAGGGAGCTGATTATCATTTGGATTATCCTCGTTTCTCCACACATTTGAAACAAAACGTAAACAGTAAAAGGCAAAAAAAATCGATGTTTGCTACACCCATCACTGCAAGGCCTCTATGTACAGCACCTGGAGCAACAGTGATTTAAGCAACACTAGGACACCGAACGCACTGTTTCCACACCCAAGCACACTTAATTCAAATTAATTAATAACACTAAAAAAAAACTTTTTTTGGCACAAAGAATGAATTGGCTCCATTCGGTTTAATCTTGCAAGTGCGGAAGTCCACACAGAAGAGTAAAGATACAGTTGAGGTTCCGTGAACCCGAGTTACATGGTGACACCCCTGGGTGTCCCTGCAAAGCCCGGGACGCCTCGCGCTTTATCCCCATTTCTAACTCACACATAGACTCTCACTTGTACTATAAAACAGTTCTTTTTAAACACGAAAGCAGTAGCCGAGTGCTGGAGTGAGCCAGTGATACATGTGGTGAAAAGATGAGAAGGGCGCTCAGTTACACCCTCCTTACGTTACACACGTCCGTTTAACCGCTGCCGCATCCATACATTTTCGTACAGTTTTTTGAAAAAGTAAAGCGTGATTTTGTTGCCCTCTCAGGTGCGCGTTCGAGGCGGGCCCCTACCTGAGAGGGTGTCGATGGCCTTCATGGCCACCTTCTCGTCGGGGCAGTCCACGAACGCGTAGCCGCTCTTCACGAGGAACGGCCCGCTGAACGGGATCTTCCACTCCTCGAAGAGACCTTGCAGCTCCACGGGGCTCGCGTCCTCGCTCAGGTTGCCGATGTACAGCTTGTTCATGGCGTCCACGCGCGGCGACACGCAACCTCGTCGTGGAAGAGGACAAAAAAAAGAGCTCCTTTCGCTCTCTCTCTCTCGCTCGCTCTGTCTGTCGCTCGCTCGCTGAGCGTGTGTGCGCGCGCGCGCGCGCGTGTGTGTGTGTATATATCTATGTGTGAGAAAAAGGGAGAGATAGTGTTGTGGTGAACGGCACTGTTACACGCCAGATTGCCCACTCTCCCACCACCGTGGGTGTTTCCAACGAGCTACCCCTCAGCTGCCCCTACCTCGCAAAATAAATAGTGTTAATCATTTATTCAGCCTCTCTGGCGGACGGCGGGCTGCCCAGGAGTGGGGAGGAGCGAGGGGAAAAGTACTTTTTGTCTTTGCCGAACAGATCCCTCTCTTTTTGGCACAGACACTGAAAATATTACACGCGTTTAGCGGTAGCGCCTCCTGTAAATAAAAATCACTTGAGAGGAAAGAGAAAAGGGGGGGGAAAAATCACTTGAATATTCTGTTTTTTTTTCTCAGTGAGCCACGTGTTCGAACTACGAATCAACTTCGCACGTGAGGAATCCCGGTCCCCCAATTAAACCCTGCATGGGGGATGGAAGATAGAGAATGGGGGTGGGGTGCGACTCTGGGAATGGGAATGGAGGAGAGGAAGCGTGTTTGCGGAAACCTACACGCGCTCTAAGGGATCCTCGTGGGGTGCTGCTCTGTCTTCCTCCGGAATCACATCTTGGGGGGTCTTTCTTTGCGAAGTTCGGCTTCCCATTGGTTGGTGGCTGGAATAAAGCAGCGCCGTGGCAAGCACCCCACCCCCACCCCCAGGAAGAGATATATTTGGGGGGTGGGGTGCCATGTCTTTGCGGACTGATGTATGGTGCGCTTGATGGAGCGCGTTCATAAACGCTATCAATATTGCATGTGCAATGAACACGGTCAATAAGAGATGAAAATGACCTAGAAGAATACACACACTTTTGGCCGCTCCCTCCTCAGCAGCCATCCTTGCCTGACACATTTTGACTGTAATACTCACAAACAACAGTGGTGATTATTGATCAGTAGATGACCATAATCTGCGTTTTTCAGTTGTAAGTGTTGAACTGTAGTCGTGGAGCTGCAGCCGCCACCCCTTTCGCCGTGAGGAGCTGGGGCCCCAGTTTCTGAAGACAGGAGGTGGCTCCCTATTTTTTCCACCTGTGGGTGTGGACAAAATGACACATATATTAACACTTGACACGTTTTCATATTACACGTTCTTACCAAATATAAATTATTTCATGTATTACGTAGCGGTTTCAGCTCTTTCCTTGTCAACTTTGAAATTAATTAGCTTTGCTTTTAATTGCATTTAAAATAATTATTTTCAATTGCATTTATTTCCCATTTTTTTTACAACTGAATCTCAAAATTTTTAGACAGTTCTATAAATTGATGTCTACTTTCACTTCACTGTAGACACGATGAAAAGAAAATGTATTTTTCATTACTGTAACTAGGTTTACATGTATTATGACAAGTCAGGCTTGTTTTAATTAAACATAAAAGATGAATTATTAATTCAAAACATGCATGCGTTTTTATTTAAATTAAATAATGTTCCAGTGATTTCTTGTAAATATATAATAAAAATAGGACGCATTTTTCTCTTTGTGTATTAGTTTATTTCCTCAGTTTTCCCATACTAGTATGGATATATACGTGTGTTTTATTTCGTCGCTCATATGTAAAAGGCCATCAGGCGTGTTTTTCTGTCCGCGGTGCAATCGGAAGGTTCCATTCGACAGCCGCGTGTAACCCGCAAGTCCCCCCCCCTTCCCCCGCTCGTGCCAGCACCGCCCAGGGTCAGAGGTCACAGGGGCCCTTCAGCAGAGCTCTGAACATTTATTCCGCTTGTGTGTTAGCGTCCAGTGTCAAAAGATGAGAAATAAAGAACATAGTTCCTCACAATGTCACATGTGTGCATTTAAGTACAATTTGTTAATTGGTTAAATTTAAAAGTGCTATTAAAATGATTTCTAATGAAACATGTGTGAATATGGCCCAAGGTGTCACCTTTTTAATTAAAAATACATCTCCTGAATTTTTGTTCGATGACTCCGCCGCACTTCTAAAAGAAGCAGTCAACTATACACACAAACCGACGAGGTTTTACGTTTATTCGGCAATACCGTCTGTATGCACATGTGAACAAAACCCACAAAAATGCATATTTTCATTCAATAACCGTGCAAGGTTCACTACAGCACGCGTGACGGTTGTCGTTCTAGTGCACGCGCTCGGCTGTAAATAGTTTCCTCGGTTATTGGTTGGACGGTTCGACCAATCAGAGAGCGGAATGTGCCACACTACCCCGGCCGGCTCCACGCAGGACTCTCCATTCATTGGCTTCCCCGCATCCCTCCCCGGTACAAACGAGGGCGCCAAAAGAGGTACTTGTAAACTATTTATTGCCATAAATATTATCAGAGCTCTGAGTGATCGAGTTAACTTTAGCAAAAAATTAATCTCTGACTGTATCCCACACGATGTTATCACTTTGTACATCCGTGTTATCTTGATTATATATATATGTTCATTCATGGCAAAGTAACTCTTCGGTTAAAAAATAACTTGAAAAAACAAATAGAATTAAAAAGTAATATTTCTAATCGCTCCGAGTTACACAAATATGCATGCTCCTTTTTCCCAAGTGATATATTTGTCAAATGAATACCGTAACACTGCTAAATTGCTGTGTGAGGAAGTTCTACATAACGAATCAGAAGCATCAGAAATAGTTAATTCTCTGAGAAATTAAAAGCTCAGACCTGGTATTTTCCTACTGTATGTTTACGAGACCATTCCGATGCAGTCAGTTTGTCCTTTAACTGTTCAGCATATGTGCAAACCCAGTGCAGTACGTTCGGTTTATTTCCTGCTTACGGGTGGAACTTTAAATATTTATTACGCTTTAGTCTTAGACAGAAATAGGTGTTAATCTACAAACAGAATTGTGATTGTGATTGTTTGGCGATTAAAAGTAAAGAGAGTGTGGGGGAGTCTTTGTTGGCTCGAGGACCTTCATGCCCAACCCTTCCACCCTCCCCACCCCCACTCAGCTTCCACGTCTATATGTTTTACATGTATGTAAGAGTAGACTGTATCCGCAGACGGCAAAGAACCGGTCGCTTCATCGCACCTTTCCAGCATCGGCACTTTGTGTCAAAACAACACGAATATATAAAAAGGTGCGTAAAACAAAGGTTTTCCGTACCGATTGTTATAATAGTACGTTTTAAAATGGACTTTTCGGTGTAAAGTGGCGGATGCGGACATTTGGAAGAAGTTTCTCCTAAGGAGGAAACGTGCGGGGTTTGGAAGAGCTCGGACGGTCTCTGGTGCCGCACATTCGTACCACAGTGTATGTATGCATTGTGTATGTCGTGTGCGAGCGGCTCTCCGCCATATTGTAGTTAACGCATCCAGGCCACACTTGGCAGGTTCCTCTCGGTGTCGCGACAAGCGATCGCTCCTTCCGAGGAAACCCTTCGCGCACGATCCCGTCACGCGCTCGCCCTTCCTGCGGAACGCGTTTGAAAACCGTCTCGAGCTGCTCTTTCGGCCGGGTTTCCGCTCCTTCCCCGCTGCCAGCCCTCCTCTCAAGTTTTCCACTTGACAAAACGAATTTGTCGGATGTATTCTGGCGTGTTTTTTGTCTTTCCAGCAGAAAATGGCGGTTCTCGTACAGGAACAATACATACTTTAAAACTCACTTATTTTTGCTTAATTTCCTCACTAACATATTTAGGCTGAACCTGTGTTTTTATTACTTATTTTTTGCAAAATGCATGGATTGATGACTGGTTTCTACCAGAAATGCTAAATGAAATGTGACTGTTACAGTGTTGAATGATTTTTTAAAAATGGCCAGATCAGAAGTTTGACTTCTAGCACAATATGAGAATTTTCTGCAGTCCACAGGGAACCGTTGCATGATGCGGACATTTTTAAGTAAAGTTAATATCAAGAAATGTTTCTGATAACTAACCCTCTCACGTGAGACGTGTTGTTAAATTGTACCATATACACGTCATACCTTTTTATTTATTTTTGTGTCATTTTAATTTATTTTTTGCAGTTTATGACTACACAATGGAGTCATAACCAGCGCAGTTTTTTGTTGGTAGAAAATGGCGGGTTCTGAAAGTGTGAAATAAATGTTTTTAATCTGGATCCTTTGTTTAACAATATCGTAACTATTAGTTAAACTACAACAGTATGATTTTAAGAAGAAATCTAAAAGACGTTACAGTTTAACATATTTTGGGCTTTACGGAATAGTATTATATCCTCTTTGTTTTTTAGTATTTCAAACTGTACTTGGCGCAACGTTACGTCAAAAGTTTGTAAGCGAAATATGTTGGAAATTATTGTATTCCTCAACTAATAGAAACTAAACGTTGGTTTTCTGTTGTTAACAGTAATTTGCAAACAACATATATATGGAAATTTTACTGATTTTCTAAAGCAAGTTATATAGGTTTAAATGTGCACAAACGGTTCCTTTTCAACGCAATGACAGGAACGTTTGTTTTCAAATGTACCTTTTCTGTAACATCCTATCTTTGACTTTAGAAAAAAAACTACTGTCACTTTTTGTTTTATAATACTACAGTTTGCCTAATAAACAGGGAATGATGGTAAAAATGCAGCACTGTAAAAAACATAATGATAAATTACCATAATCGTAACAAGGCTTTTTGTAGATGTATTAATGCAGTATTTAAATAAACTCAGATAAAGTCAATGGAAAATAATAAAACGACAGATAATGTGTAAGGAACAAAGCAGCAGACAAAAATGTATGTAATTTGAGTATATTTGAAATTATATTTGAATCTGTATCAGTTCTTTTCGGGAATGTTGAAAAGAACACGTGCATTCACTGTAAATTCTTAATATTGTGCTTGTATTTTTGTTTTCTTTATTGATACAACTTTAAAAGTGTTTGGGTTGTTATGTGCGGAAAACAGTATGAATCAAGGATATGAGCTCAATGAGAAATATTTCTGATATCCTTATAATGTGATTTTTTGTTTCTAATTTGTAGTTGCAGTATTTTGTTTGTATGAAATGAAGTGATATGAACAAAAATCCTGTATGAAACGAGAAGAAACACTTAGACACAAGAAACGAACTTTTTCAGCAAAAAAGCAGGTATTAAAAATAATGTACTTGAACATTTGACCAATATTTATGACTCGTGGACAAGAAGCCATCAGTGTGCAAATGTATGAGAGGAATACAGTTTTCAGTGCTTTCAGTCATGCATATTTTGAATAATCCACTTTGACATGGAAGAGTTTCATAGGTCTGCACCAAAACGCCCACTTGTTCATTACTTGTGAAGAGCTGAGTGCAGTGTGACCAGAGGATGGTCTGGTTAAGACCAAGGGCTCCTGGTCTGGTTCTGCCTCTGGTCCAGAATGTGGACAGAGAAGACAGAAGCACAGTGAGTGGTGCTGGTACCAGTTTAAGGTGTGTAAATCATGTTAACGTAAAAATCCCTAAAAAGAAAGCAAATTAATTTTTACCCTGAATAAACTGGATTTCTTATATGTGAAATACTTTTGTTTTAACTTGTTTGGAAAACTGGACATAATTCTGGTACAGAAATAAAAGTCCACAAACCAGCTTTGTTCCTGCGTCTGATGCTTGATTTGGAAAAAAGTGTCTTGCGCATTAATAAATGTAGAAGTATTAAATAAAAATATACACAAAACCATTCTGAAACCTTCACAGTGGTCTCTGTAAACTATGATTTTCGTATTTGTGTAGTAGATATTGATTCAAATCAGATTAGCTTGTTACTCTACAGTTTACATACTATCTGTCAGCCACGTACTTAGAATTGTCTTAGAAGAAATAAAATGAATAACTTTGAATAAAGTTAAATGACATTACAACCAACTCCAGCTCCACTTCTGTACCTATATAGAGGGCAGTTTATACCTATACAGTTTGTATCCATGAAAACTTGCTTGCAGTAAATTTGGTGTTTTTAAATCAGATTAAATATCGTAAAGAATCAGATAAGCCTGAAATCTGCAAAATTAAGGTACATTTACTACTGTAAAGGTGTTTTTCTTTAAGCAACAGTTGTTCTCCAAATTGTGACTTTAACTCAATATTTACGACGGCTTTTGTTTTAAGACATACATAAAGTGCATCGTATAAACAGTGGGGATAAAAATAAGTTTTTTTTTGAATAATTTCTGAATTATGCCAGGTGCGATCAAGATTCATTGAATTCTTTCGACATTAGGCGAATACCATCCTACAGGGGGAGCTGTTTGCAACGTCACACTCATCTGTCAGGTGTGCAGTTACACAACTCGCCATTTATCACTTTCACCTTTGCACAGCGTTTCCTATCAAGAGCTGGTCCTTCAAACCCCTCAGTGACTTCTGATCTCTTCATGTTGAGGTGTTTTTGCATTACTGGCCTGTCTTAACCACCGAAATTGTGCAAGAACAACTGCTCAGCTCCTTATGTCAATGTGAAGTTAATATTTCTTAAAGATACAACATGAAGTCACCTGGCAGAAATGTTGGAGCCGCTGCACCATCTTCTCCATTGTTTCCCATGGGCCATGACAGCTTTCGAGATTTATGGAACTTTTTTATTGACTTGTTTACTGAGAAATCATGCAAGTCTTCTTTTCATGACTGAAGTAGCTGCTGTAGTGTAGAACCGTCCACCTTCGTGAGTCAATTACTAGTAACGAATCATTTTCATTTTGTTTTGAAGGTGCGTGTGCTTGTCGTCCAGAGGCACGGACACTGCCTCACCAGCGTGTAGTCTCTTGGCCACAGTGTACCTGCACCTCGACACACCAAGACACTAACATTTTAACTGCTACACCACTGATACTTAAAAGCCAGTGGGGGTAGCACTGAATCAAAAACTACCTGCTCTATAGATGTTTATAAACCAATTTCCTTGAGTAAAAGCTACCTGCAGTCCCACCTACCACGATTATACTTTGAAGTCCAGTTAAAAGCCTTATTAGATCTGAAGCGTTAAGCAACTGGGCTTTGTTCCCATCTTGATCACCATGCCATCACTGGCCATCGCTGACAAAGCAACACTGAACTGATCGGCAGTTCTGTGGATCTAGTTTCACATTTTAATTTGTTCTTTTTGCAAATTAAATTGAAGCCAGATCCCAGAAGTGCAACTGATTTACTATAGAACCCCAGATTAGTTCAACTGGTACATCACTTCCTGATTGTCTTGGTGGGGGGGGAGTGTGTGTAAATCTCCTGTATCTAGTTACATATTTACAGGATCTATTTAATCACTTAAATCAGGCAATTGCCTGCATGCAACCAAGTTAAATCTTTAGGCCCACTTTGGTGGAACACATTTTACACTGAAGAGGTGTGAGATGTGGAGATGATAAAGCAATAGTTTGGAAAACCTTCAAATGTCAAACATCAAGTTTAATTATGAGCATCCAACACTGAGATGCAAGGAAGGAATCACTGATATATGAAGTTTCTTTTTATTTAGTTAAAAAGAAATACATCCTATCAAAATAAAAATTTGACATATTCAAACATTTAGAAAGCAATCTTTAAACTTAAATTGACTGGTTTACATTCTTCTGTATAATAAATCATGAGCTCATGGATGACAACACCTAACATGGTGAGGATTTGGGGGGCACAAAATCCTCGTCATAACACAAAATCACTTCCTACAGTACCAAATATAACTTCAAAAACAGGTTTTTGTTCAGTATGGACTTGTATCGCATACACAGATAAGTCTAGAAATTAAGCCCTCTAAAAAGACGACGCCTGTTTTGATTGACCTCTCCCAATAAACCTCAAACAACTTACATATTAGCAAACTTTACATTTTAGTAAATATTACAATGCCTCAAATTGAAAGGTACTTAAAGATCAAATCTTGGAAAAGGAGAAATCTTCAGTATGGGTTGAGCTTCAGTATCGTCCTGGAAAAAGAAGATTGTTTCAATGATCACAGCAGTCAAAAATTTAAGAAACAGCTTAAGATATAGGAAACCTCAGCCATCTTAAAAGTTTATGGGTAAAAATTACATTGGCAATTTCAAAATGCTAAAGATGAAAGGTACTGAGAAAGTGAGGAAGAAGGTTTAACTGGTGTATGACCTCATGCAAGAGTAGAAAAGACTACAGGACCCTGATTCAGAGTGAATGGTGCACTTACTGGGGCTGTAGGAGCGTGACCTCGAGCGAGACCTGTACCGGCTGTAGTAGGGGGACGGGGACCTCCTGCGACTGCTCAAAGGCACAGGCAAACACAATTAGCAAAAAAAAAAAAAAAAAAAAATTGACTTGACTGTTTCTTTAGGACTGTATCGCTCACCTGTATCTATAATCATACTCGTCGTAGCGGTCGTATCTGTCGTAGCCTCGGTCATAGTAAGAGTCTCGTCTGCGGGCCCCACTGCTGCTGCTTCCGCAGTTACTGGAAAAAGGGAGTTTTGGTCACACCTCACATCACAAGAGCACCACACAAAGGACTCCAGAAAGACAGCCATCCTGCCTGGTTCAGGTCCAAACAGTGAAACACACAAGCCACAAGGTACCTTCCCCACAAATGACCACTTAAGATACTTAAGTATACTATTCATTTAAGAATCTGTAGCACCTAAGCATCTCAAGTCACTTTTGGACATTTCCTGTTCACTGTGACACATTTAGCAAACATGCAACAGCAAAAAGCTAAACTCATGGTAACATGCAATAAAAGTCACACGGAACAACTATTTTCTGCACTCACTGTGTGGGCCGACCCATATAAATGCCTGGTGTTGGGGTGTGGGGCCGCTTGGTGATCGAGTAATCCACTCTGATGCGTCTCCCATCCAGCTCCATCCCATTGGCGCGCTCCATTGCCTGACAAAAAAGGTCACCAGATGTGCACGGTTAGCCTCCCAATGTGCTCCACAAAGTGAAAATAAGCATTTATTGTGACCAGGTTTAAAAGCTTTAAAAAAAAAAAAAATTGAATTTCACTTTTGGTTAACAGTTCACTGATATGTTGTAACAAATGAAGATACTGCAGCAAAATAAAAACAGCACAGGGTGATTCAGAAACTCAACACTTTCATATATGTGTTACTCAGAAGCTGGATCACAAATGTGCAGTATATTGATCATTTGTAAGGTTTAAAAAACAAGCTACTGCACAACTTGGTTTAGACTATATAGTTAGAGTAATACATTTGTAATAATAAAAGTGATTTCTCTTAAACCACTCTACTGTGGCACTGGCTTCGGTTTTTTGCTTCTTGCTGCCACCTAGCAGACAGACAGCAGAATACATGCTGAACCTTCAAAGCCAGCAACGCCGTTTTCATTTATGCTCTTACACACATTTTAACATGCATAAAGGCAAATAAGGTTGCAAAGTGAGGGTTGCACCATGCTCTCATGCAGGTCCTACCTCTTTAGCATCATCAATCCTCTCAAAGTAGACAAAGGCAAACCCTCTGGAGCGGCCAGTACGCTGGTCGTACACAACGTTGACGCCTGCTAGGGGGCCATAGCGGGAGAAGACCTCGCGTAGGTCTCTCTCTGTGGTGTAGAGGCTCAGTCCGAACACTCCCAGGCAGGTGTTGGGGTCTGGGTTTGCCTGTACGAAAAAGGGAGCGATTTGTGGGGTGAGGAAGCAGACTCAGGTTCTGGGGAATTTCCCCATTATAGCATCTTAAGTCACCTTTGGACACATCCCGTTTACTGTGACCCGTCCATTTAACGAACATGCAACAGTGAAACGCTAAAAATTGAGTTTAGCTAAGTGCTGTTACAGCTCACCTTTACATAACACGAAAAAAAATCTCTACAATGCCACTATCTACAATTTGGGAAAAATATTTACTTGTATTGTCTACATTTTATACCCAGTCTGTTTTCTACACAGCAAACAAGCTAGCATTGTGAGAAGAGGCAAAGGACACAGCCCTCTCTACTAGTGCCTGTGAGGCATATAAACTCAGAATTCCCTCCCTTCCTTCCTTGACAGACCAAGGTCAAATTATCACATCACCATGGTCTCTTTGGCACAAGTAGAAAATTAACTTGGCATCAAGGCATTTGTTTCCCTTTTCAGTTTCCTACAATACAAAAATTTAAAACTAGATCAAATGAATGATCATACCCCTATACTTTCCCCCAGGGCTCTACCTTTAATATCATTTCATTTAAAATATCCAAATGAAAGGGGTTACACCAAATGGGAAATTTCACTTGAATCTATTTATATACAAATTTATGATAGTGACAATGCTTGTGGGCAACTTTAACAGTTTTAATAACCCCTTCTGAACAAGTCATGCACAAACAAAATACAGTAGGAATTTACACCAGCCCCTTATTTACTATACATTCAGCACAGTATTAGCTCAGGGCCCACTCTAGTGCAGAAAGTGCACAGTGCGGCACTGCTCTGTGTGTGCAGTTTCACACCTAGATCTAGAAGGTTCAGAAATATCCACATACCCTGGCATCACCATAACTGTATGTTTCTTTTTTGAAGTCATGGCTGAATCTGGTCTGTTGACGTAACAAGAGGAGTCATTGAAAAGGGGTTATTAAACAGTCATGCATGTGTTCCCACAGACCAGGGGTAGTCATAATGCATCATAAAAACTGATTCAAAAAATAATAATGCCAATTGACAACTTTTGTGGTTTTCACAAAACAGCTATAGAACTGGATGAAAAATGTAGACCAAATGCCACATCCGCATGTATCGCAAGGCCACGCAATCATTCAATTACTTAACTGTGGTGAATGTTACATTTCACATTTGGAATCCCTGAAATTAGATCTTAAATAGGTATTAAATTCATTAAAAGACAATTACAAAACTAGCAAATCAATCTGTTGATGCAGGAAAAGAGCAAAAATTATTTGGATGGCAGAAATGCGCCAGTATCACCAGATTAAACACAGGTGTCAGTACAAGTGTGAGATACTAACCCTGCTTCCTGTATGTCTGCGCCTGTTGGACATTGGTGATGTGCTCTGGCTCCTCCTGCGCCGGTAGTCTGGGCTGTAGGAGCGTGAACGGGACTTCTTGCGGTGGGAGTGAGAGCGGGAGCGGCTATACCGCCGGTTGGAGTGTCTCCGCGAGTGAGACCTGCAGCCCAGAAGCACAGGGACAATGAAATCATGATCCCTACTGCACACCTGTCTTGTACACATGCTAGAAAAGAATACTGACTGTACAACTTGTGCACAGTAGGTACTGTCTGATAATCTTGGGGATCCATGAGACCATCAACAATCTGCAGTCAGTCCTGTCTGTGTAAAAAGGCAGGCTAACAGTATCAGTGACAACCATATAGAACTTACCTCGACTTGGATCGAGACCTCGATCTGGACTCTGATCGCTTGGATGCTCGAGATGGGCTGCGGGAGGCTGACCTGCTCTCAGACTTGACATGAACCGGGCTGCCACGATCAGATTTGGACTGAGAGCGGGACTCCTAGTATTACAACAGCACGTTAGAAGGGCAACACCGTCACAGCACCAACAATGTAAATAAAACATGACACTGCATGTGCTGTTGAGGAAAGGGTTAGACTTCAGTGTCAATTAGCATAAAAAAAGCAATATTACCCTTCTAATTCTTAAAATGGTAATATTAAAACAGACCCTGTAATACTACATGTCCTCTGTTCACCTGATCACCATAAATATACTACAGTTATCATGCATGTCAGACTACAAACAGGAGCATACAGACACTTGGAACATAAACCGTACATTTACTTAACCTAGGACACATTCATTCTTCCAGTTTCTGTTTATGCTACTTCTCTCAGGCTTTCTATTCTTCGTTCTTCGTTTTTTCAGTTTTTCATTTTCTTAATCCGGGTATTCTTCCCCAAAATCGAAACCATTTTCATTTTTAGACATGACATAACGCGAGTGCTTCTATCTGACCATTCTTCCGTTCATTTTTCCCTTCCCATCTTATTTTCTGATCTGTACACGTTTTCATAAGCCTTCTTTTATCTTGGATATTCTTCCACATTCTTGGATAAAACTCTTCAAATCCATCACGACCAATAACCTTTATGAAAAAAGAACATTCAGTATAATTAAGAACATGAGATTTAAAAAAGGAAAAAAATAAAAGCCTGATTTGTATAAACTACATGGCACAAAACTAGCAAGGAAAAAAAAACAGATGCCCTGGCATCCTTACATTAAACAATCTACAAGATGTTCAGTAACTAGACCAAAGCAGAAGAAAAGAATAAGAAAGAAAATGTGATATACCCCTAAAGATGTTTAGAAATAAATGCTGTCTGCTGTGTCTGAAAAACAAGTACCCAAAGAACAATAAACACGTTCTGATATGTGGACGCCCAAAAAACCCAGCTGAAGTTTAAAACCTGAAAACCTACATCATGAGGACAGTTTAAATAATCATAAATAGTCCTGGGGTAAAAAGAGCTACAGTTTTTTTTTTTACCGGTTCCCCCGTAACAGTACGTACAGGATGTGGCCGGGGCTGGGCAAAAAAGTACTCATCTCCCTTTACCATAATTTCAGTTTATACACAGATTGAACGACAAATGACTGGATAATAATTTAATTTTAAGTTAATCGATTTCTTTTTTATTAAATTTCATGTTTCCAATGAGAAGCCCGGTGTGGGCTGACCTTACGTTGCCAAGGGCTAAATTTAAACTTATAACATACAATAAATAACCAAGGTTGTCCAATTCACAAAATGACTGCAATGACAATATCGGCTGGTAAATTCCATCGATTTATCATGGGCAGGTGAAATTACACCGCCAAAATTACCTGAAGCAATGGCCGACTGATTTTCGTACTACACGAAACGCACAAGGCTAACACCCACTAAGTGTATTTTTATTATACTTCAAGCAATTACAAAATTACAAATTAGTAAAAATAAGTTACTTTGGTTAAGGCTTCTGCTCTTGTAGATTAATTTAACTCGTCAACATGACTGCTTGGCGTATCGCTTTTCGCTAGCTTAGCTACTTAGCTACAGACAGAGAGAGAGAGAAAAACCTGGAAAGAAAGGAAATGGCTCTCCTTTTGTTTGTCATAAAAATACTTACTCGTCCGCCAAAGTTTCCATCCTCAATGTCACTCATTTTTAGAGAAAAAAAAAATTAAACTAGCTACAAAGTATCGATAAACGTGCAAAGTTCCTTTGTTTAACCACCTTTTCCGAATGCGAAGAGAAAATGGCGACGACACTGCGCTGCTTTTTATTTATAAACTGCGGCGCTCCGGCCGTACGCGGGGCGGGGATTAAGGGCAGTGACGTAAGGGCACGCCCACGTTCTTCTTCCCACAAGGCTTAGCTCCTGTTTCTTTATCAGAGGAGCCAGAACTGAACCATAAGAAGCAAACGGTAGCATAACTCAAATTCAGTAGCAGCTCCAAAAAAGTGGGTTAGTTTCAGTGATTTAAAAACGCAGGTAATCAAAAGCAGAAATAGAACAGACACACGTATAAGTGTTGGGCATGATGTTTTCAGCACATTATACATCTCAGTCAGAGCACGCAAATTGTTAACCATACCTAAAATAAATGAAAATGGTAAGGAATCACCTTTTGCGCAGTTTTTTAAAGACAAATGCCAGTTCATGTCAGAGAAAATCATTTTACAAAGGAACTAATCATGGATACTGAAATGGTGCAGTAGGGAGTGCAGATTTTTTTGTTTGAAAAGTAAAACCTTGATTTTAAGACGTAGATCTAAGGTGTGAAATTTAAGATACAGGTAAGTACATGAAATTCTTTCTCTACTACACAGCCCTCCAGCTTCCATACCCAACCTTATGACATTTTTTTTTTGAAGAAAATGCTGGAGTAATGGACCTGAATTAATTTTTACTGCTTTCAACAAAAAAAAAACTTGTTGTAGGCAGTGATTACAGTATTGGACTGGGAAAAAATGATAAAATGTAAAATTCAAATGAGAAGCTTTTAAAGAATCATTGCATCAAACTTATTGTGCAGTAAATATTGCATGTAATGAAATTAAGTGAAAGCTCCATGGACAAGGACAGTTTATGAAACCCTTTAAAAAAAGTTTTTATCAAAAAACGTAACATACAGAGTTTAAATGGATTTTCAATTTAAAAAACAATGAAAAAATAGCTGGCTGTGTTGTGTGTGGATTCATTGCCCTGAGAAGTTTCCTAAGGCCTTGCACCAGGGCAAGCAGCAGCAACTGGCACAAAAGCATAGGATAAAGAAAATCAAAAACATTCATATGTAAAACAGTACTGCACAGACAAGCATTTTTCAAAATTTTATTTTCCAAAGATTGATAACAGTGAGCTGAATAATAAAAACTGCTAAATTCTTCATATACAAAACAAAAGTTCAATATCTGATTAAAATGCTGTTTTAAGCTATCAGTACAAAAAAAAAAAACACACAACATTACAAGATATGATGAAGTGCATATGCCCTAAACCTAGATCAAAAGTTTTTTTTTTTTTTTAAATAATCATTCAACTCCATCAGATTTCTCCAGTGTCATGTGGGCAAATTGTTTCCTACCCTCAGTTTCTACTTGTGTTCATATTCCCAGCTTTTCAAAACTAACCATCTGTCACAGAAAGGTCCACGGCACACAGATTGCTCTGTGGTACCTAGGTTGGGTTACTTGGCTAATCTCATGACCCCTTCACTGCTCTTAGCAACACCTGGAGTCAGATGAGCAGGTACAGGAACCGGGCCAAAGTTCTCGGTACAGTGAATTACACCCCAAAGACATCTGTAGATGGTAATGAAGTGGAAAAACATAGGTGGCTCAAATAATTCAAACTAGAGGAGTTATACACTGGTATTCACCTCTCCTGAGTTGCAATGGTAACTATCTTGAAGGGGGAAACGAATATGATTGACTATAACTGCACTGAGGCATTAAAAAAAAAAAAAAAAACCAACCCGCAATGTATCCAATAATGAAAGCTGAAGCAAATTTTCTTCACAAACACCTAAGGGTGCTCTGTATTAAAATGCACAGCTGAACATACAGCTAGAAATTCATGTTACAAGCATTTTATTAGTCTAAAACCAGAGGTGCTCTGAAAACCTAAATACGCTTGCAACGTTTTAACAAATGGTTTCTTACACAAATGAATTTCCTTGGTTTAATTCTCGTTCCTGAGAAAACCCCTAAAGCAGTGCCTTTGGGAAAAGATATCCACAAAGTAAAGCTAAGCAAATGTTTGTTTTTCACAGATATACATAGATATGTTACCCAATGGTGGCTGTTGGCAACATGCTTATAAAAAGTATTTTATATGCATCGTCTAACTTGGGAAAAATGTGCATATCCAGCAAGGTTACAGCAGCTGGGCAAACATAAAACAAAATGCAATAAAACTTATTTGGGTTAAAAGGTGGTCCAATTCCATTGCTTTAAAATTACATAATGGCAACTAAAAACACTTAACAGAAAGCAGACCTTGCTGTTCCACTGAATACTATTCAAGCTTGGATGAACAAAATGCTTCCAACACAGGTTACTGTACCTCACATTGGAACTGTTAAAGATTTTTATTAGATCTAAAAATTACTAAGGCTTCACTGTTTACATCTAACTTATTTGTATTGTGAAGGCTTTAAAAGTCAATGGTATTTTAAGGAGATAAACTCCTCTAAACTTGTATCTATAACTTGTATCATATTAAGCTTGATAAAATTTACATTCTACTTATTACATTTTGCGTTGCGCAATCTAAGAAAAATATACATATTTAAGATTCACATACAGTGCAAATTACAATCTTTGGATATCTTTTAATTTTACAGCTTTGATGTCCAAGTTTAATGCTCCAAAAGGCTGCCTTCGGGTACTCCTGGATGTTGAGAAACTGGCAGTTCAACACATCCCTGGCTACACAGTCAAGTAGAGGACACCTAGAGCATATTCTCATGTGCAAACGCAAACGGTAGGTGCATTGATCACTCAGTACAGAAGACAATTTGCAGTTTAATGACTACAGCAACATAGCAACAGTGTGGTGAAAACAATATGAATAATTTCTCAAGTGCTGCAGCATTTGATACAATAAAAAAGATAAAATTTAACCTTAAACTATGCAAATCTGTGGTTAGGGGTGTGAAAGTCATGGTTAAAATGACTGTAAAAATAATAAAAATGGGGTGCTGAAGCCAAGTTGAAGCAAAGACAACCTTTTCCTGATCATCACCAGCATGCTATCTCCCTTGGCCAGCTTTGTTGGGAGTTCCTGGCCGTGCTACAGGTATCTCTGCTCTCGTGGGCTTGTGGTAGGGGGCCGGAGCATGGACAGGAAGACCTGCTACAGTGTGTGTGTCGTTTGCCAGCGAGCCATTCACCACAGCATCCACTTTTCCCTCTAGTTTGACCAGGCGCTGCAGAATATCGTCCAGCAGTACAGCAATGGTCCTTTTTAAGTCAGCTGAAATAAAACATTAAAGATAATCAGAAGCAAATCAGATTTAAAAAAAAAAAAAAAACCCACACACACTCCTATTAGAATATGTATGGTCATGTCTCAGAGACAGGTCTTTACAATAGGGTCATACAATATTCTTTCAAGTATTTTAGCATAAGTTGAGGGCATCTTAAAAAGGAAATAAGTCAGAGGCACACTGCAGGAGTCACCATGGAAAACAGCATACAGGTTTATCCAGTCTTACACATCTTGCAATATATAAAGGCAGGATTTTGCTTTCTTTGCAAATTATACACTATGTATTACAAAGCACAAAAACTTTTACTGCACTACTTTTGCAAGTGGTTCAAATTTATAGGCAATTTTAAAGTTTATACTTAAGAAACACCATTGACACATTCAATTATCTCAGTTCTTGATGAATAAATGGGGAGGCTACTAAAGGAAAAAAGATCAGAGAAGCCCAGTGATTTTTCCCCATTTTGTCACTGAAATTTTTGGATGAACAATACCCTGAACATACCACTTTGGCTAGCAGTCAGGACATGTAAAATGGTTATCAGTCCTTTTAATGTAGAAGTCCTGATTTTTCCCTCTCTCACACACACACACACACACACACACACACAATTTCAAATATAGCCTAGGGGGAACAAATAAATGTCTAAATGCAACACAGTCACTCACTGTACTCACATGTAGACATTAATGATTTTTAAGTTTGATACTTAGTTATTGTTTCCCAAAGTATTTTTATTTATGCAGTTAAGTATATACACCATGCTCAAGAGTACCACAAAAGCACGAGGGAGTTAGAACTAGGAATTTTCAGGTTAAAAGTACATGTTCTTAAACACAATGCTAGCTGCTACCACTAAAGTCTACATGACATGGGCATCCCGAAATGCCTACCGTATCCAGCCATGGAAGTGCCCTGTGGGCCTGCAGCACTCTGGTTCTCCTCGGTCAGCACCTTCACGTATCGCTTGCTGAGATCGAGAATCTGTTGCCGCAGCTCAGCGCTGCTCTGGTGACGTGGCCGCTGGAATGTGTACTTCATCAGCATGAGGCCCCAAATGAGGCCGAAAACAAGAAGGAACACGCTCAGCTTCTGCGACACATTCCTGCGCAGCAGTGGCGTCAGCATGATCCTGGGGTGATGTGGCCCTACAGCTTAGGTCCTGTCAGACCGTGTGCAAGGGGACACCCGCTGCACTCGGTTCAGAGACCAGTGCTCCAAATGCAGGACCGATGCACCTACAGCAAATGAAAGTGAAAATGGATTCTTTACATAAGTTTTTAACATCTTATTTTATTATAGTTATCATTATTATCTAAACCCTTTAACTGTTTGAAAGACATCCCTGGTATGAACACCGCACACACATACAAAATAAAAGGTACTCTATAGCCAATCCACACATTATGCAGTATTAGTTTTACATTTCACAAGTAAAAACCACTGAATACATTACCAATTTAATGTAATGGTATACGTACATTAGTTTCTTCACCCTAAACATCTCTGCTCATTATTTCAATGCTTCTGCAAATAACAGCACAGACCTCTAAGCAAGCAAGACAAATAAAGAAAGTAATGAAAAGACCATAGTAATGGCGACACAAGTCTTTGTACATTCAGCTAAAAATATCACAATACACTGACAAAGAACGAACCCAAAACCCTAGTTCAACTGACCTTGACCTCAAGGAGAGTAGCTCTTTTGTGATTTATTATGCATGGCTGGCATTCAAGGACAGCCACTGCATTCACCCCTAAAATTTGTGTGTAAGCTTACCTAAGGAATAAATTAAGAGATGTCTCATTTCGTGCCTGAGCTGCTGCAGAGCAGGTAGGCACCCACAGACAGGGGCACGTGTATGCGCACACTCCAGAGATTCAACTCTGCAGGGCACTGACAAAGTGGCATGGGAGGACAGGGCAGACAGCATGGGTGGCTGACACAGGACCAGGCCTGGATGGGAGAACTTGCAGGAGTTGTTCTTTAACTTTAGTGTGATTCTTCTCACTTTTGTGAATGAACAAAATACTGCTTCTTGCCACTATTTTCACATTACAGCACAGCAAGGGTCCAGCCATCCATCCACTTCAAAATAAGCACTTGTACAATCCGTGGGAGGCCTTGAGCATATCCTGGAAACATACAGCCTGAGAGTCTACAACATGTGTGCGGTTGCCTTCCTGTGAACTGGAATCCTACCCTCACAAAAACACTAAGGGGAAAGTTGGTGACCTATTCACTTGAAACACATATTTGGACTGTAAGAGAAAACTGAACACAGGGACAATATGCAAACTCCTCACAGACTGAGCTGGATTTGAACCCATGTCTGAACCTACAGACCAGAAGTAACGAGGCACCATCCCTACCCACTGCACCTCTGCAGCCCAGCACTGCAAACATGACACCATTTAAAAGTCCTCTGCCACAGCCAGACTACACCAGTTTCTTTACATCAGCTTCACAATTAATAACCCAAACTGATAAAATACATTGTAAGGATTCACCACTGCACTGTACGTGAAAATAAGTTGCTCGTCCAGTCTTCAAAACTGCAGTGAAATAAGAGACTTCAGATGTACATAAACTACAACAAATAGTTTGGGGAACAATGGGGCAGCAGTGTGAAACACAAAGACTGTTGACTTTTCATTCTGAAAACATTTTTCAAACATTAAAGCCATATAGACATGCCACACATAACTCAATGAGCGTAAACAACAAACAAGGTAACTTGAGCACATCTGCACATCAAATAAATAACGTAAGTGAAATGCAACATGATACAACAGTGTTACACCTCCCTCAGGGTGTCTACAGAGACATCATTCAGCATAGACACAGTTTTGCCCATTATTCCTAATATTCTCTATCAAACAAAGCTAAAACAGACTGTTAGCTGGCATTTTGAAATATGTGAAACTAAAAAAATCCAGATGAGCAACTATAGACTTGTTTCCCCCCCCCATTATTGACACAGTTTCGTGCCCTGGTTTCTTTCCTTCCTTACTTCAGCTCTGCTCCACTGAGACACAAACTGTAAGATCATTATCAACAAAAGCAATTAATGTTTGACAGCAAAGGGAAAAAATAGATTAAATAGAGCAGGGTGCACTTCCAGCCCAGTTTGTGAAGTAAGGGTATGAAAAATGTTGGCTGTGCTTGGAGAGACCTAAACCCTGACACTTCCAGCTCAGTCCTCATGTGGTTTCACCTGCTGCTGGGTTCTTGTACATCAAGATGATTTTTCTTCATTTCTTAGTTTCCTTACCTAGCTCCTATGCAGCAACTGGCTTAAAAAAAGAATCTACAGCAATAATTCTCTAGTGAAATATGGAAACTTGACAAAAGTCCAGCACTTGAGCCACTGCTGCACAAAACAACACGTTCAACTTGTATTTCTAAGTGCCTGTCTATAGTTTCTAAATAAATTTTAATTGTGCACGTGCATCTCACATGCTTCAACTAAAGGTAGCACAGCATTCTTCCATAATCAAATGACTCAAATCACTAAAAATAAATGAAACCAGGCGTCCAATATATATAAACGTCGGGGCTTAAGAGGTATACTGCATAAAATGAAAAAAGGAGTAAAATGAGAAAGGTATCCTCACCTTCATACCATGTTTATAACGAACTGCTGTCTAGACCTCGTCGCAGCCCACTTCAGACGGCCAGAACTGGCCTGAAAGTCGGTTTTACAGATTCCAAAACAAACCAAAAATCATCACTTATACCTACTAATGAGTAATCAACTTGTTAGGTGTTAACCTAGTCTTATTTCACTCCCCAAATACTGCCGCTGAACGCTCTCCCTAACGTGAAACCTAAACCCACTATCCTCGAGCTCTTACGTTGCTTGAGCCGTCCCTTGCGTGTTACGTCATCACGCACGTATAACGTAGTGGTTGGCGCTGTGTAGGACTTTTTTTGTCTCAGCATTAGCGTTTATTTAAATACAGGAGCAATCAACGATCTTCCTATAAAGACGTATTATTTACTTGAAAAATGAATTTGGACAAATTTCTTCGATTGCTAATTATCTCGTTCACGGACGAAAAGTCAAAATAAACGCATTCTCATAAATTCAGTCTATTATACGTGTAGAATTCTTGGGCCTTATAAGAACTCTGAAATTCGAAAGATTGTGTAGGCTAAATACGTGATTCTGTTTATATCAAAACTTTTTTCTAGATATTAACTTAAAAACTTGAGCAGTGGCTCTACTCTTGTCAGTGGGACCTAATGGGGGGGGGGGGGCGTGCGTGCGTGCGTGCGTGACGTGCACTTTAATGTCAAAGGTTAGAATTCTGTGGGGGCACCAAAATTCGCACCACAATTACATATAAAGTAATTTAAAATAACGTAACCAAATCGTAACCATTATATCCGCCGATGATGAAATTTAAGCCGGTTCGCTTGTGTTTGGCATCGTGCTTAATGATCGCTTAGCAACCCGAACGCGTGCCTTCGGGGGTCGCGTTGCACGGGCTTACAGACAATCCTAACTTGTTTTAAACGTAGTATTTCGCCAGGAGTCCTGTGATGGAAGCACACATAACTGGATGCGCAGCAGCAGTTCAGGACTACCTGGAATATACAAGGTCTGTGTTTGTACAGTACAGTGTACTTCCCACGCCTCGTACTGTAGAATAGTATATCCGGCTGCATTGAAATACCAGACTCTAGAAGCTTCTTCTGCCTATTCTTAAAATAGGCAATGTGATAGCATGTTTATTTACTGGTGAAATGCTGCACGATCAGTGGATTTGTTTATTAATAGTAACAGTACAAATAAACTGTTTCACTGATTTTAAATACCCCTATGTGTTTATGTTCATATGATATGACCCCTGTTATGTAACGCCACACTTTTCAAAACGTTCAATAATCACTGTGAAATCAATCAAACAAAAGAGTAAAGTAAAAGATACCACAAATGATACTGTCTTATCAATAACAGCTTATTTATGAGATAAACTTTATCCAGGATCAAATGAGTCATATAAATAACAGTGATGTAACATTTTCAATTCACACCATCAAACACTATTTTCCCATTTATTCAGCTGGGTAATTCAGGATAAGTACCTTGATCAAGGGATAATATAGCAGGAGCAGGGATTTGATCCTGGGTTCTTCAACTGCCAGGCAGTAGCTACACTGCTTGCTTTGTCAGAAGAATAATCTATGCTATACCTAGCTGCATTTTATACTGTCCATTTTACTATTTGCAAGAGCAGAATGGCTTAGATATTAACCAGAAAGATGCTGACTGGAAAGTTTGGGGTAGGTCATATAAAACCATGCACTGATATGAATAAGATATTTAGATGGATGTTGGTGTTTGAAACATAACTGGAGGTCCTGGTCATGCATCAGGATTGTTGGCGATGATGATGGAGGGAGACTCTTCACCCCTGAGGAATATGAGGAGTACAAGCGGAAGGTTCTGCCAGGCAGATTGCGGAACAGGCTGTACGTGAGCTGTGGAGTCCCGGGCGGAATGGACTGCAAGCTCATTGGCCCAGAGACACCCTGCTTCTGTACACACAGGTCAGGCCTCAGGGATTCACAGCACATTCTCTTGAATTTTTCTTATTTTAAAGTGTGTAGGGTGGAAATTCATAGCAATCATTTCCATTGTCTTGAATTCACTGGTTCAGTCAGTCTTTCGTTCGTGCGTTCATTCATCTTCACTAGTTACTTATCCATCCACTATCTTCAAAATGTGGACTCAGTCTCAAAAACAACATGGGAATCATATTTTAAATTTCACTTGAAACATGTATAGAAGTGTTGTGACCCTGCATTGGACAAGCAGTTACTGAAAATTAATTCATTAATTGATTAGTTTATTAATTAGTGTGGAGAACTTGGACGCTCCAGCCAAGACTATGAGACACTACAGGTTTCATATGTCCTGTGTAATATGTTTACTGAATCTAAAGAGTTTTGGAAGCAGACTGTACGTGTCAGATTTCCTGTTTCCATAATATACCCTTGAATAAAAGTTGGATAACTGTGTAATGATAGATGTTTGTAACACAAATCAGTTGAGATGTATTTGATTTAAGGTACAAACAACACCAGACAGACTTTGAGGAACTCCCGCCAACACGTCCCCTGAGCCTGCCCTGCCTGGTTAGAGGTTGTAGGTGTACCTCCTACTTCTACGTCCACCTCAATGGCTCCCAGCCACTGCGCTGCCGGTGCAAACACTCAGCACAGGACCACAGTGAGGCCACAGGACATCCCTGCAGGAAGTGTAAGTCTTGCTTTGTTTCTATCCACCCTGCTCTGTCCCTCATTCTGTGCTTTGTTGTGTCTTATATAACTTCTCTTTCCATGTAAATAGTCTAGGTGCTTAACTGATGCTTTTATTCAAAGTCACTTTAAGCATGCATGTGTTCAGTTTGTGTTAGTTACGTTTTTGTACCTTAGTCAATGTCTCTTTTAGGGCTGAAACCAACAAGCTGACTACTACACTACCAGCTGTTTCTCACGTGTTCACTTAACATACTTTTTTTGCCGATCATGTACCAATGTGTCTACAGGCTCAACATGCTCTGGGTTTTGCAGCCCATTCCTTTGTGGCTGTGGTCAGCCCAGCTATGCTCACCAAACTCTCATAGAGACCAAGGAGGAGCGCCTGGCACGGGGGCGACCTGTGGGGCAGGATGTCCCCTATGCTGCTATGGGAGGACTGACTGGGTTCAGCTCTCTGGCTGAGGGATACATGAGACTAGATAACAGTGGCATAGGTGAGACCAGTACATATCTCATCTTCATGTCTCAGTCATGGCAGCATGGTGGTGCTGTGGATAGCACTGGTGCCTCCAGGCTGAGGTTTTGAACATGGGTTTCAACTTGCCTCAGCTGATGTGGAGTTTACATATTCTACCAGTGTTTGTGTGGGTTTAGATGTCCTGTCACATTAGATCTAATAAGAAGGGGGATCAAAGTGATTCTTATTTTTTCCTGGATCAGTGTAATATTTTTGAATATATTGAACTATTTGCAGACATGGTGTGCTTGCATCATCATGGTTTACGAGAGAGCAAGTTTACTTTGTAGAGTAAAGTTGTGTTTACCTGTTGTTTGTTAAGGTGTGCTCTTAGCTTGTACTGAGCGCAGGAGGACCCAGACGCTGGGTGTTTTGGGTAAACTGTCCTCTTCAAGCTACTTTGCTAACTTTATGTGCCAGCAGGTGTCCCCCCATCCTCCTCTCTGGAGCTATGTGGGTCCGAATCCTCCTGGGACCATGTGTTTGTGAAGACATATGGGACAGAGTCTCAGAATGCAGGTAATAAAATACTGGCAGCTGCCCTGGTCAACCATGCTGAAAGCTTCCTACTGTGTGTGTGTGTGTGTGTGTGTGTGTGTGTGTGTGTCTGTGCGTACGCGCATTAGTTTTCTAAAATCCAGGAATAGATGAAATAATGGTATTTGTATCTGTATCTACTGTATTTTTTATGTGAGTTCTATGATTTGAGGCCCAGTGGAAGTATCTCAAAGAAGAGAGTTGGGAAGGTCAGACTAAGCCAAACTTTTTCAAGCACACCTGTTTATCAGGTGTAGGTTGTGCGTTCTGCATGTTGGGCTGCCCCTTGGGTCAACACTACAGTTTACTCATGATATGGACTCTGATATGTCTGCAAGCAGGGGCAGAGTGTGAGTTTGTATGTGGAAGCCAAATATAAAAAGCAGGTAGATGTGCATGGTGTGTGTACTATTTGTGTTTGCTGTGTCAGCTGTACGTTTGTCAAAAGTGTGTTGGGTGTGACTTGACTTGGCCTCAAAATAAATTGAAAGAGTAGTACTAAAGAAATATCAAAAAGATCAGAACAAATTTCTTTGGTTTCCATGAAATGCTGCTTTATTTTAGTGGTCCTCTGAAATAACACACTTCTTTCCCGTATAAACTCTTCTCACTGAAAACAAGTGTACAGATATAATACAAGGATTGTAAATGGCACCTTAAATTACAGCATGCTTTTTCTGTACAGAATTAAATTCACTGCCCAGACAGCTGTCAGGTCTGAAGATGAGGGAGGAGGAAGACATGGCCTATTTTGAGAGACGATACCAAGAACGTGTAAGTGCCATGAGGGAGAAAACTGAATTTCCCAGCAGGCACTAGGTTTTAGGCATGGGTTGTTCTGGGTTAAGATGATGTGGCAGCAACAGCCTTGGCCACACTCTCGTTTTGTGGACTGGCAGCTATGTCTGGGGAAAGGCTTTGCCAGCAGCTGTACATCTGTCAGGTGGGGGTGTGGCCTGTATGGGTGGATTTGGCTCTTTTTATCTGCCATAATTAGAAACAAGTTTTTTGTTTTTATGTTTTAGCTGGTTCATTTTCAGAAATGGACCGCTTAATGTCAGGCTAAGGAAATGTTAAAGGTGTATAATGGGAAAACTTGGGTGATAAACATAGACGAAAGTCTTAAAGGGGGTTTAGTGTTTTTTCTTGACAAAATTTGACTTCAGTTCTTGGTGTATCAGTGGATTTACACAGAAGCCATGCTCTTAAGTTAACGTAAAACTGATCATTAAATGTACAGTACCATATCGTGGTTTTTAAAATTTTTTTTTTTTTTTCAGCTCAAAATGGAAAAAGAGGCCAAACAGAAGACTTTGTCAGCAAGATGCAAATCACCATCCAGCATTCACAGGAAGTGATTAGATTAAGGGGAACTGAGAGCTCACTGTTGGTAACTGTCGCAAGACAAGGTCATGTTGTTCTGGTGCCTATCCTGAAACCATGGAGCTCTAGGCAGGGTACACCCTGGATGGGACACCAGTCCATCGTATTCCCATTGTACACACGCAATTACATATATAAGCACACACTACAGACAATTTAGATTAAAAAAAATCACCAGAAAAAAAATGTCTTCTGACTGTTGGAGGAATCCAGAGTGCTTGCTAGGAACTCAGAAGAACATGAGGAGCAACCCCTCACAGGGTGAATGGGGAGCAAACCCACATCCGATCCCACTGTATTTGTCAGTGCTATAATAACCTGGATGGTATTGGAAGGGCCAAAAATATATTTACAGTAGTACTCAGTGGTAACAGGAGCCTTATTAAACGGGGAAGTTTTAGCGACATGTTCCATTTCTGCTTATGTGTTAATACACGGTATCAATATTAAAAATATATTTGTGAATTTGAATTAAAATACTTGTGCTTTTTATTTTTCAAAGTGCTTCAAAAATTAATTGATTCCAGATTACAATGAAAGTGCTCTACACAGCTGCTGGTTTGCTGTCACATGGAAGTTATTGATAGTGTAAGAGTTATTTTTATGACTGTATTTCTGCATATCAGAATGTATTACTAAAAGAATGAGCAGATATTTTTCACACCTCGATCATTGAAGTTTTATTTACGCACATGAGTAAAATGCACTCCGATTTTTTGGAATTACAGCATACAATTTACCATCTTCTCCTGCAGGGGTCAGTAGTGCTATACATGTAATGTTATCAGAACACTGCAGTTGTTATCAAATACTGTACAATACAGCATAATTTAATTAAACTTTTATGAAGAATTTGTAGTAGGCAAATGCCAATTAGTGGATCAGAAACTTCTTTCATGTAAACACAAATTGTGTGTTGCGTATAACTTAAAAATGCATGGTGATGACTACCCTAGGGGGTGCATTGAATGCTGTTGTAGGATGTTTGACCAGGTACATGATGCAAACTACAAAGCTGTTTAAGTTAAATACATCCAGTCAGATCAATCAAAGCACTTGGCATTTGAACCAATCCAATGAAAGCAGCAGCTAACGTTGATAAACCATGATGCCTTCAATTCCTGTAGCTAAAAAATCCTGAGTACAAAATGTAAAGGTCCATGAAACTTTTCTGACCTACACACTGCGATAATAAAGTATACAGGATACTGTATAACAATACAACATTTCACTCAGTCACTGTGTATGAACAAGTGTGAGCATCATGCCAGGGGAACAAAATCTTACAAGGCAGTATCTTTTTTCATAAGGTTAGTTTTGCAATCCTAATTTTTAATGCATTTAATTAAAATTAATAAACGGATTACATCTCCGGAAAAAGCGACAGTAAATCCCAGCTGTTTTCAGTTCCTTACGTCAATGAGTGATCAGGGATGACACTGTGAGTGTGGCTGAAAGCTGCTCGTAACATCTTCATGGATTGTTTTAAGTCTATTATTCCTGGGCATCAGAATGCGCTTTCCTGAAGGGGTAAATTGCAAAAACAACACCGTTAACTAAAATATTTAACACCGACATAAAAAGGTTGTTGTTTTCAGTGAGAATTATCCGTATTATAACAGCTAATAGTCAGAAATGCTGACACTTCAAGCCAACGAGTATGAATCAGTACAAGTACTTAAGATGGATATCTATCAGTTCCCCTTTTTGTGATTCTTTTTATTTTAATCAGCAAGAAAAAAAGAATAAGAAAAAAAACTTAAACAGATGAAGATGCTTTTTCTGTAAGGTTTTTATGCATATTCTTGTTTTGTGTTGCTGCAGCTCCATCAAAAACCTGCATTTATGGAGAAAATTATGGCTTGGTACGTCTTGAAGTTTCACCAAACAAGGGCTTCAGTGACAGAGCACAAAGCAACGTAAATGTTTTGGTTAAAGACAAATGGGTTCAAGGATAGTCCTTCCTCAATCACAAATGGCAAGATTCGATGCAATCAGAACATAAAACTCTTTGACTAGCTGCCTATTACAAACTGATCGGAGAGGTTCCTTGAAGGTTGAAAGGGAAGTATTTAGTATCCCATGGCTCACACTTTTCAGTAAATTTTCACATTCACATTTATTTTTGCTCACAAATAAGAGGTTGATAGTATAAAGAATATATAAGCTATTTGAATATTTTATACAGCAGATGTATGAGAAGGACCACCAGCTTAAACAGACTTGGTACATATAGTGAACTATGATAGATAATTCAAATAAGATGGACATAAAGATTTTGAATAATTAGTTGACAGTGAAGATGATGATAAGAGATGATGGCACGAGGGGTTACTAACCTTACTTCCGAAGGCCTGAACTGTGTCCTTCTTTGTACCTTACCACAGGAATTATTTAGGTTATGTCTCATGTCACCCAGTCTTTGTAATGTTGAAACCAGTTGTTAAGATCACAGGAGCCATATAAGCTTCGAAACATTGAAATATAATAAGTGTCTATTAGATACTGAAAGATAGAAGAAGTATGTATTAGGTTCACAACCAAAGTATTTTAAAGACTTTGAGTGTTGCTAGTTTCTTGCCTGTTCTAAAATCACAGCTGGGCTGTAAGTCTTTGTCAGATCACAGAGGTCACACAGAGGTTGTACTTTTTGACTGGCACATGACTTGGGCCCCAGTGAGTAATGGGGTACATCAGTGACTCCTGGTGCCCATTCCATTCCTCCAAAAAGGCTGTTCAGAGAAAATGAGTATCATTTGCTGTAGTTTCCTCATACTTTTCCCAAGCTCAAACAGCCAGTGACTTATATTAATTCAGCATTTTTCTTTGATATCACCAGTGCATCTTTGCTCGTTTCTTGTCAGTCTCTGAAAGTGACAAACAGCATGGCTTTCTGTGTCCGCCGAGATATTGTCTTTTTAAAGATTCTTTAAAGGCTAACAGTTTTGCTTTTAGTCTCCTTTATTGATTTGCTTAGTTGACATCCTTGCAAATAATTTTTTTACCTGTTGCAGATGTTGCTGATTTAGTTAGTTTATGAGTTATTGTTGAACTATGAATACACCACTCTTGCTTGTTAGTTACCAGCATAGGAATCTTGTTCTGCTATCTATATAAAGTTTGTGGTGGCAATCCCATTTACTGTTTTAGTGTGATCATATTTATATCCTTATACTATACATTTTGACAATATTGTCTTCTGACAACTGGCCCAAAAACTGCAGAACTAAAATACTTATAACACACAAAAGCACTGTCTTGCAGTTTATAGAACTGTAAACAGAAAGTAAAATCTAATATTCATATCACAGTTCCTTCAGCTTTTATCTGTCCAAAGGCACTCAACTGGACAGTGTTAGCCAAAATATGTCAAAAATGATTTATTTAAAGTGAAGACCCACAAATCGGCTAATGAGCAGCTCAACCAACCTTTCATCTTTGTTTAGTGGATTTAACAGGTGACACCATGGCTTTGCCTGCTACGACACTTCATAATATCCAAATGCATACTGTGTTGCACATAATGTAAACATTTCTGAACATTTTAATTTTTCTCAGGTCAAAAATGGTGAGGTCTGGTAGCAGGAAAATTATAAAGTCTAATTGACAGACGTATATGAAAAGAAGGATCACACAGTGGTGCAACAAGTAGTACTACCACCTCACAGCACCTGGGTTGTGTACAGTAGGTGTGGGTTTGTGAGGAGCTTGCATGTTCTTCCAGTGTCTGCATGAGTTTCTGTCTGCAGTCCAAAGACATATATTTCAGGTTAATCGGTCACTAAAAATTGCCTATAGTTTGTGAATGTGTGCTATGACCCATCCAAGGTATTTTCTCCTGGGCTGGTACCAAGTGGTGCTCAGACAATATCTTGACCACTGTGGCTCTGACCAGGACAAACACTTAAAGGATAATTGATTGGTGGTTTGAGAACAATAACTAGTGGATTGTAACATGTATTTTGACTTGGCTGGGCATTTACAAACAAAGCATTTTCTGACACAAAAATTGTGTGAGTAACTCAAAAACAAAAAATACAGCCTCTAACTTTTGAGAGTATGTCAGTACAGTTTGCTTTGCTGTTCTGATGGCAAATTGAAACACAGTAGGAAATTATTAGAATTTTATTACATTAACAGCATGACAAATACATTCAGGCCCATACAGTCATTACATATCCCAGCATCTTTAGTTATCATGTTGTATCTTCCCTCTCTTAAACAGTATTTTGTGGCAGCTTCAAGTAAAAACTTGGTTATTACGCAGGTGAACTTTCACACTGTTACCAGAGTTAAAACGTGCACCTGTCACTGTTTATTTATCTTTGTGATTTCAAGCACCAGCCATCAAATCTTAGTTCTAGTCTACCTTTGTTTTGTGGTGTGCTGAATTCTATATGACACAGATAAAACGTGGTTGAGTTTATGGGTGTGTGAGAGATGTGGGAGGGGGAGCAGGGATCAAAAACATTGTCTTTGTGGCATTAAATAAGAAAAAGAAATACATCAAACACTAAATGAAAGCAGATAGCAGTTTTTAAAAAAATGAAAGCTTAAAGCAGCTTGGATACTGAAAATTAAATTCTTTTGTGCAGTTAATTTTCTGTGCTTATTTTAGCTTCTGCTTCAATTATTCCGAAATCTAAAAATATTCTTTGAAGGATGTAACGACAGGAAACACAGCATGTTCTATAAACAAGGCAGTTGTCATTCATGCCATCCGAGCTGAGAATGAGGGAACCTGCTTGATCCTTCTGTTGGAACCCGCAGAAAGGAGTCCACCCAGGGAGACCATTTCAAGCCTGACAGCCACATGAAATCTGCCAATTTTCACGGTTGATATTAAAGATGCGTATTTTCCAGTTCATGCAATTTGATGGAAGCGCAAGTATGGCCATGTAATTTATGCCTTTTCAGAAACAATCAGGTCAAGTCAAGATAAACACTGCTTACACATATACTGAATACCTTAAAAAGGGAGCCGTATTATGATGACAGACACCAAAATGGTTAAGAAAATGAGATTCCAACAGTACAGTTACGGTTTCAGGAAAATCACTGTTGCTGGCCAATAAATTCCTTCAAAAATATTCAAGTCTATTAATAGGTGACATGCAAGCTGTTCCTCTAACCATTTTATCCTGAGTAGGGTCTTGGTGACCCAGAGCCTATCCCAGAAGCAATGGGCGCATGGCCATGGAACACATGCAAAGTATGAAGTATTATCTTCACATGTACTAATCTTCCTATGAACAAATGTAAGAAACCCTTATTTTATTACATCCTTGTGAAGTTTGGTGTGTACAGTGTTACACAAGTACAAGTCAAAAGATTGTGTGTACTTGCTTGAAACTGGAAACTGAGTGTTCAATGTTTAAGTTTCTGCAGATACATTAAGGTGTTAGGGTTCCTCAGAATAGCCACTGATTTCCTTAATAGCAACTTCACAAACATGTTTTTCAGAAGGAGTACTCAAACTTTCAACTGGTCCTTAATAATAAAATTATTAAAGGCTTTTCTGAAGAAAGATGTTCAACCTAAAGTACAGAACATCAGAATATAAATATAACACTCTGAACAGTAAGCGCTGCAAAGGTCCCTTTTACATAAACAATGTCATCCAAATATTGAAAAAATAAACATTCAAAAATTTGAAATGTATCCATTATCCTTAACCCCCTTGATCTTATTATTATGCTAAAATAATTTAAATTTATGCTGGTTAATCTAACTTTTTTTATTGCTAGATATGCTACATTATTCTTCAGGGAAAAACTCTTGCCTATTTGAAACAAGAGGTTTAGCATACACAGCACTTTAAAAACCCAAATAATCAAATTAATAAGCCCATTACAATGTCGCTATAAACCATTCACTGATGATTAATGCTGAACTGGAATATTCTACATCGCTTTCGACAAGACTGTAAAACATGATGCATTAAACCGACCTGTTAATCAAACTGTGTATTATGTAGCACTCAAAGAAGTTAAATGGGAAGACCAATAGAAACAATATAAAAAATATGTTGCTATTTAATTGTTTCCATTAATTCAATATAATTATGGTCTTTGTTGTTGTTATTAATGGTTAATTGTACCCTTTTCAAACTCCCTTCGTGGTTGCCATTATATTGAACGGCTGTTCTGTTTCTTATGTTAATGCTATAGCGCTGTGTGTATTTTCATAATGCCAGTGAAGTTATTCAAATTGCATGGAGAAAGAGAAAAAGCGGGAATGGGAGATAGATAAGGGACAATGGTGCCACAGCCTGCATCATTACAGGAAGGAGGCTGAGGATTAGCTAACCGCTGATCCACTGCTATCTCTTTATGTTCATCCATTCCTAAAATGCTAAGCTTTTTTCTCTGTGGATGTACTGGTTCATATTTAGTTGAAAACTCCACGAGCACTCAAAGCAAGTAAAGGGACTGACTAAGGAGGAGACAGTGAGAAATGAACTTGTGAAGTCATTCTAATGAAAATGCAAAGTTGGCCAGCAGTGAGTTAAAAAAGTAGAGACTGACTGATTGAACGATTCTGCAAGAGGGGACACTGCTTGTGGTTTTCTGCTTATTTTAGCACAATTAAATCCACACTATCACTTTGACCACTTAGCTCGTTCTTAAAAAATGCTAAAATTCCACGTGGGAGCTGCACCTCACTGTTCAAGTGCAATTTTGAAATTTTGAGACAGATGAATTTCAACACAGAGCTTCCTGTGGTGTTGACAGCTTCGGCATCCAGGATAAATCACTTCAGATGTTAACACAGGGCAAGAGCTCTTTCATCTCTTGTGGTTGGCTGCTGAGCCGGCTGGTTTTTCCAACAGCTTCTGGTAACTTCTGTCGGTTGGTTTTTTGCTCAAACACCTGTTCAGATCCTGATGCCAGTGCCTGCCTGCCATATATCTGACCTAGCAAAATAAAATAATAAAATCTGTCCTCTCGCGTACAGAAAAGTGTTCCGTTCACAATGACAGCAGATGTGACTGAAGCTAAGACAGTGCAAGAAGACATCCAGTACACTGACTGACAATGGAAGGTGTCATTCTCTCCCCCAGCTGCCTGCAATGTAACAGCACGACACATTGGGCCTAAATGTCCTCTCATTCAGCCTGCCATGGTCAAAGGGAAGCACTCCCTCCTCCTTTCCTATCCCACTGAAACATACAGGTTCCTGGCTTGGCTGTTTTATGTGTTTCAGCTAATGGATGACTACAAGATGTCACAGCTGTCAGAGCATCCCCTGCTTGCAAGTGAGCAACACTGTGCCAGTTGTAAGGTGCATGATATGTTTCTCACAGCAGACTCTGTGCAGGTTGACACTTCTTTGGCCAACATTTTAGTCAGACAGACAGAGGTGAACGTCAGTGGGGGGATTATTGCTCATAGCCATCAAAGCTGTACAAATAGAGCATTGTATGAACTGATAACTAAAATTTTCCCATGTCATAATTGTTCATATTAAATTGTTCATTTGAAACCATGAAAGTAATTTGGTAATTTTAGCAACATGCTGAAAACAATGGAATTAGCAGCATATTAACAGCTAATATTTTTAAGCATAATTCAGCCTATGATTACTTTCTACAATTTACTTGTCTATCAAATAACATGGTGGAAGCAAATAATTTGTTCTAACTGTTTTACAGATAGTTGCTCTTTGTTCTTCTTAAATAATTTTAATTAATACATGTCAAATATGGTACTACAGATTAACGTTTTTATATTCCCACTATCGGGAATGTTTTTTGTCAAAGCAAGGCAACTAAAAAAGCAGAAAATGGAGGTTTATATAATAATAATAATAATAATAATAATAATAATAATAATAATAATAATAATAATAATTCATTTCCAGGTGCTGTTACTTATCTGGGTTGATCCTTGAATAATTTTTGTTATAAAAGTTCTGTGTATATGGGGGTAGACTTACATCTAACTACAAGACCTATTCCCTTTGCCCCACAGACTATACGATTCTTCTGAGACTGAAAAATGAGAAATTCTGGAAAAAAGACCTTCTCCTGCTGCAGGAACTTGTTGCCTTTTTCTAGTATCACTTTTGTTCTCCTTATTGTTTAAAATACCAAAACCCTGAATGTGTTTTAATTTGCCAACGCGAAATGGCAAAACTTGAAGAATGTCACAAAGCATAATCTTTACTCCACATGGATGGACTGAGGATTTTTAAAAATGTTTTATTGCCGTGCGTCGAACAAGTGATTAACACTGTAATCTCAGTAACATTATTTCCTCTAGGTAATTGACTTCCACAGCCTGTGTCCCTTGTGAGCTATTTGCGCTTTGAAAATTCCAGTGTCATGAAAATGTGGCTTTCATTTACTCCCAGGTACCACATACAGCAACTTAGACTGGGAAAAATAATTGAGAAAACTTAAACCGGTTTGTCTAAGAGAGAGAAAGGGATTTTCACTTCCACTCGTGTCCAAAACACAGCCAAAGTAGTAATTATCAGGAAGTCATGAGCAATGAGCAGAATTACGCTGAAGTACTATTGAGACACTCTCATCTGGAGTGATCACTCATTAACATACCACTGCAAACCAAAAACTTCATTTACAATATCTACCTGGATAAAAATTCACTTTTGTTATCAGGCGTTATCAAAATCTGCTGCATCCAGGCAATCTTTGACTTACCAGGAAACTACTTTTTTCAGGACTGACAGGTCCTTTAGAACTGGAATTTTCCATGTAATGTACAGTTTGTGCCTGAGGAGATTTTATGACTTGGTCAGTTCTCTTCATAGGTATCAGTTCAAGAATGTTTCCTTAAGGAACAAGGACACAGGAACTGACTTTGGTCTGGGTCGAGCACAGAAACTAACTACTGATGCAGCCATTATGCATTTTCTGCTTTATTGCACACACTTAAGGTGTTCCCAGAGGTACAAAATGAGTGTTTTAAAGCTTTTATAAAAATTGGAAATATTTTTGAGAACAGGAAATAATTAGGTCAATGTTAAAATTGATTTATGACTTGGACTTGACTAATATTCCTTCATTTTTCACAGAGGCTAGATTTTTAAAAATTTTTATAGAGCACTGAACAGTAGATTAGGATAATGGAACAGAAAAAAATATATAGTAAAGCTATGAACAACCTTTAAATAATAATGAGAACAACAATATGGGGTATAAGTGCAAAACAGTAAGCCTGCCAACAACTGAGGAGAGGAACACAAAGAAAATCCCAACCAGGAGGCAAGGGAGAAAAATACACCTCTGGGAATCCAAGTGTCAGCAGCTGTCCACCCCTCCTGGGCTTCTACTAGATAAAAGTGAGATTGGAGGTGTGCTCTCTCACACACACACTCACACACACACACACACACACACACACACACACACACACACACACACACACACACACACACACACACACACACACACACTTTATGTAAAATATCTTACTCCACCTTTGAGTTTTCCCTGAAACTCTTACATCCATTTGTAGCCTATTATTGCTGCAATCTGGCAATTGTTAAACTATAACCCTGTTATTAAACTGATGAAGTGACCGATCACAGGTGAACAAACAGTAAAATTACTCCAAGATGGAAGATGATGTGGCATACAAACATGATCCTTTTACTCTGAATCTGTTACTCCTGTTTAAAACAATGCACCTTTTTCCAAAGACTGTGATCTTACCTACATGAACAAGGCCTCCATCTGCAGCTTCAAGGATCACTTAAATTGCCTCATATATATGAATTTCAACCATCTAGACTGAGCAAGGTCCTTCCTGTCCGTTAGCAGGTCCGCTTACCTTTAACTAACCAAAGACAAATGATCATATTTACAGTTAATAGCTACTTCTGGATTTGCAGGTAAAATTTGTTAGATCTGCAGTGGTCATTCTTACCAGGTGGGTGTTTTGTCTGCCATGGCAAATTTCCAGCACTGGCCTCTCTCCACTGGACTCTAAAATATCATGACATTCATCTCAGCACAGCCAAAGTAGAGGAATCTGAATGTTGATATAAAATGGATCAAAGAATCAAAAAGCAGCTGGTGGATTGGAAAAAAGAAAACAACTAGTGACAGTTGCAAGCAAATAGCAGGTGCCTGAAATCAATCTATGCCTTTTAAGTTCTGCTCTTACCCACTGCTACACACACACACACACACACACACACACACACACACACACACACACACACACACACACACACACGGTATGTTTTTTTTTACAACGGCTTTGCTGAAATGAATAGCACATGAATTTGAATAATAAATCACTACACACTTTGTTTGTCGTGCTGAAATCAGATCAGTCAATTAAGAGCATTTCAAACTCTAAATGATCACTATTTAAGTATGGAGAATTAATGGCAGTATGTGGAAAACATAAAGGAATAGTGTGAAACTTCACAGTGTGTTAGAAGAATTGAGCTTTTAAAAAATAAAATGTGAAATTTTGATTGCTGGCTAATATACCTCTGAAACACACATTTAGCTTCCACCATTTGTCTGCCTGCTGCTTTTCTACTGATGATTTAATCACATTTTCTCTTGAAAGAATTACCATGTAAGACTGCCCCATCTGACGCTGAATTCGATTTGATTTCCTCTATTTAATCCTCCCTAGACTCCAACACGGCCAGCTTTTAAGACTGCATTTGATAAAAAGAAAGGAAAACTCTGTCTTTTCTTGTCATTTTAACACTTTGTCATGACAGTTAAGAGGATAACATATCATCTAAATAGGCAGGCACCAAATTAAGATCATGCCCTGCTGTGTGATTTTTGCTCTGTGTTGCTGTCACGACTCATTCAGACTGAGTGTTGGGGTCCTACGCGTCTTTACCTTTGGCATTTCAAGAGATCCTTCACAAATGTGAATAACGGAACGACATTTTCTGAAGGAACTGCTCTCTACCTTTTAACATTCAGGGCCACACAGGAAAAGGATGAATTCAATGGAATGTCTGTTTTGCACCCAAAAGCTTTTGTCTCATGGTTTAAGGGTGTTTCATAAGAAATGTTTTGTAATTTTGTCATTCACTCAGTTTAATTTGACATTTAAATTATACATTTAAAGTAGATTAGTGTTGTGCTAATTATCCCATTAAAAAACTTATTTGGTCTTAATTTCTGAGCAGCAGCTTTACAGAAAATCCATTTACTTTCTTATAAATGGTCCTTGTTGGTGTGTTTTTGAGGGGTTCTCAGTAATATGTGATGATAAAGTTTAACAGCACAAGATGACTTCCAACAGTAAACCCAATCAGTGAAAATTATACAGGAAGACGTCTCTCAGGAGATAATAGTCTCCACAGTTGAGAACTCAGAAGGGGACTCGCAGAGTGGCAGTAAAACCTAAATCAGCACCTCGCGGAGACATGTTGTAGTCTGAAGAGAAGCACAAATGAACAGCAACAACTGCGAGATTTAGCTGTAGTGACTCACTATGTCCTTATTGTCTGCCTCTTTTGCTTAATCCTTTAAGCAATTTCACTGTTTCTTCAAGGAAAAGAGGGATTATATTTTCATTACATTACTGACTAAAAACGGAACATGTATTCATTCTTCAGGCACTAGACCACATGATATTACAATTATAGGTTAATGACACATCTGGAAACCGTGTACTCTGCATTAGTGTTCTGTTCTATAAATCACACCAGTCTTTACAGATACTATGAGCAGCCAGTCTAACAAATGATTAAAAGTTGAGTAAACAACATAACAAAAAATTTTTTTGATGAGTATATGTACTGTATTGCATAACATTATAGGTGTTTTATATTTGTACTTTAGCGATATATAAAAGTTCATGAACACAATTTCAATGAAATCATATATGATGACAAAAGCAAAATGAGAAATGAGAAATGTAATGAGGTTTTCAGAATGATATCAATGCTATAATTAAAATAAACTGAGGATGCTTTAAAGAGCAAAAAGATTGTTGTTCTTAGAGTTCATATTATATACATTCTGCTGTCTCTGCTGCATCCATTCAGAAAAGGCAATATTTATATTGCTTGGATCTGTTGTCAATGAACATTATATCTGGTACGGTGATTTTATTTCATGAATTTAAGGAGAAATTCTGACAGACGTTTAATACTCAATCTTCTTCCCATCAGTACATTTCTTCACCTCAGAGAATACCTGATCATTCTGTATGGAATTAAAACATCAGGAAAGGTTGAGAAGAATAACTTTTTGGTAGTTTTTACAAGGAACAGTGGCAAAATTCAGTATTTGTAAAGAGGCATGAGCTTTGCTGTAAAATTGCAAGACCTTTTTCTTTATCACAGTTGGGTTGTGGTCAGCGCCATTTTTATTTAGTGGTGAAAATGGAAACCTATAATGTACATATTATTTAGCTGATTTTCCAGTTTATACAGCTCTGCAGTAAATAGTCAAGAAAACCATTCAAAATGAAATCATAATATTCACCTCGGAATCTTTATTTTCAACATAAATTAATGATTTATTTTTCTGTTTATGAAATTAAAGCTTGTTTCTGATAAGAGGTTTCAGAGTTAGGAGAATGAGTGCTGTCACTTATGTTCACCCTACAGAGTTAAATGGTCATTATATTGGTTAGAGATGCTTAGAGTCCACTCATTTATCCTTCCATCCACCCAGTAACCTTAATCCTGAGGAGATCCTTTTATCCTGAGGAGAGTCACAGCAGTCCAGAGCCTATCCCAGAAACAAAGGGTACTAGGCTATGAAACAGCCGCTAGATGAGACACACAGGTTGCCCATATGCACTATGACCCAAGTCACCAGTCAACCTGAATCAGATGTTTTTGGAGTGTGGGAGGGAACCTACACAGATACAGGGATAACATAACTCCACCGAGACTGAGTCAGATTTGAAGTCACACCCAACCAGCCCAGATGCTGTAAGCCACCAGGTTGCTCACTCTACTTGTTCATGTCATGTTTAAGTCTTAAGTAACAAAACATGGTTTTCTGTATGTGCTTAAAGCTACCCAGCCTGCATCTCCCTCAGCGTCCACAAACAAAAATGTAATCTCATCCATAGAATATACCACAGTCTAGTATGTTGTCATAGGAACATTCTGGGGAAATATGGGGCCCACATTTTTTCTGAGAATGTAACTGATCACTGTTCGCGCAACCATTCAGAAGATCTGTAACAAAAACCTTGCTAAATCACCATCCATATTCTGTTGATAGGTCGTGTGAATGAAGCTGTCAATCGTAGGTAAATTACTTATTACTATTTAACCAATTTGGTAAGAAAATGCACTTTACTGCTAAGCTCCACATCAGAAGCTCCCTTTACAAATACTTGGTTGAATCAAATGTTAAACCTTCTTTTACTTGAAAAGTGGACATGTAAACAGCATAATGATTTAAATTAATTCTGAAATGTCTGCTCAGCTTTTCGGAATTTCTAGGACTTTGGCCCCTATATGATGTATCTATATTTGATGCATCTGTGCTGTTCACGAGAGGAAAAGGCTACGTCGTCAAATCTGACTCTATTTTAGTCGATATTACTCTGACACGACAGCATATTGAGCAGCTACTGTAATTTCGGGATTATTAAAATGTGTTTAGGGTGACGCATGTTACGCGAAGTGCGCTGGAAACGGGTTGCCAGTTTTATGGCCGCCCCATGTCGCGCCTTTACCAGTTTTATTTGTCCTCATTAGTTTTGAACGGCTGTACGGAGTGAGACGAATTTCTTCACTCTCCACATCCGGCACAAAGCGGTCACGTTTATCATACACGTCTTTTTTTAATGGCTGATGACGCTTCCGTCGCTTTGCGGGGTGTTGATAAGAAAATTGCGTTCGCTGGAGCGTGAGCGCGCGACATCCTCCCCCTCTCGCGCACCGGGACGCGGTAGTCTATAAAATCCAAGACCTACACCGAATTCGCCACAGCGCTGCGGACCTGACCGGGGACGGGAGACGCTCTGGACCAGAAGCAGCACCGGCATCTCGACGTCAGACGTAAGTGACAGAACCGATCGATAAACTCGCAGCGGTGCCAGTAGGAAGATACTGTTTTAGAATAATTTATAACGAAAGGAATAGGAACACAATCAGATGAGTTGAATAAGTTAAAACTTTGGTTACATTTGTCGAAGAAGCGGGGTTCGAATCCCACCTTTTGCTCTAGTACCGCTGATCATGGTACTCAGCTGGTACAACAAAAATCCCCCAACTGTATGAATCACTGTAAATAGTTTAACACTGGTTGTCACTTTGGAGAAAAGGGTCAGGTAAACGAATGAAGCTCGTAAGTGGGATTTCTTATGTTATTTACTCGAAGTGACAATGTTGAGACAATTTCATAACGATTTTATTCGAACAGCATCAATTCAGAGTAAGTATCTTGACTAAGGGTGCTATAGGAGTGGGAACCGAATTAGACTCCTTCATGTGTGAAGAAACCGGGTCTCGTGCTTTTTTAAACGCGGTTAAAAGTTTAGCTAAACCTTGGTCTGTCCGCCTGAATCCTACAGTTTATATGCAGTTTCTCATTGTTCCAGAACTCTTACAAATGAGACCATGATCTGCATACAGTAGCAGGTGAAGAAACACCTGTACTAAGTACAACAAGACAGACTCATAGAAGAAGAAAACTTAAATGGTTTCACACAGTGGAGGTTGTTTCAATCACCCTGTTTTTCCGTTGTCTGCGCCCCTCTGCGCTCGCTGAAGATGCGCGCGACCCCCCCCATGTGGCTCGGCACCGCGGCTCTCGCCTTCTGCGCGCTCATGTGCTTCGGCACGCTGGCGGACGCGTACCCCTCAAAGCCGGACAACCCAGGCGAGGACGCGCCGGCCGAAGAGCTCGCCAAGTATTACTCCGCGCTGAGGCACTACATCAACCTGATCACGCGGCAGAGGTGAGCGAGCGGCGGGCAGGCGGGTGCGCGCGCTGACGCTACAGGTGTGGAGGCGGGAGCGCGGGTTCGAGCATACAGATGTTCAGTGTTTGTATCTTACTAAAATTTTGTTTGAAGATGCTGGGAAAAAGTGGCTGGTTTATTGTGTAAAACTGGATATTGTCATTGTGATTACACAACGATAAACTAAAAGCAATATAAAAGCAGCAATATAACCCACAAAGTCGTTCAAATGAGCCCGACTGAGTTTTTTAAAAGTTAGCCAAATATCTATCATATACTGTGTATTTTTCCTCCTATTTTCCGTGGTCTTATATGAGGCTACTAAAACAGTTCTATGCCAAACTCACCTTTTGTTTAAAAATTAACACCTGCTTCATTCTGCTTCCTTATGCACAGCAGACAAGCTGCTTATTTCAAGTCTCTGGATAAATGTCTTACATTTGGCAACTCAGACCAACAATGCATGAAATTAGATGCTTTTTATTGTTATAATTATTATTTTTTTAAATTAATATCTTAAGCATCGTGACACGTATTACGGATTTCAAGAAGAAAAACAGCTGTTCTGGACTGATATTACCTAGTCTTTGTTTTGCTGTCTTTGTTTAAGTAAAGGATGACAAATGAAAGTAATTTATTCTAATGAGTAACTATGATAGGAGAGAAGGTTCCAGATGCACAAACTGAGCTGAAATTGAACTGAGTGCACAAGTACAAGTGGGGGTTCTGACTGTTTCCCTTTGGCTAGGTATGGCAAAAGGTCCAGTGCTGATACGCTGCTGCCAGACCTCCTGCTGAGGGAGAACATGGACAACAGCCCTCGATACAGGTACTGGATCCCATGGCGGTGACAGAAGAGCAGGGGAGGTGACAGAAGAGGACTGACTGACACACGATAGCCACAACAGGGTGAGAGGTGCAGTGGTTGACAACAAGTGTGAGGACGACTGAGACAGGGTGAGAATGTGACTCAGATGTGATGAATCCCCTGAGAAGAAGGATCCAGGATGACTGAAAGAGGAAGACTTGACGGAAGCCTGAGGATGAGCACAGCGGAACGAGGGCATGTACAGGGCAGGCAGCACAGCAGTCAAAGGTAGAAGATGAGTGGGAGAGAATGAACTGTGTACAGGAACAGGGCACTAGAATGGGATCATGGGTACAGGATGAAGGGGGGACATCTGAGTTTCTGGGAGGAAAGACTATTCACCTCAGCAACTTTGTTCAAACCATACCTGTATCTCAGCAGGCTTCAGTTGTTCATCACAATAGTACCTCCCTGTATGCTGGCTGGCAGTACATATGTGTGGTTTTTTAATAAAACAGGATTAAAACAATGAAAAGGTATAAAAAATGGCATATCTGATATATTTTTCAACAATGTGAAACAGTTTGGAGATAATTTTTACAGAGATTTTGACTACCTGTTGAAACATTTGAAATATCATCGTGAAACAAGGGCACATCAGCTTTTTAAACAAAACAGATGTCAGTTACAGCCTTTTTATACAAGGACTATACACAGGTTTCAAGAAGTATGCTCTGATACATTTAATTGTTTATCTTTGTAATGTTTGCAAATTGCACTTCATGAACCCTCAGTCTGCTTCTGTTCCCACAGATATGAGGACCCCCCTATGTGGTGATGTCAGAACCTATTTTTGTCCCTCCTGTACCTCACTTTGCCAACATGGCCGCCAGCACAACCCCACAGAGGCACCTTTACTTTGCCAGTGCAGCCACCTCACCAATGTACCTCATCTGGAAAACATACAGCTCAACAGCAGAAAAGTGACGCCACTGCAAAAATTCAAATGGCCCTCACATGGTCAAGACTGCATGCAATTACCACCTGACCGTCTGATGGGAACCCCTGCAACATATGGTGTTAAACCTTATTTAAGCCAATGAGTTGTTCATTGCTATTACAAAATGTAATATTAAAATGCATTGTTTAAAAATAAACTTGTTTGTTGATTGTCCAGCTTACAGTCTTCTTTGCAAGGAAAGGTGCAATTACTGAGCATGTCATTTAGGTACCAGCATCAAACTAACATAAATTCTACTCAGAATTTTCCATGTCTAATTTATTGTGTTAGGAAAAATTGACAATTTAAGAAGAAATAGAAACAGTATATTAACATGGACTAAATAGAAGGACTTTGGTTTATGCCTTAGCATGGAATATGTTTGTGATTGTTAGCAATTTAAAACAATGTGTAATAATTGTATTGTTGAGCCCAGAGGTTCCAGCATAAACTCTGAACTGCCACCAATTTTACAAGGATAAGCAGTTAAGGAAAGTAAGTGGGTGACTGAGTGAATTCATTACTAAGACACCTAAAATCAGTTAAGTCTCTAAAGTGTTTTAATTTATTAATGGAACTAGATGTTAGAATGGATTGGACAATAATACCCGATGTGCTCACTGTTGATATTTTTCATTGTGAGCTAAGAATAGAACTAAAAAATGAGAATGACTATGCATCAGTTATTCAATGATTATCTTTTCAGTCAGCGTAACACAGCATGATTTTTAGTTTACGTTTTGGTGAGACATTATTGACTACTGTTTGTTTAGATTCATAATAACACCTGGACAATGTCAAAACAAGACGGTAGACAAAGCAGACAGACAGGACTTTAATGTTATATTTTTTGGAATGTCCATGACATGAGGATTTCCCCCCAGTTACTTTACTACGAAGGTTTAGTAAAATAAACATTTCAACAACATAACTTAAAATTGTGAACTGCTTGTTATTTTATTTGCTTAACTAAAAGCAGCGACGAGGGCTCGCGAGCGCCACCACGTGTTGGAGACGAGAGCGCGCCAGAACCAAATTCTGATTTAATATTCTTCAAAAAATGAATATACAGTGAGCTCTTCATTATGAAACATTAACGCCTAGTTTACAACATTAAAAGAATATAATAATAATAATAATAATGATAATAATATCATCATCATCACCATCATCATCCATGGTAAAACAAGGTTAAAATTATACTAAATTCTTTGGGTCATTATCAGCAGTGCTATTCAAGACATGAATATTACTATGCGTTAAATCTTATTTATAAAATGCAATAGGTAATCTTATTATTTATCATGCAATTCATATGGTTCCACCACTGAGATGTGTGTAAACACTGCAGTTTAGTCACCGAGGGACTTCTGAAAGGCAACAATTATCAAAATATTAATTCCTTTCAGTTCCAGGATCTGATGAAGTTTAAATGAACTAAAACATTTATCATTGTTATACTGTGAAATATTTACTCAGTTGCCACTTTATTAGGCACACAAGGCTGGTTATACACAGAGCTCACCCTGCACTGTGACTATAAAGCATGGTGACAAGGTAACTAGAGGTTATTGTGGGATTTTTGCAGAGTACAGCTCCACAAACATGACAGTGCCCTTACTTTACTACAGTAGCCCATACTGTTCCACCTCTCAAGCAAACAGAGCATTTTTGGGATGAGGTGTTAACAGAATGAAGGTGTCATGAAAAAAATCCTGCAGAAACGGCAAAGCTGACAAACTGCCAATGGACAAAAAACCCTGTGGGAACAAGTCCAAAACCTTGCTGCTGAATCCATGCTTTTCTGGAATCAAAAGAGGATCTTACTAATGCGGTGTACCTAATAAAGTGTCCGGTGAGTGCATATGGGCCAATGTTAGGGAGCACATTTTGAGATGGTCAGACATCAACTATCTATGAATATATCCAACTTCTTTTAGTAACTGTCACTTTAGCTCCTTCCATGTGTGGATGAGGGGGACCTGTTGCTATGGTCATCACTGATTTCACAGGTAACTACACTGATCTGTGTTCAAGGCCCCTAATAGTCCTTCAGTGAGGGTACACTGGGGTCACGATGCCTAACCAGGCCAGTGGACAGTCTGACAGGTGGACATTATTGTTGTGTCCATTAAGGTGTCGAAACCACAGTAATCCTCACACCACAGGACTTCACATCTGGACAAGGCTGCATGTCTCACATATTTAGAGAACGTTGGGGGTCAGACAAAGTTGTTAAACACTCAGCTGTCCTGAGAAGTCGTGGCCTAGATGATGTAAGGAAATTAATTTTTTTTTAAGATGAAAAGTCCCCCGGACGTTTACCCTGTGTGCCTGACGCCACTGACCAGGTTTTCATCTGTTCTGTTCTCTTCAACCACCTCGCAAGAAGCTCATTTCAGTGCTCATTTTTGTTGAAGCTCAGCTCCAGCCTGACTTTCACAGCATTTACAGCGTGTGGCAAGAAACTGATGTGACATCTAGATCGACGCTTTTTAACACTAAAAACTGAGTCCCTTGAAAGGATTGGTGTTGCGGCCACGACGGCGACATGGTTAGTGCCGCAATACCGCCCTCTGGTGGGAAAATGAAGACACCGACCGACCTGGAACATTCGGGCTGAAGCCAGACAAGATACGCGCTGTGGTCACTCACAATGGATGCCAACGGAATAATAATAAAGGTGACAGATTGAACTTCATTTTCCTTCTTCTGCTCGATAGTCGAATCGCAGCACCTGCCGAGGCGAAGGAAGTCGCTGTGAGCCCGAGGCCACAGTGCTGTCCCCGAGCGCGGGGCGTGGGTGGAGTTCGTCCTGGCACGTGCGCAAAGATCATACGGGAAAATCCCGTTGCAGTTAGTTGTGAAATTCGCTTTGGTGCACATTTACATAAATTAGAAACTAATGAATTTACGTGACACAAGCAGTTATTGTAGATATGTAATAAAATCGATTAGAAACAGTAGTAACCCGAAACTGGAATCATCGGCTGCAGAGTCAGAAGCCATAGATTACACCTTTATGTAATCTTAAATATTGTTATATATTCACTATTAACTTATCTTATAATTCATATCATAGTTATGTTATAAACCATATAAAACTAATTGTAATTAATACACAACAGGGTAGTTATAATATGTCAGGTTTAATTAATAAAATTCGCTTTGTGCTCTAATTTGTCATTAGTCAAATTGCAGATAAAGCCCGTCTACAACAATAAATAAAACTGCAAATATATAACATTAAATTATTGTACTGACAGTAATCCCGGTTCGGGACTGGGGGGAGGAGTCATCAGAGCTGTCCGTTGTTGTGATTGGTGTTCGAACCCCATCGTCAAAAGCAGGCGGGACTAGGCTCGGTGATTGACAGGCGGTGTGCGCGCAAGATGAGCGGCGGGACCGCGAGCGCCCGGACAGACATGAATTCGTGAACGCGCCGGAGTGGTGGAGACAGCGGCCGCGTGAGACACCGGGTGAGTGATCATTTGGTGACGCATCGCCGTCTCGCGCCTGATGGTCCGCCTGAGCTGAGGCTCGGTAATAAACCGCGTGCGACCTGGAGGAGGAGGAGGGGGGGGGCACTCTTATCCGCGCGTGGAGTAGGAAGTGTGAGTGTTGGCGGCGCTCAGGAACAATGATCTACAATTCGCGGCGCTCTGCGGGGTTTCTTGAAAAAGTCTGACGCAGCCTGGGTTACCTAACGAAACATAAAAACTAATATTAAAATGTGCAGAAGAACTGCCCGTGCGTCAGGGGCCGTATGAATGGGGAACAAAAATGGCCGCACGTGTAACGTATACAGATGAGATAGTATAAAGTAGTAATGCAATAATAATAATAATAATAAAAGAAATAATAAGAGCAGTAGGTCCGATTCGTGTCTAAACGGGCAGTTGAACGCGGGATCGCGTCAGGAAGGGGGGCGGAGCTCTATGTTGCAGAGATGTTGAGGAAACGTTGGCGACACGTTGCGCAGAGTGGGTTCGTTCCGTAAGTTAATCGACCAGTGGGTTACAATGAAACGTCATTAATGTAGCGCGAGCAGCCTGACGGGGTCGATGTGTGTGTGTGTGACAGTGTGTGTCAGTGAACATGTTCCTGAGTCTGGACAGACAGGACAGCGGCGATCTGGAGCGACATTTATAAGCCACACGGTCCGATCGACGCCGGGGAGCCACGAGGAGGTGTCCAGGTGTCGGAGCGGAGAGCTGGGCTGCAATGCTGCTTTGTTCGGGCGGAAAAGTTGACCAGGGGTGCGTGAAAACAGTTAAATTTGCGTCCAAGTATGCCTGCTTTTGGAAATTCGCCGAGTCATTGAGAACGAAACAACTGGATCAGGGACACACCTGTGTCCAAGCTTGACTCACACTGACGTCTCGGAAACCTGCGTAAGGCACCTGAATGGGAGCCACGTGAACAACACAGCTGGATCTGGGTCGCGTGAACGACACCCGTGTGCAGTAGATGTCTTCCAGAGCAGCGTGCAACGTCCAGCCAAATGAATGTGACCAGGTGACGTTTCATTGAACCCTTGCAAACCAGCAAAACCACACTGTAGATGGACAAAATACCTCCACTAGCACTGGACATTTAACTTTCAAACATTACAGAAAAAGTACTTTTGTATAGCATGCAAACTGGTGTGTGTTTCAGCCTTACAGCGGACGTCTGGAGTAAATCAGTATATGGCTGGAATGATCTGGAAGTGTTTGTACGGAAGATTTCTGACTTGATTTGATCTGTGACTAAAGTGCTTGGAGACTCAGCTGGAGGCAGCATCAATGAAAATGATGAAAGTGGAACTTTTGCCACATATTTCTTATGCAATGCTTGTGTGAAAAAATACTATAGAAACTTTAGCTGCTCAGTATATAGGGTATAACATGCAGTCATGCACCGAAATATAGAAAAAATTAAGGGTATCTACAGTTTGATGAATGCTACATATTCATATAGTAATTACTGAGTAATACCTCATCCCTACTTGTCCAGACATTAAAATACCCAACTACAAATGATGGTCCTTGTCAGTGTGTCACTTGGTGTTTTCTGCAAGACAACAGACCTCTGTATCTTTTGATCACTGACAATGTGAGCTGTACATCTAGAAAATTACTGCTTGTAAAGCTGTGTAAGGAAAAAAATTTCTCTGTTCTGGGACAGTCTCCGCTCAGAGGTTGCGACCTCATTTCGACGTGTCAGATGCAAACCTGTGGGCAAACTCTGCGGCGAGTCTCTGGCCACCGCTGGACTTGCCCTGGGAGATCACGTTCATAAATTTACATTTTGCGAATCAGAGCAGCAGCTTATGTAAAAGGGAATTCTAGGCGTCGCTACCCTGTTCAACAGCACTTCTTCCCAGGCTTTGAACTTATAACCTTCTGGCTGCAAAGAAGCTTCTTCTGGATTTGTTTTTATTGTTGTTATTGTGCTGTGAAACTGCAGCTTCATCGTGACACAGATGTACTAATCCTCTTACGATGACAATTTGAGCCTCTGAGTGACCTACATATGGTGGGGCGGGGCAAGGCAGGGGCAGTATGGGGTGAGGCAGATGCATAAAGCATCATGATTGGCTGAGATGTGCAGCTGGGCCAGAGGAATCGGCGCTGACCGTGGGGATCGACAGCAAAGATGTTTAATTAGACGGTTTCAAACGACAGCCACTCTTGTAGCGACGCGCTCTTAAGGACCCGTGTTCCAAGGCAACGCTGCACCCCGACTTCCACTGGGGCTTCAGACCAATGGAGAGAAACAGGTCACTGACTTCTCCATTTCACTGGCACATTTTGGATCAGCAGTATTTCATACCCTGACTCACCTTCTTTCCCTTGACTCACAGATGCAAAATAAAAGGCCAAACAAAATGGGTTTAAAAGTGATCAGCTAAGCTTGTCCCTCTGTTGTCTTCTTAGGGCCCTAAGAGTTCCATGGTCTGCATTTGTCACCCAGCATGTCTTCCAGCTGTTGTGCAGCAGTTCCCAGAGACGTAGGACACTTGGGTCCCTTTGCGTACACACTACTGTCCAAGAAGACCTAACTTAGAGAAAACCACAGTCTCCCATGTGTAACTGAAGAGCAAAACACAGGATGATGGTTTTAGTAACTGCAGAACCTGTATGACACTGAAATCTACAATCCAGTGCTCTGGACTGTCATTCTAGTCCCAGACTCCTTTAGTCCAGAATTCAGTACCGAATGATGGTGCAGTTTGCTGATAGTCATGGGTTAAGGTGAGAATAGATCGAATGCTGGGTGCTGACTCTGTGATTTAAGGGCAGTCGTTTCCTTTGGAGGTTGATGTGGTCATTGTCGTAGTAATGCAACTGATGTCATTTTAGCAGACATGTTGCACATACGTGTCCCTCCTGCATGGACCAGGAGCAGCTGTGGAAGCAGAGAAATGTCTTCCATATCTCAAAGATTCCCTTTGTGTGTGCCGGTCTGGAGAGTGAGCTGCGAGTGGATGACAAACTCTGTTTCACTGCGGTAATGAAGGACAATGCCAAGAGGCTTGGGGCTCAGCCATGCATGTGATTTGTGAAGGAACTGCTTAAGTAGCTCTGTGGCTATTAACATTTTTCCAGGGGTTGTCTTTCAATTCCAATAATGGCTCAGTCAGTGACTGAGTTTGGCGTTGTGGCAGTTGCTCTCTCTCTCTCTCTCTCTCTCTCTCTCTCTCTCTCTCTGTAGCAGCGGATTGGTTGGTCAGTAAGGAGGAAAGAGCAGAGAGGTGCAATACCACAGGATGTGTGGGACCCTGAGGTGAGGCAGGGTACAAACTGGATAGGACAACAGTCCATCACAGGTCAATCACACACAAAGGGCAATTTAAAACCACTAATTCATCTGAAACACACATCTTTGGACTGCGGGGGGTGAAGCTAGAGCACCTGGAGGAAAACCACACAAAGTCAGCACAGGCTAAGCTGAACTGAAACCCACATCCAAACCTGCAGCCCTTAGAGACACTGGTGTAGCAGAAACAGTGGTCACTTTCCACATAAATGCACCATTCTAGAAGAGGTGCTATAAAGAAAGACTAGTTTAGTTGTGGTTATAATTAAATAAGTACTTAAATGTTTAGCAGAAATAAAGCAATCATGTACGTGGGCCCAGTAAAACCAGGATTTGCGACAGTGGGGCTCTGAATTCTTTGGTTCTGCCATTTAAGAGGGTGCTGTAGATGCTCTCTGAATGGGACAGGAAAATACAGGGAATATCTGGAAACATCCGGCTGCTTGAGGTGGCAAGGCCCCCCAGTTAGCTATCCCAGTGGTGGTGCAGATGTTGCGAGTTTAGATTTAACTCCTGGTTCTGTTTCACATTTAACACACAGAGAGACACACCCAGCAGCCAGGAGCATCTAAGAGCCGGAGCTTATTTCTGGCTTTGGGGGGCAGTACAGACACGCCGGGCTGCGGTTCACCAGCCGACCCTTAAAGCCGCGGCAGGTTTATTATAATGGAAAGCATTTAGTTTCCATCAGCCTTTGCAGGCAAAGCGATTCATTATAGTAATTCAGCGCTGTGTGGGAGGGCTGTGCTTGAACGGCGCTTTCAGTGTTTACCGGAAAGCTGGAATTTGTCACATTATATTTGGAATAAAAGGAGGAGGTAATAGAGATAGATCAAGGGAAATTATGGCTTGTCTGTGTGCTCTTTTGAAGTTTAAATGTCTAAATGTATTTAGTCAGTGATTACTGTAGGGCTGTGCATTTCCTTCACTGATTTGAATGAAAATGATATTTATACAGAATAATTTCTGCTCTCTGTTGTAAAATCTTAAGTCTCTCAGTGTGCTGTGATGCTTTGAAACTGGAAATGTTAAGTGTGTAAAAGGCAGTTTAGCTCTTTCCAGAGGATGTGTACAGTTGTGACTCCAGTACGTCAGGCTTACAATGTGGTTTCATTTGTTGGGGGAGTGGTGCTGCCGCTGGAATACGCTCATACACAGTGGCCCCTCTTGGGCCCAGGTGCTGTGAGCTGCCCCGCTGCGTGCCGTGGTCAGGGGCTCTGACCTCAGCCAGGGCACAATGGGCTGCTCTGTGAAGGGTTCAGCCTGGTGACTGGTGTGTGAAACAGAGGCCTGCTGTCCTGTGGGTTGGTCAGAGAGAGTGACTGGAGCCACCACCCACTCCCCCTTCCCCACCCCACACCAGGGGTGGCGACACACATGCTGTCCCCTGTCATTCCTGTCCCCGATGCTGAGCGGATCTCGCCCTCTTCCCCCCAGGTTCTGCGCTGTCACGGAGAAGCCGATGAACAGTGTGTAGCCGTAGCCGCGGAACCTGGGTCACTGGGACTGGTGGGGCAGAACAACTGGTAAAGGTGAGGTGCAGTGTTAGGTCACGGAGGATCAGAGTCTGCAGGGAGTGTGTGTATGGAGGGGGTTGTCGGCATTTGGGGGCATGTTGGGAGTGTTGGAATGGATTAGAGACTGTGGATAGGAAACACTTACTTTTATTTGTATGTCGAGAATTATCATTTCTGCCATGTTCGAGCAGCTAGTTACAGATTATTGCAGATGGATTATGTTTATTTCAAATGTATTAATGTCTAAAGTAATTTAAGTTTTTTTTGTCAGTGCATGTTGAAGAAAGTTCAATGCAGACACATGCCTGCACATTACGTTAACTAAAGTTTCTCAGTCACGAGTCACTTGCCATTACATCTGCTGCTGACGTCAATTGATGGCAGTTGAGCACTCGGGCTGTAGGGAGCATCAAGGGCCCTTCGCTGTCTGGAAGAGGATGAGTTGTGTGTACACACTTGCCCACTGATGTTCTGCCCACCTCCCTGGGGTGTCCCTGTCCACATCCTTCCATATGTTACATGTAAAAGTCATTTATTTAGAGGACATGGAGCCCCACCTTCTTTTGACACTCTGAATAGTGCGTACATCTCATGGCCTTGCTGAGACCACCAGCTGGTTAGCTGCCACCTGACACACCGACACAGACTGTGACGTGAGGGGCAGGGGTGTTTGACACAGTAGCATGTGGATCCGTCAGGATCTGTCCTCACCCCCACCCACCATAATCTTGGCCTTTTTAAAGGAGATAACTAGGAAAAAAGTTAATGTTAGTGGTTATTGTAGGAATTAGAGCCATCACCTTTTCATCAGAAGACCTGGGTTCAAATCCCATCTCTTTCTGCAGTTCCCTTGAACAAGATATTTAACCCTGAGCCGATACAATTAAAAACTACCCAGCCATATAAATGGGTAAATCATTGTAAGTAGCCTAGCGTACAAACCTCCCACTGTAAGACGCTAAATGAAAAAAAGCCTTACTTACTACCCTTAAACGGGTCCTTTAGGTGGTTTTTGGGCCATGTCCAGCAGACATTTGCATCTGCAGTGCTGTTATTTTCATATTGTGAATTTAATGTAAATGGCGTTGTGTTCACAGCGAGAAGCCGACTGCCTTGCAGACATGATTGCAGGTAGAACAACTTCACCGCGGCAGAGCTTTGCCAGATAACGCCACCCCGCCACATTCTGACCCAATGCAATAGATGATAATACTAGCACCATGCTAACAATAGCATTACAAACTGTCTTTCAACAGCACAGAGGGCTGATGTCTGAAAAAGAAAACCCTGCAAAAATCATTTGTTGGACTTTACAGCAAACAGCTGGAGGAGAAATGAATTTGGACAGACTGAGGTGTTTATGAGTTTGACACTTACGGAGTTTTCCTTTCAGACAGCACCCCAGATAGCTTGTAGGTGGCAAATAATGGGCATAACATGAACTTTAACCTCAGTAATGGATTAATTGCAACTCTCGGAGGTCTGGGTGTTCAGCTGTCTCTCAGCCACATGATTTTGCTGCTTAGAGATCAATCTTGCATAGGAACATAGAGAACATATCTTGCATTACAGCAGCATGGCAGCAGGTAAGTCTCTTTTAGCCCTGTTTTCTCTCATGTTGGTTTTGGACTTAAGACTTAAATTGCAATTTTTTGTCATTTTATATGATCCCTTTTATTAAAAAGTATGAAAGTGAGGACCTGCCTCTGGTTCTCTGGTCGAATGACGCAGCAGGCTGTATGTGCAGAAGACATTATGTGGGCACACATTATGTGTGGTCCAAGACTGGGAAGGATGTTTAGTTTGGGATCCCACTGACAGTGTAATTTATTACAAGGCTAAACTTAATGTGTGGAAACCCAGCCCTGTGGAAAAAACTTTGCAGTTTCTTAAAGAAACTGCCCACTTTTTAAAATATCAAGACCTGTTTGGCTTCATTGAGTAAAGTTCAGTGGAGCAGGGCAGTAGTTTGGGGCTGATACATTTCGGCTCACTTTCACAGTGTTTAAAAGGTGTGTCTGGTATTTGCGAGTGCTGGTGCTGCTGCCGTTGAGGTGAAGGCAGGAAAAAATGGAAGGCTCAGGATGATGACAAATGCTGCACATGCTTATGAGACCAATGGGTCAACAATACAAGTTGAATATGAGTTTCTGGAGAAATTTACATTTTTATTCTGAGTAAATTTATATTTAACTTGAAACTGGTCAAAGTTGATAAAAGTACAAGAATAGAAAGTTTACAGAGTGCTTACTTATTGTAGCTGTATCCAATGTTCTTACAGAGCCTAAAAAATGATTAAATTGAGGGGCATTTATTTTACTGATTGTGACTTAGAGGGAAAACAGACTTTGGAGTTATGAACAAAACAAGATACAAACAGTCCTTGAATTTGTGAAACAAAGATCTGTTGTATGTTACTTATAAAAACCCAGTGAAAAGCTAAATCAGGACAAATGCAATAATACAACTCACAAAAGGGATCCAAAACTTCTAGGTATAAAAGGCTTACAGCTGCTTTTGAAAAAAGTTCTGTGGCTAAAACATTTTTAGTTAAAAAAAAAAAAAAAAAAAGTTTGTAGTTGTGAAAATTTGTTACTGAACAGTTGGTCATCTGAGGAGCCAATTTACAGAATTTGCGGCCCTGTATTATAGCTGTTGACTGAATAAAACAGTGTAAACAGTGCGTTGCTGTTTTATGCATAACTTGCATAAAAACGGTGACAGTAAAGAAAAGGGAAATGTTAATTTTATGATAAGATGTTTATTAAAATGAATTGCTGTAGTGGAATTGCACACTTGTTTTTGGAGTAATATTGCTGAACGATTTTTATAATCCTGTATTTTTGTTGATGGATTAAAATTCAGATTTGTCGTAAATCACGGTCCACGGGAAGGGGGTGGGGAGGATTAGATCAAGTCGCATCATCGTACGTGACAACTGCCTAGATAGAAGGTGGAGCCTTAACAGCATCCTTAGCAAAAAAAAAAAGAGTTGCTATTGGGCAGCTGCACTGATGGGGCGGCAGTTGTGGGATCCGGTTAAAAAAAAAAAGAGTGCTGTAGGGGCAGCTGTACAGTGAGAGGGAAACAGGCAATAGGACATGGGAGATGGGAGATCGGGGATGGGGATCGGTGCAGCTCATGGTCCTGAAGGTCACAGGGCAGAAAGGACACAGAAACACGTGCAGGACGGTCTTTGTCCGCATCCGTCACAGTGCAAGACTGACTGCACACAAGGTTGGAAGTGAGACAGGCGCCGTGCTCTTGCCACTCCAGTTCCCCCAACATCATTCATCTTGCGCTGTGAAAGTACCAAGGACAGAAACCAAACAATCACATCACAACTACTCTTCCCTATTTCCTTGGTCTGATGGCACGAGAGTTGTGTGTGTGAGTTTGTGTGCTGGGGGGGGGGTTGCTTATATTCCTTGACATCAGGAGGAGATTGAGGGATTTAGTTATGGGCAGAGGATTTTAATGAGCAGTGGGACTGGATTGAGAGTGAGTGTGTTTGTGCGTGAGCGCACACCCAAAGGCCTCTGCATGTGATGCGTAATGTTTATCAGAGACAGATGAGCCCTGAGGACCCAGGAGGGTTAGAGTCAGTGGTATGAGTGACCTGCTATGCCTTATAGTGGCTGGTCAGCTTAATTGTCATCACGACAGGAGAGGTTTGGAGCAAAAGCGTAGGGTCTTCTCCGTAGAAGGAAACAGCAGCCGAGGCTGTTAAGGGGGCCCGTGGAGGTGAGATGAGAGGTCCCATGTATTTCTAGATTCTGCCCACACCTAAGTGTTGTGGGATTATTACACACTACTGGTAGTAACATGTCATGTTTGAAAAGAATGATTTTTTGTGTTTTCTGATTCCGTGCTGCTTTTTTGGGTGTTTTGCTCCTGAGAGTGGAATGTCTTTGGTGACACACATGAAGTCTGCTTTAATGGTCCTAATGACTGTCAAACTGCATTTGGGTTTAAATGTTGCTGGAGTGTTCCTAATTAAAAAAAAACATCTTGTGTCTTAATGCTTTTGACCACCACAGAGCTGTTCAAATTCTAAATAACACAATCTGTGCAAAAGTTCAAATTCTCTGTGTCTTTTGCAGCTTGTTTGACTAGTCGAAGATTATCCAGAAAGTTCAGCTGATGTGGGGGGAAAAGGTTTATCTTACGTGATTCATGACCCTGGTTAACTGAAATGAGCAAACAGACTTCTTCAGGTTGATGAGTTCTGAACAGTGTGACCTTATTCCTCGAGGCCCTCAAATGCCACGTGTAACAAACCTGTGGACTTTTGCTCTGGTCCAGGTCCTGGCTTATGTGGACACAGAGAAAGGCCATAAAGGCCAAGAATGCAACCAGGGGAAGGATTTGCTGCTGATGTTTTGGAGCCTGTTTCCTTTGTGAGGTCAGGTGTTCTCCACAAAGAAGATGTGAGGTATGACATGTCTGTTCTAGACGCGTGGGCTCTTTGGTGAGACTCTCCTGAAGAAACACTAAGCATGTGTTGTTCATCTCACATTTAGCCAGTTTGTTCCAGCTCTTTGTAAACTCTCCTTTTAAGACATTTGCAAAAAGGCTGCTGACTGAGGAACTTGCAGTGGAGCTGCAATGGCACACATATTGCAGTTTGTCTTGCTTAGAAGTGGATATGGATATGGTGGAATTTAACAAGCAAATAGGCCATTAGCTCTAGCCTTCAGGCCACCACTCTTTGTGCAGTGAAAGGGTTTCTGCCTCTGCGTTGTCCAGGTGTTTGCTGTTTGGTGTCGTGCGAAAAAAACATTAGTGTGATCCCTCCTGTGGGGGGGTTTGAGTGAATTCTGCTCTACTTCTCCTCAGTCTTGTTTTTCTCTTATTCTACCGGCTCAGAATTCTATTCCAAGATCCAGGCAAATGCTGCAATCCATTTCAAAACTATTACCAGCTATAGGGTTTTCCTGGGTGCACGACAGTGGCTGCAGCTCCCAAGCTTCCTGTGGTGTGTGGATGAGCCTTTAATCGAGGGGTTTGCTGTTCAGATGAAATGTAGTTTGTCCCCCCTGGAAACCCATTTAAGGGTGAAGACCACCATTGTGGTGTGGTAGTGCGGTCTTACGTATTTTAGTGTACTTTGTATCGAATCAAAGAACGATTTGAACCCTTAACATAGTACTTCCTGCTGGTCTGTAGGAACTGAAGCCCCACTGTCGAACAGTATGTTTTGCATTTGACCGGACCAGGGTTTGGTCTGTCGTGAACACAAAAACAAGATGTTACCCTTATGGATCCTGTTTTGGCAGCAGCTCAAGCCACTGTGCTTTTGTGGAAACACTAGAACAAAGTGAGTGTTGATGGCAACTGCAGTTCATCATGAGCTTACCAGGGGTAATCTGGTGTCCTGTGTTGGTGAACCACTGGATCTTCTCCAGCGAGGCTCCAAAAAGCTCAGACTTGTTCTGTTTCACATTGATCTGTTGTGGCTGTGTCTGCAGAATTGAGATGAATTTGAACCCATCCAGACTTTGGAGCACAGCAAGCTGGAAAAGGTGAACAAATGACTCATCTGGCTTCCGGCTCTTCCTGAATTATATAAGTTCAAGTGAAATGAATAGCTGCCAAACCTTTTGAAAATTTTTGTTTTTTCCGCTCTGCCTGGAAAAATGGGGCTCAGAACTCATCTTTAGTAAGTCCCTGCCTATTGGTTTTAGTACTAAATAGAGGAGTGGTGTACTTGATCAGGTAGTTTCCTTTAGAAACCACATCCATACAAATGGTAAGTCCCATGGTAAACCTGATCAGTGCTGACTCTTCTGGATAATTGAGCATGTAACTCCTAAAGTGTCACCAATGATCCCGTGAGATCCAGTTGCATGTTCTTTTAGGACCTCACTAGTGAGACGTTGTTCAACTTTGTTGTCCCTCTTCTCAGAGCCGTTGGCGAGTGACTGAGCAGGAATGTGCACGCATGGTGGGGACTTGGCACGGCACATCAGGGGAGATGATTATGGATGATTACACTCTGCGGGGAAACGGGATCAGAGGAGGATTACTAGCATTCTGCCCATGGCTTATTCATTAACTGGAGGCCTCTGTTGATTCCAGAGATGTGGAATTACTTCACTGGTTACGCCAATTTACAGTGGCAAGACTTGTTGTGTCACACTGGATAAGGCGGTCATGTAAACTTTAATCCTGCGTCTGTCTCCACCGGAGGCTGTCGTGTCTGCACCGTGTTTGGAGTATGAGCAGCAAGACCAGGAGGGTTGATCCCATCAGCAGCTTCATATGCACTCAACAATGCACATTTGTACGTTCAAATTCACTCAGCTACATCTGAAAGCCTAAGGTGAATTAATGGCGCTGAAGGAAATCTTGGCCTCATGGGTTATGTTCAGAGCTGCCTGACACATGGTGAGTTCCCAGCTCACGTGTTTCATGCCTGTCAAACGTGGGCTAATGGACCAAATTGTAATCCAAAATAAAGTACAGTAGGAGGTAAGGGCCCAAACATGAGTCAATAATGGTGTTTCATGTGAACTGGTGACTGAATTGCTTGTAGTGTGTGTATATGTGAAGGAATAAGTGAGTATTGCTGCACTGTAATGGACTAACATGCCGCCCCGGGTGTACTTTACCACACACACTATGCTTCTGGGATAGACTCTAAACCAATGTCATTCTGCAGTGGGCAAGCAGTATTTGATAATGATTGATAGGTGATGGATGGATGAACTGATGAATGGATTAATGCAGATGTCTGGACTCCAGCTACCCCTGAGATGAACTACAAAGAAGACACCATGGAGAACAGCTGAACTTGACTGCCATATAAGCTGATGGAACAGAGTTCCTCCTGCACCTTATTGGACTTGGATTGGATCTGCTGGGTTTGCAGCCTTTGAATTATTAGCAGAAGTAGCCGAGTGATGCTGAGAAGGCAGAAGCAGGCTGCTCCCCAGCTTCACTGTGTAGTAAAAGCTCAGAGACAGTCAGCTTTCAGCGCTCCCTGATGTGTGTGTAAGCTGTGTGTAAACAAAAAAGTTTTGTGTTGGTATCAGTATAGGGTACAAGATTTTGTAGCATATTTTATATCAGAATCTCATCCCAGTAGCATAAGAAGTACATATTTGTGCCTGTTTTCCTGTTTTACCTGTGTGACAGTTCAGCAGGCAGATGAAGTGTGTGTGTGTGTGTGTGTGTGTGTGTGTGTGTGTGTGTGTGTATTGTACAGTAAGTGTTGGTAGTAGGACCACGTTTATCTGTCTGTCTTCAGTAATGGATCCACCATCTGGAATCGCTGTAGCCTCCATTTGCTGTAGATGCTAATGTGTTTTTACTGCTGTTGCCTTAATGCTTCCACACGCGTGGGCGGCTTATTGCACCGCGGTGTACGCCGACAGGTTGTATGCCAGTCAGTGAGGGCCTGCAAATGCCTTGCCTTTCTCCAGTAGTGATATTTTGACAGGCTTGGTCTGTGCTTCCTAGTGACTGCTTATGAGTGCCATGTTTGCCCCTAAGAAATGCTGTGTAGATGAGTGTTGCTTAGCCTGTGTGTGTGTGCGTGTGTGTGCGTGCGTGTGTGCGTGCAAGAGAGCAAGATAGAGGGGATGATGTTTTTCTTTTGCCTTCTCAGCAGCCATGCAGCAGGTGTTGGACAACCTGGGTGATCTGCCCTCCTCCACGGGAGCCAAAGACATTGACCTCCTGTTTCTGCGTGGAATCATGGAGAGCCCCGTCGTGCAATCGCTCGCCAAGGTACCCTGGCATGCAGCGCCGTGTTGCCTGTCATTCTCTCTCCATAACTGGCCTGACCAGGAGAGACAGTGCCACAAATGCACAGACACAGTTCCAGTTACAACACTCACAGTTACATCAAGTTGCTATGTGGATTTTTGTGCGTTTTGCAGGAGAGGTGCAGTGTAGGTAACTTCCACCCAAGTGATGACAGGATATAAATTAGTTTGGTTACCCGGCTGAATGGGTTCGGAACCCCTGGAGCCCAGTAACCCAAGCCTGAGGCACATCATTTAGCAAATTACCTACCGACTCCTCAAAGTGGCCCAAATGTGCTGTGAAAGGTGCCAGTGGAAGAACTTGGTCACATTACATGTTTGAGGAGTGACAGTGATCATGTCAATGAGTTGACAACCTGTGGTGTTACTGCTTGTAACAGTCTGGAGCACCTCCATGGGTGTATTGATCCCACCGGTGACCTCAGGGCTGCTCTCAGTGTGTAAGGACGGTGAGCTGTGGAATAGAGGCAGTTTTGTTGTGTCCGTTGTGGTTGTGTTCAGTCCGATCCACTGATAGTCAGGTGCTTTAACACCAAGAGAGATTGCTGGTATGCTGTTTATCAGCTCATTCTGGTCTGCATGCTTGGAGGACAATGAGACAAAAGGAGGACAGCTGCTCAAGACTGGTAAGGAAGGGTTGTCTTGACAGTACTTTGCTGATGGATAGCGGCTTCTGACCCTTTGGCTCGCAGGCCCATGAGAGGCTGGAGGACGTCAAGCTGGAGGCCGTGCAGGATAACAACGTGGAGCTGGTGTCGGAGATCCTCGGTGACATCAGCAGCCTGAGCCACCGGGACAACAGCGCTGCGGAGCTGTCCAAGATCCTCAAGGAACCTCACTTTCAGGTATGCCGAGCATGGGAGGAAAAAGGGTGGTTGCCCCTCAGTCCCTGCAGCTGCTCTTGCCCGCTGATCTGAGGTCAGTCCCACGAAGAGCTGGCGGGTTGTTGTTCTGACGAGAAATGAGTGGGAGTGCTTTGGAATGCAGCAGCCGACAAGTGTTTACACTCCTCTGATCTTCAAAAGTCAGAATTGTCACGGAACATTAGTGTTTAAACCTACCTCACGCAAATCAAAGATATAGTAACATGAATTAATTAACGTGAACAAGTAAATAAATTGAAGCAGACTTTGAGGTGAGATGAGAATCTCTCTGCAGGGAAGTTTGGCAAGGGAGGAGGCTTTGGCCAAGGCTCCTCCCCTGAGAGTCAATCTGTTCTCTGGACGAATCAGAGCACTGGCCCTGGGGGGGGGTCATTTTGTGTGCGGCCAATCGGATGTGGTCCCTGTAAGGGGATTCTGCGGGCTCCACTCAGTGGCCACGATGTGTGGCTTAAGCTGTGGGATAAGACCCGGGTGACCTGGAGCGAGTGCGGGAGATCGCCGCACGACAGATGTGTATGTGCTTTGTGTGCTGATGAATGCAAATCCTGCGCTATGGCTGCAGTGGTGAGAACAATAGTGCGCATTCTTCCTCTGCATTCATTTGGTGGATAAATTTTTAATTTCTTCCTATAGACTTGCTGTAGCTTCGGTTAAAGTGAAAAAGCAGTAGGCTGTGTCGTTTCTCGTTCTCCGTCTCCAGCCAGCGCCGCAGGAGGCGTGTTTCTTATTCCCGGTGGTGCTGCTGTAGCGCTGTCTGTCCGAAGACTGATTTGTTGTGCTGTGTGTGTCTGTCCTTGTTTGCCCTCCGGCATCCAGTCGCTGTTAGAGGCCCACGACATGGTGGCGTCCAAGTGCTACGAAGCCCCACCCCCCAGTTTGGAGGTCAACAGTGACGCGGTGGTGAACAGTGCACTGATGCAGGCCGACGCCGTGCGGATGATCGGGATCCGCAAGAAGGCTGGGGAGCCTCTGGTGAGGGAGGCTTTACCTGCTGTGACGCAACCTGAAGGAGGGATTGAAGGAGAGGCGCTTGTGTGGACTTGTGTGTCATGAGGGATGAACTGTGTGTTTGTATTGGTGACACTAGAAAAGTGTGTGGAACTAGTGAGAGCTGTTAATGGGGGTTTCCCCTAGGAAGCAAGAGGCTGGAGAGGATGGATGGGGTGGGTGTGTGTGTGTGTGTGTGTGTGTGTGAGTGAGAGAGAGAGGTGGACTTTCTAGGGGCTATTAAGTGAGAATGTGAAATAGTGGTTATGGTGTCCTGTAGTGTCATTTCCTAAGGTGATGTGCTTCTCAGGGTGTGACGTTCCGGGTGGAGAAGGACGAACTGGTCATCGCCCGGATCCTGCATGGCGGCTTGATTGACCGGCAGGGCCTCCTGCATGTGGGTGACATCATCAAGGAGGTGAATGGTCGTGAAGTTGGAAACAACCCCACGGAGCTGCAAGACATGTTGAAGGAGTGCAGCGGCAGTGTCACACTTAAGATCCTGCCTAGCTACAGGGACGCGCCGTCGCCTGGCGAGGTCAGAGGCTTGTGTGTACATGCACACACACACACACACACACACACACACACACACACACACACACCCCCCCCCAAGTATAGAGAGAAAACCATTTGTCACTGACAGTGAAGATCTGAGTCACATACTGAGGAATGCTGGGGATCCTGTGTTACATCTGGCAGATCAATGCGGAAGAATATAAACAAAACATTGTTTACGTTAACAGTTTTGAACTTCAGGTGCACTGAGATGGGTGTTACGCACCAGGTGGTGTTGTGGTTAGAGCCCTTGCCTTGCAGTTGAATGGTCCTGCTGTAGTAGCTGTGTTCAAAGGACTTACCCTGAACTGATACAGTAAATATTACACATTAAATCAGTGTCAGTACCTTACTGTAAAGACCGGTTGGAAGTGACTCTTCAAGCATCAAATCACTACTTCTAGAATGTTATCCAGTTAAAGAGCTGCTTTTTATACTGAGACTGTCTACAGGATGCAGTTTTTAATGCTAAGAAAAAAGAGAAAATACAAAACAACTTACAGAATAATATGATAAATGAATAAATTAAATGAATTAAGAATAAATAATAGGTAAATAAAAGTTTTTTCAGCTCTACCTTTTGTTTTTTTTTTTCGCATTGCCCCAAGTTTCCTTCCACGGTCCGTATACATGTGTTTCATGTGAATAGGTCACTCTAAATTGCTTGCAGTTTGTGTATATTTCATAAAATGAGTGTGTGTGACTGGTGTCCTATCCAGGGTGCACCCTGCCTCACACCATGTTTCCGGGATAGACTCTGGGCCACCATAACCCTGGACTGGGGAGGTGGTTACTAACAGTGGTGTGATGCATGTTGACCATATGCATGTTGCACGTTCATGCCAGTCCTACCAGGGCAGCGTGGCTATGTGAACTGATCAGTTATGGTTTAAGGATCCTATTTTCTTGTTTCTGTCAAACATGTGAAAAGCAGAGACACACACTCATGGTGCTGGCATGGTAGACTGCTAGCTGATCTCCAAACCCTCCACTCCCCTGTGCCCCCTCCCCCAGACCTCACTCTCTTATGTAACAGTCCAGTCCTCAGAGGGGCAGTCTGAGGTTTGGAATCTCATGTGCTCCCAAGGGGACTCAGAATGCCGAGTGACTGAAACAGAATACTGAATTGCCTATTAATAACACTCCATGTGCCATGTGGTGTGCAGGAGGATTGTAAGAGAGCCCTCAAGGATCTGCGTTGTAGTCCTCTCCGCAGCATTTGTGTGCCATATTTATGCTCCACACACACACACGCACATAGACACACACACTGCAGCACGTTACAGTTGTTACTTAAGGGTCTGCCTGCATCCTTATATGAGCGCGCGCGCGCACACACACACACACACACACACACACACACACACACAGAGAGAGAAAAGAAGGACAGGAAATGTGGAGAAAACAGCCCTTAGTGATTATCGAAGTTGACTTTGGTTAAAAGCTGTAATCATCAAAGTGGAGTCCAGGTAGAGGCTTTAAATAGCTGCTTTTTATTTAAAAAATAGATTGTGGACGAGTGCAAAATTTGCATTTTCCGAATTACTCTTCACCGGTGACATGTTTGTCCTCCTAAATCTGACTTCTGTTAGAATCGTCATGATAATTTGATTTATTTTAATGACCCTTTCAGACACCTTTTTTTGCGCCTTGTAATTCCCCCCTTTTTTAACTGAGACAGTTCATCCTTTGGTTGCTGTCAGTGTAAGAACTGAATGGTGGGATGGGACTCAGTGATGGAATGTTGAATGGTCCACGTAGGGTCTGTTCTGAGAAAGACCAAAAATATACACCCAACACCACATAATTGAGCACCAGGGGTCTTGGGCAAACTGACAGCAGTACATAAAAATACCACTATGCCAAAGTGTGCAACATGCTTCTCTTTATTCTCCTTGACTGGCTTTGTCTTTAGATACAAGCATCCTGGAGGACATAAAATCGTGCAAAACACTTTGGGAACACAGAAGTTTTATTTATTTCATTCCGGTGCCATTTCTGTATTGAGGGTTAGGTGCAGGACGGCAAAGCCGTCAGCCCTGTGGATCTGTGTGTATTTCTGGGGATGTTCTTCACTGTATGGCATCAGTCAAATATTTGAGAACACTTGCTGGAAGCTAGTTTTTGTTTCCACTTCCATTGTTTGGTTAACAGGTCTGATGAGGAAATGAGTTCTGCTACAGTCCCCAGATGTAAGACACCTGTGTTTCTTTTGTTTTCACTTGTCTGTCCAGTTCCTTCTATTCTACCGTTGCACAGGTGTACTCACACTTTTTACTGGTGAAGTCTAACTAACAGATTGTATTTTACTTAAATGTAGTTGGTAATTGTGCATTTTTGTGTGTAATAGCGCATTGATGCAGACCTCTCATTGTGTCTCAGGTGTATGTACAGGCACATTTTGACTACAATCCAGCCAACGATAATCTGATCCCCTGTAAGGAGGCAGGGCTGTCTTTTGCACGGGGTGACGTCCTGCAGATTGTCAACAGGGAGGACCCCAACTGGTGGCAGGTGAGCCACACCTTGTCTTCCCTGGGTGAGGGTGGGGCGTCTTGCTGGACTAGAGTGAACATGAATTGTTACATATTTTCTAGTGCTGTCACCAAAACAGAATGTGTTGTTTTCAGCTGGAACATGAAGGGAAAGGTAGACAGATAGTTAAGGGACGGATTTATTGATCTGGTTTTGACTAGTCATTGCTGGGGCAGACGAGTGGGGCGGGAATGTTGGGTAAGCCACCTGTTTGTCTCCCTGACTCGGAGAGTCTCTGCTGCTGATGCAGGCGTTTCATGTGGTGGGCGGGACCACTGGACTCATTCCTAGTCAGTTCCTGGAGGAGAAGAGGAAGGCTTTTGTCCCTAGAGACTGGGATGGCTCAGGTGGGCTTTGAATGTCTTACTGCCCTCGCCTGTCACCGTAGCTGTGACACTCTTTCCGTGCTCAGTATTGTGCTGCCTCCACTCCCCTGTACAGAAGCATTCAGTGTAGTTTTAAGCTCTGTAAAGACTGGTAGCGCCCTCTACTGGAGATCTAGCACAATAACACGTGTGTGTAACACCCAGGAACACTTTGTGGGACAGTAAGTGGAAAGAAGAAGAAGAAAATGATGTATCTGACAGCCAGAAATGCAGGTGTGTACTCAACAGGCCTGGGTTACTCTATGAGACGGCTAGATAACTTGTTTCACCACCTGTCTGTCCCGATCCATTCCGTTTTCCCGCTTTTCTTGAGAAATGTGATTTTGTTACTCTGTCCAGAGTTTGACCGGCATGAGCTGCAGATCTACGAGGAGGTGACCAAGGTGCCCCCTTTCCAAAGGAAGACGCTGGTTCTGATCGGAGCGCAAGGTGTGGGCCGGCGGAGCCTGAAGAACAGACTTATTGTGCTGCACCCAAACCGCTTCGGCACCACTGTCCCCTGTGAGTTTGCAGCATCTCTGTTCATAGGGAACACACACTAGGAGCATCTTCATGCTTCTATTACCACTGGTTACTGTTCTTATCATTTTTTGAACAATATCATGAATTTTGTGTTTTAAATCAAAATTTTTGATAATGCAACTTGTATAGATAATAAAAACAGACATAACTTGTTCATAAGCCTCTTTATTTTGATGACTAGAGCTCCAGTCTTTGTAAAAAAAAAAAAAAAAAAAAAAAAAAAATTTTAAAAATTTTTTTTTTTTTTTTTTTTTNGTTCATAAGCCTCTTTATTTTGATGACTAGAGCTCCAGTCTTTGTAAAAAAAAAAAAAAAAAAAAAAAAAAAACTTTCAAAATTTTTGCTAAAATGTGGGTGTGTAGGTGAAATTTTAAAAAGACCAGTTTTTATGGTTTGCACCTGATAGAAACCCTGTGTGTTCTTGTTCATCTCTCAGTCACCAGCAGACGCCCTCGGGATGAGGAGAGGGACGGCCAGTCATACAGCTTTGTGACTCGTATGGAGATGGAGGTAGACATCAAAGCTGGCCGCTACCTGGAGCACGGAGAGTATGATGGGAATCTTTATGGAACCAAGATAGAGTCCATCCACGAAGTTGTGAAAACAGGGCGGACCTGCATTCTGGATGTTAACCCACAGGTCAGAACCTGCACCAGAGCACACCCAGTTATTACATTTTTACACATTCTTCTCATCAGAAATTTCTGGTCTGAAAGTTAATTCAGTCAGTTTAGTCAGTCTAATTCAATTTATTTTTTATAATGTCACACAGTGATGTAGAGCATTAAACATAGTAAAAATAGATATCAACAATAAACCTAGAGATAAATGTTAGCTGCATATTTAATAACTATGAGGACTATACTAGCTAGTAAAGCAATTAAGTGAGCCAGCTGGCAGCTGAGGAGAGGAAAACAAAAAAACTCCCAACCAATAGGCGAGGCAGAAAAATTAGCCTCTGGGGGTCCAAGTGCCAGTAGCTGCCCAACCATCCTGGGTATTCTAGGTTGGAAAAAAAGTCAATAGTTACTGCTAAGAAAAGAAATTAGTTACTGAGTTAATGGCTTTGCTCTTTGCTGGTTTTTGGTTTGCCAGGGCTGTTGGGGTGTTTTAGTCCATCTTTCCTTCTGTCTGCAGGCCCTTAAGGTGCTGAAAACATCAGAGTTTATGCCATACGTGGTGTTCATTGCTGCACCCGAGCTGGACACTCTGCGAGCCATGCACAAGGCGGTCGTTGACGCTGGCATCACCACCAAACTCCTGACGGTCAGTTCTTATTTTTCCCCCTTTTCCATTTTTGGAGATCCCTTGTTTCCCTTGTTCTGCACCCTTAATGTCTTCTCGCTTTCTACTCATCAGGACATGGATCTCAAGAAGACCGTGGACGAGAGTGCAAGAATCCAGAGGGCCTATCAACACTACTTTGACTTGATGATTGTCAACGACAACCTGGACCAAGCTTTTGAGAAGCTACAGGCCGCTGTTGACAAGCTTTGCACCGACCCACAGTGGGTGCCAGTCAACTGGGTCTACTGAGCAGAGCCACCCGAGACAGATGAGCGGGCAGATGAGTGTGTATGCGCGTCCTCATGCCTGCGTGCGCACAGCGATCAACTGCAGAGGTCTTGGGAGGGGGCTGGCTCACTGGAGCCCCACCCACACTAGACTCCACCCACTACATCAGAGGTACTACCCTCTGTGTACAGTACACACAACCTTTTTCTAAAACTCAAAGGGAAGAATACCTATTTATTTTAATATTTACAGCTTTTTACAGAGTATCTTTGTATTCTTATCAACTTGAGAAATTAAAAACAAAAAATCGTTACTGCTTTTTTATTTATTTGTATTCTAGTTGGTTCTAGCCAAAGCCCACATTTTACTTATACATTTAAAAATAATGGAAATGTATTTATTGGTAAGATGTGACACTGCTTCTTGTAAAAGAAAACTACAGCACATGGGAGTGCCGAGTTCTGACCCTCTCAGCCGAGCATCTGCAGCTTTCTGCAGTCTCTGTTCTGTGTGAAGCTGTTGCCATCACCGTCCTCATTTGTCCTTTCTGGTCCTGTCTGTCTCTGTGCCATTCTTCTATAAGCAATGGTAGATCTCACACCTCTGGTGTTCCTTTTAACAGCAAACTTGTCACAATGAAGGCAGTCTTTGCAACTTTGGAGGGAAAAGAGAACTGTATTATAAACCCCTTTATCAGTTGATCATTGTGTCTGTACTAAATCATTTGATGCTTTTAGATTTCCGGTGCTTACTTTTTTGTGGATACAGGTTCAGCTGAGGCCTGTAGGTGTGTGTATATGAATCGGCGGTAGGTGTTCTGTTTCCCGGGTAGATGGATTCCTCAAACTATATCCTTTCCTGAGGGGATCAGCCCAAGGTGCCCAATGCACTCCTCACTGTGTGTAATTGTCCATCTGTCAGTGTGATGTTGTGCTTTCCTGTGTGTGTTGAAGGCGGACACAGAATGCTTCTCACAATTCTCTCCACTGACCGTGTGAAAGATCCCTGCCCTGACTTGTTGTCATCCTCAATAAAAGTGATGTAGCTTTCTGTTTTTACTCAAAGGCCAGCCCACCTCCACAGTGTCTCTTTTACAGTGACTGGGCCTGTATTTGTAAATGGCATTTTCAGTAACTGTGAAATAAAGAAACTGGGAGTTGCAGAGTGTAGTGACATTTTCATGTTCACGTGAGTCAGTCCAGAAATTTAGCTTTTTAGCTGCACTGTCATGGTCAATGAGAGACATTCATTGTGAAAATTTGTTTATTTAGCCGATGCTTTTCTCCAAAGTGATTTACAGTGTTGTTACCATGATCTGTCAATTTATACAGCTGGGTATTTTTTACTGGTGCAATCTAGAGATAAGTACTTTGCTCAAGAGGACTACAGCAGCAGGTGAGACTGGAACTTGCATTACACCACCTGCTGCCCCTGACTTCTGTATATGTGAGAAAAGTGAAACTTGCAGACAGCTGTAGTACTTGGTTTCACAAAGAAGTAATACATCTTTATACAGAAGAAAATGTGATTCATTTCCAGAATAAACAATTCATGCTCCTCTACTTCATGAATGTTACACACATTTCACACTTGAGTTCACCACTGTTAATGCACACTGAGCACAACATACAAAAAAAGTGCTTTATTAAACAAATAGGTCTTAAAAGCAATCACATAATAAAAAACATTTTGTGCAACATTTCAGTCGTGTTGATGCTATTCGGCATCATCCATTAAATGGTGTCCAAACTGAAAAATATTTGTGCTACAGTCATGTACCCAATCATGACAGAAAATAACTTTAAGTTCAGCAAGTAATCAATAATAAATTGACCTCCTTGACACAGTTATAACATATAAACATTTTCTGGATCACCTGCACAGTTTCAGGAATGAAAGGGTTAAATACATGCACGCACAAATATAATTCTTCTATGAAGAATGAAATACATACCTTTAATAGAGGTGTAATACAAGAAGCAGCCAAGACTGATAAAATATAACATCTTAAAAATAGGTTAAAAATATAGAAAATATACATTATAAAATATTGTTATATTAACTTTATAAGCTAGTCATATTAATTTTTAGATTTATTTAACAAAGGAATTGTTGCAGACTGTTTGCATAAACCAAAAAACATTCATATTTACAAAAGTATAAACACTACCAAATAAACATTCTTATAATACACTGCAGGCACCATTGTGATTGTGTGTAACATACCTGCCAGGGTTGAAATTTTACATTTTAAAATGTAGCTAGAGTAAAGCATGCAGATGAACTTTCACTTTCTGTAGCTTTCATATTACACTGATATAAAAGCCAACAATCACGAGTGGTACAAGAGAATATACAGTAAGCACAGATATGTCACTCAAAAGATCATCGCTTGACCCCACAAATGTAAAAAAGTCATACAGACATATAAAGACAAACAGGACACAGAGAAAGCATCACAGGGGAACCTACTGCCCAGTGACCAGGGACGCCAGGCCCAGAATGGACACACACATAAGCAGTGGGAGAAGTCCGGGGTCTGGACTGGTCTCTGCCAACAGGCAGCCCTTGTCCCTTTGCAGATTAATGTTGGAGGAAAGGAAGAGTTGCTTTGTTCTTTGAAACACTTCCTCACTGGCCAGGCAGCTCAGGGGCAGGTCCTGGTCGGTACACTCCCTGCCCTTCAACAGGTTGCTCACCTGTGTGAACACCATCAGCTTCATGATCAGTCAAGGCCAGCTTTGGGGGATTTGCATGCACATCATTTGTTGTGACACAAACACACATACTGTACACACACCTCAGTCCTCAGTACTAAACACATAGGCATCTTCTGAGCATGCTCTCACTTTACTGCAGTTGTGGCACATTCACTCTGTTTCAGCTCACTAACAGACTGACACTTTTCCCAGAGGATCACCATGGTCATCATGCATATTGAGAAACATCCATCCTTCTCCTTCACTCACCAGGCTGTCCAAAGCCTTTAGGCTGGGGGTACTGTAAAACCACTTCAGCTGAGCGAGGCCGGTATCAGTCATCTCTGCAGTGGCGTCAAAGAATAAACATGCTAAGGAACCCTCATAGTATGTGACTAATATAGCAAATGAATGACTACAGAGATAAAGATGGAATTAAATGACAACTACTTGACGTATTGCGCCTTGGGTTACACGTGAACACGGGTGCTCTCACCATCCATGGCGCTGATCAGAAGGTATGCGGCAACAAGGGGGGAGGAATGGTATTTGCTGGCCTGAACTGGATCTTCTCCTTTCAGCTGAAGAAGGCCTCCCACCACCCGCTTCAGAGAAGGGGGCTCCTCCAGGTGTGCCAGGTCAGGTGTACCACCCTGACACAATTCGTCCAGCTGTACAGAACACAGGGAACGATCTTACCCATTTTATCATCAAATGGGTACAAACGCAGTAACTAACAAAAGCTTTAGGTCATCACCGCTCCATCCTCTTGTTTAACAAAACAGGGTTAAAAGGATTTTAGACAAAGTTATCATTTGTGGAGTACATGCTTCAGGTTGCTGATCACTGCTGTGGTAGTTCATTTCCCTCTGACACCACCAGTCGCAGTAATATCCACATTTGTTCATTAATCTCACACTTTTCTCAGAAGGGTGTTAAGCATTATAGGGAATATGTACTAAAGCAATTGAAGGTATGTACTGTGCTCAAGGTACGAACTGGTGCAAGGATTCAAGGTCAAGATTCACTTTATTGTCATTCTGGATTTATACAGATGTAAAAAACAGAAAAAAAAGTACTTTCTCCTGGACCATGGTGCAGAGTACATGACAACATGACAACACAGAAAAATGGAGGTAGAATATTAAGTAAGTGGGTTAATAAATAAATGACTAAATAAATAGGCAAATAAATAAAGGACGATGAATAGATAAGTAGAGGATTAGTACAAGCAAAGTCAGTGGTGATGATGGTAATGATTCAGTAGGAGGTGGTCAGTGGTGCTGGTGGTGATCAGTCAACATGCTGTCCAGAATTTGAAACCAGGTGAGTGATTATAAATCAACAGCACTAATGGCCGCTGCCTCACTGTGGTTTTGCTGAAGAACCTAACAGGCTCCTCTCCTTTGGTTGTTCTCCTTGTCACTTACCACAGTTTCCAAGGTGCTAAGGGCTGCTCTGTCTGCCAGGACGAGAAGCAGGTCGGTTCGGGTTGACACGGGGAGCTCTGCGAGTTGCTGGAGATGGGCTTTCAGCATCTGCAGGTCTTTTTAAGTTGAGAAAACATACAGGAGGGATTTAACAAAACTGTAACTAAAAACTAGAGGTTTTCACAGTTCAACCACTTCCTCCCATTTTCACATGAGGTCTGGCGATGAATACACTGTCAATTTTGTGGCAAAACAGTGCCCCCAAATGACTAACCAGCTTTTGTTAATGCAATTACGTTATTATGTTCATATGACTGTGCTATAGAAATCAGCATAGTGATAGTGAAGACAAGCAAAAGATTAGTGAATATTATATGTAACATAGATTGTCTCATGATCAAAGATCATAGTTTTATCACATAGTGAAGGTTAATGTCGTAGAAGTTTCTCTTGAAAATTCCAGAATTGTATTCTACTCACGTTCCACCAACTGCATGATTACATGTACCCCTCAACATGCAAAATAACCATGTAATTTCATATGCCTACAAAGATATAAGAAGCCGACGAACAAAATGACAGAGACATCAACACACACAAATACAGCGAATCCCCTATTTATGAAATGAAATGGGACCAAGAGTTGGTCCTTGTAAGGTTCATGAGCCGTGACCAGAAGCAGGTTAGGGACTTGCCACTATTCCTACATGCAGCTACTTGCACTGCTCATGTGAGCTGGTATTGAACTAAATCACTGTACTATGAGACGCATGCGTCTCTATCTGCATAGCTGTTGTAGAAATTCACTTTTGTTTTCTCTGAGCTGAATGCCACTTTGGAGAAAACTGTCTGCTAATTAAATGTAATATAAATGTCAGGTGCATGTCAGCTCCGCAGGGAGGGAGGCAGCAGCAGGGTTTTACAGATGAGCACAGAACAGTACTTTCTCTCTGTCTCTCCCGCTAAGCAGCTTGGAGAGATGAGGCTGGAAGACAGCATGGGCCTACGCATGCGAGTCCCCTGAAAGGGCCACAAAAGAAAGCACTATAAAGATCCCTGGCTACAGCTAGAGCACGGTGTTTAAGACCATAACGCAATACTTGCTGTTCATGACTGTTATCTGTCAGTGAATTAAGGGAAGCTTTAGCACACGATCTGAATTGGTACACTAGCTCTATTAATAAAAAAGAAAACAAAAAACTGAAAAAGCGCAAAATGGCCAAAACCTGTTACTTTGAAGGTCATAAGTTGGTGACCCATTGTACACACATCACCACACAGATAAATTTGAGCATAGAGAAAACACTGCAATGTATACATTAAGAGGAAAATTACGTTTGTCCAGGATGCTGAGGGGCGAGCTGCCAGGAACTGTGAGTGTGTCCTTTAAGCTCACTGCCACTGGTCCATCCACTGCGAGCATGTCGGACGTGGGGGCCTGCAGGGGCAGTGTCTCCATGGAGTCGGCCTCAAATCCCCCCATAGTGTCAGGCTGCAGGCACAGCTCTGGCCAACACACAGAATTGAAGTTTTTGGGTGTTTTTGTCACTGACAGTGACAAGGGACATCATCATAAACACAGAATTCATTGATCCTCCATTGAAGCAGAAATATCACCGAATAACTTAAAATGCAACAAAATTCAGAGACTCACCATACTCCCCATTTCGCTTGATATCCAGTTCAATGATACTGTACGCTATGACCGTGTGTGGAGGAATCTCCACAGAGATGTTGGTGTCTTTCTCCATAGTTCCGTTCTTCTTCACTGACACCTGGTGAACAGTAAGACACATGCATGTGTACAAACACAAACACACACACACACACACACACACACACACACACACACACACACACACACACACACAGTATCACCCGAGAGAAGAGGGTTAACTGACCAGAAGAGCAGCAACATATCTGAGGAGCAGCATTTGGGTTCGCTTACCTGCACAGCCTTGGGTTCGAGGAAGCTTAACATAGCCCCACATGAGCCCTGGCCCACGACGTGCTCTGTGATGGAGCATGGTTGGGTGGTGAAGATCCTCTCTTTCAGGACCCCAAAAACATCATTCCGCTTCCTCCGGGTCTGGCGCACTAGGCAGTGATCCAGGTTCACAAACCTGCAAGTTCCATAAAAAAAGGTTAATTTCTAAGAACCTAAAATATAAAACTCTCAACCATGCGATAATGCTCTGCTTTCTCCAAACCCTACAACGTTCAACTCAGTGACTGCCTTTCGTGGCTTATGTAAACTCAAGGATATTATTACTCCATTTGTGGGGATTCCTGGTGATGGTGTAGTTCTACATCTAGACCACAGATCTGGAGAACATGAGCATACGTAATAAACAAGCAGAACTAGAAAGTATGATCAAACAGAATATCATGATGGAAGGTCCAAGGAAAATCAGGCAAATACAAACTTATGAAAGAGCAAAAAATTAAAAGATTAGTATGGAGTAGCGACCCAAAGAAAGGAACTAGATGCCTATGCCAACTTTCAATTCCTCTTTCATGTTCAGTCCCTGCTAGTAAAATCTCTCCTAGTTCTCTTTTAGCATTAGTGTAGATCTGCTTACATTAGCAAATCTGGTTTTCAGACATCCTCAGTCAGGGAATTTCCCAAATGCCCTTCAAAGTATACAAGCCAGAACTGAACACTGATGTCATGTTGTCCTTCTCCTGTCTTGGAGTGTGTGTATGTGTGTGCAGTGCAGGAGCCATTTTCTCACCTGTGCCTGGAAGCCAGCAGCAGTTTCTGGATGTCCACCTCCTCCTTCATCAGGTGGCCAAAAGAGGACTGAAGCTTAGAGATGCCTTTTCCTTCTAGAGTGAGGTTCACTTGTACCAACCCTGCATCTATCTTCCCTGACAGGGTGCCCCTAAAAGTCCCCTCGTACTTCAGAAAGTCGGACTGCGCCACATCTAAAACAAAGCATGAGCAACTTGGTAACGCTTTGGTACATTTGTAGGTACTTTCCCCCTACTCTCGGCTATTACACAATAAGCTGACACCTTTGTCTAAGGTGCTTTTTTACACTAGGAGTAGACCTTACTCGTGCTCTGGTGTGTAAATGTTGCAGGTGACTAGTGTGCAAGTGCTAAATTTTCTTCAGATGATGGAGGCTGACAGCATTCTGTGTAGCTTATTGTTAGTGCATCACCTAATGGGCCAGATTAACTGATAGCAAGTAGAGATGATGTTCGTGTGACTATCCTGTGATTTTAGTCACACCTCTAAATTTGCAAGAAGGAAGAAAGTGGAATGAGAGGTCTGACCATAAGGAATGCTGCAACAAATAAAAATATGGTCACCCAAGGTGATTTCTGAAAACTATAGAGCATCGAGTGCTGTCAATTTATACCCGTAACACAAAAAAGCACCATTCACACACTATGGCCAAGAGAGTGGAGTGACAAACCCACCTGAAACATGCTTTTGGACTGTGAGAGGAAACTCATTGGACAGGGCTGTTTTACCACAGTGGATGTTATTTTATCTGAATTGCTCCACTAAAACATCTGATTGCAGGTTGGGCAAAACTGTAAGTCATCCAGTATGAAAGTTTGTTTAAGCAGTGAAATAAAAACAGCATTAATAACAGCAGTAAAGGGGTTTGAATGGATGTGTGTAAGTTGGAGAAGACAAGTTGCACCTGGTTAACTATAAAGGTTTAATGAGGTGCGTACCTGGGCAAAGGGGCTCGCCAACAAGCACGTCATTCAGGGTTAAGCCGGACGGCAAATACTTGGGCTGTTGCCAGAACCACAATGGTTTGCGCTTGATGATGAGTGACAGCATGTCCAGCTTGACAGAGTTGTTCGGTCGGCAGACGGGGATCAGGCATCCATCTGGGTCGATCTCCCTGATGAAGTTCTTCGTGGCCTTTGCAAACATCTCCAGCGAGAATGTGGAGCTAATCTCACAACACTGGAAGCAGAGAGAATCCCAACAACCCACATGTATTTACAGAACCAGGCATAACTGCATAAGTCACTCCACGAAATGTACTTAACATGAACACCGACTCGGGTGGAATTACAGCCCTTGAGAAGGAGCTGCTTCATGTGATGCACTGATACACTTCAGTAGTAACTTTAATTATTCATTTCATGCTGTAACTAAGTTGCATATTTAATTAGCTTCACAGCTAAGATGAGCCAAATAGGGAGATTGTTTTACAAAAAATTTTGTCTCACAGTCAAAAAGAGATTATGAATCATACGACTTTTCATAATCAGTATGCTACATGTTACTGACATGACAGACTGTAAAAACGTGGAAATTCCCCAGTGAGCATTTCCACCAGGTAAGACTATAACACTCAGCCTTCTGAAATCAGTCACCAAATGAACATGAAACATTTATGTGGGTGAGACCTTTAACAAAGATGGCATAATCAACACTGATTTTCCCTTTTACAAAACTATTACAGCAGGAGGTGGGATTCTAACCCAAGACCAGTAGATTTTAAATACTTTGCCACTTGCTACTTGCTTTATTTCCTTTATGGGAGTGGTACAAAATGTTACCTTTCTGCATCTGGAAAAGTTTAAGCAGAATGGTGAATATACTGTATTTGCATAAAACACCAAATATCTCTGCAAGGTTATAAAGGTCATCAGGAATGTAAACACGAAACAATACAGTTTCCAGTAAACTTGGACAAGAGCAAGTCTTACTTTTTATTTTCTGTTCTTTTTACTCTTTGTGTACATCTTTACATATAATTAATGTTCTAATGACACAGCTTGTAAATTTAAATTAAGCAGAAATGTACCAGCTAAAAATCAAACTGCTACACTCCTACTGTATATTTATTAAACAATAATCCATATTAGAAGCTCATTTGTCTGCACTGTAGGCAGAAGAGGGCAGCAGTGATGTGCTAAGTCCAGCCCTGGATTTATACCATGAAGCTCCCTGCTCGAGTCCCCCTCCTGCTACTGTACCCTCGACTCAGGTAACTACCCAGTTATCACACCGTGCTGTAGAAATAAAGGTACTGATTAACTATTAAATTGCCACAGTTAAAGTTTTGAATTCTCCACCATTAACACGTCAAGAATCGCAAGCACGTGCAGTGATCGCAAACATATATTAAAACATTCTTATACACCTGAATAACTAAGCTAGATAAATGTTGATAAAGATGGTACCTGTATATTTGTTATTGATCTGTTAGCAACTCACCCGCCGCTTCTGCGTAGATACTGCACGCGCGCTAACCAAAAAACCTGCACTTGTTTACTAGAGGGACTCGGAGACCCACCCACGGCGGCTCTGATTGGTGCGCTCGTAGTCGGCACATTCTGATAGAGCTACGCGGATGTCAATCCAAAGTGAACCACTTTCTAGAGCCGTGGGTCTCGGTAAGTGGTGATAAAAATATGACTATTTGAAGTAAAATAATTATTTTTTAAATTTCCTTAGCACAGAATGTTTACAAATTACGATGGCTTCATCTGAATTCTCGGCTTTCAGGTTAGGATGAATAATTGTCACATTTGGACTTGTCTGTTTACAATATTTTTCAAATAATTGTTTTCGTATTGTGAATAATGTGTAAGTAAAACATTCTGCAATATTTATCAAACCAGCTATGGTTATTAAAAGGCAATGTACAGGAACAGGCTTGGGTGGCTAAGGACCATCAACACTCGGTCTCTGTGTGTGTGTGTGTGTGTGTGTGTGTGTGTGTGTGTGTGTGTGTGTGTGTGTGTGTGTACGCTCGCGATTGAGACAATAGCACCCACGTTCCAGTGTACAGATGAGAATGAAGTGTACCACTGAACGAAATTAAGCAGTATTTTCTGACTGAAAACAAGAATTGTGTATCATTCAGAGGGGTACGAGGGCTGAAAGACTCAGTAATACAAATTTTTGAATGAGATCAACTGAATCTGTACTTATTAAATCAGGCTGGTTTCAAAGTAAAAAAGGGGAACATGTTTCCATTGACGTTCTTGTCAACAGTATTCTGTGAATTTCTCAATTTAAATGAAGTGTGTTAATGTCACGGTGTCCTTGATGTGATTTGAGGAACTGGACAACATAAGAAGAATAACTTACAGTTTTTACAGATTTTGGATTTTCCAAAAAACACTCATCGTTCCCATCAAACACTTCCAGATGGTATGTTTTACAGCATGTTGAATCAGGGCTCACTATGCAGAAAAATTAATTGTTATTTACAGTCAAATGTATTTCTGGATGAGATATTTGTGTGGCCCGCTTCCACCCACCATAGTTTGGCTGCAACTGCTGAGCATCAGTGCGTAGACCAGATTACATACAGAAACAAGAACGTGATGAGAATTTTTCCTGACTGTCAGGCTAAAGTGAGGCTAAGCAAGGCACAAAGAGCTGACTGCAAATTTCTGGAGAACAGGTTCATTCTGCTAGTGTCAGAGAGCAACACCCAGCCAGTGTAGGTTAATGCTACAGATTAGTAGCAGACACTCAAGCTTATCATGTCCAACACATGTTAATACTGATACACACACACACACACACACACACACACACACACTGCAAACCAACAACCTCGCCCAACCACAGCCTATCGTATATTACACTTGTACAGGAGACAGCGTTAAACCCTTCTTTATTCATACTACACAAGGCCATTTCTATCTTCTTATACAGACACACACTCCCTTGTGTGTTAATGTGTGAGCAACATTAAGAAAACGAAAAGTTATTTTGATGCTCGGGAATCATACTTCATAAACATGGAAAAATATCAGACATATGGAATCAAGGTAACTCATGTTGGAAGAAAAACCTTCATATAATAGTAACTCAGCAGCAGTTAACCAAACACAAACCATTATTTGGAGGATATATTTTTAACAAACTAAAAGCAAGAAACCTCTGTAAGTGTTACAATATGCTATAATTTTAATAATATTAAAATTAAAAGTATTTTTCTTAGAAGTAAGGCAAGTTGAATATGTGGAAACTTCAACTCGATATATGCAGTTTCTGTCATTTCTTTCAGGAGGTAGAAGATGTCAAAGTGCCAAGAGTTAATATGCTAACTGTAAACTGTACGGTGTACAGTATTACCAGGGACGACTACAGGGCCTCTGTAGTCCAGCGACAGTGACAGTGGATACTTGTCTTTTTGCAGCACTCACTGAGAACTGACATTACATTCAAACCACATAAAAACACTAAGCATTATACCACTTTATAGCCCTCATGGTCACAAAGCAGCAAACTATGTTGTTTTCATTTAGCTTCTACTCAGTTCCTGGGCGACAAGTCAACCTTGGATGCCTCATTCAGTGCCTGGCTCAGCTTTAAAGTTTCACGTGACCATGAGAAAGTCTTGGGACTTAGAACGATGAGTTCCCCCTTCCTTGACATATTTCCCAAGATTACTCATAATTTTGTGTGTACTCGTATCTTTATGCAACATCAGCAACAGCAGTTAATATCCAATTCAAAAAACACAACTGTCAACTTATTCAGTTACCAAAGCCAAGAGAATACTGCATGACAGAAGTGGTGAGTTCATTTGTTCCACAATTAATTAATAAGAACAATGGAATAATTAAAAAAGGAAACAAGGAAACACAATGGAAAATGACAGAAATAAAAAATAAATGATGAAAAGGAAAATGACAAAAAACTAAAACAACTCACATCAGGCAACATTGCCAGCCACCCAGAAGGAGCATCATCCCATTGTATACCTCAATACATGTTATTTTCCTTTTGGTGTGGTTTCATATTGAGCTTAAAGCTGTTAATAATATGGTTTTATCTTTTTCATTAATTTAGTGAAGACACTTCCTGATACAAACACTCATATAATTTTTGGCTGGAGACTACATTAATTATAAATTGCTTGTGAGTATACTTAAAAGGCATTTGTCCATTATCGCTTACAACAGTTTTTCAATGATTTTTCAAATGTTTTGAAGATCCTCTTTCACATAAGGCATTCCATTCATTTGCATTTTCAGCTGGATTTGAATGGAAGAACTAAGAAGAACTAAGTATAAATGGACAACTTCCTCATCAGCTGCAAACCAGATGACACAGGTGGAAACCTGAAATATTGCATCTCCAGAGCAACCAGGTCACCAGAGCACAGCGAAATTGAGATTCTGGAAGCCTGGGTCCCTTCTCAATTCCCAGTAAGTGTTGTTGCTCACCCACATGTCCTCATTTGACTTCCTGTTAAAAGGGAAAAGCAAATAACTAAGGTGTAAATTAATTAAACCAAAAGACATGATTAGCCAAAACACAGAGAACCAAAAGTCCAAGTAACAAATAATCACAAGAACCTGGTTAACTAGAATCATACACAGAAACGCTTGTGCACTAAACCAAAAGGGGAGCAATCTTGGATCTGCGAACCACAGGATATACACATACACCCTGGTCTGTGAATAACAGTATACTAATAATCAAAAAATTAATAGATGTTTCTAACCATTTTTATTTTCACCCTTTAAAATGACCAACAGATGTTGGAAACTTTATTTTGCAAAACATTTGATTAATATCAGACAGGTGCCTTGATCAATTATTTTAAACAATTGCTGTTAGGACATGAACAATTAAATAGTAAAGGACAGGCAAACGATCTAAATACAATTCTGTTTTTTAAATTCCACAAATGTATTTAACTAGCAAAAAATGTGCTTTAAAAAATAGCTTAGTTTAATAAAACAGCAGTGAATTCCTAACCAGCCCATTCTCTTTTATGCAATAAGAATTTTGGAACACTTTCCTTATGAACCCAAGTCAAGATGGATTATTAAGAGCTCAGCTGTAATGTACTGTGTGGTTCTCCAGCTGTGCAACACACTCCCATTTCAGGGATCACATTCAAAGTGCAGCTATTATTTAGCATGCAGCAGGCAGAAGTCTGCAGGAAGGCAGGAAGAAGTTTCTTACTTGAAAAATTGTGGTTGATGTGGCATGTTATTCTCCTCCAAGATGTGTTGCCTGTCTCTCTGCAACTGTTCTATTCTCTGTTTCTGCTCCTCGGCTGCCTCCACATTCCCCTCCTCCAGTAACCTGACAAGACATTGAGTCAAAGCACTGCATCCAGAGCAAGAGGCTGTGTCCTAATATCAAAGTACCCAACTGAGGCTGTGACTCCAATCTTTAAGAATTTGAGGATAGAAATAGTTATATGGCCTGTGACAGGCAGTTACATGATGTCAGAGACCGAACTTTGGGTAACGCAAGTTTTCCTGTTGTGATGATACATTAAAGCCCATCAACATCAAATACGTTACAAATTGGATGAAAATTTTTCATATTTCATCTTCAAGGGAGTAGCACCAACCACCAAAGATGTGACCAGAGAGAGAACTGTTTTAAATGTGAAATGAAATTAAGAACATATGGAACAATTCTAAATAAAGATGAATAAAATCTATAATGTACAGATGGCAAATATTTTGAAACCTACTATTTTTATAGTACTAACAGTGTTTAACATACTACAGTACCATGCTGAAAACAAGGGCCTATGCTGATGTGCTGAGCATTATTTATTATTATCTCTTACCTCTGGTCTAATCGGAAACGAGTGTCAGTAGGGGGCAGCAGAGGTTTCAGCGCAGAGTCCAGCTCGTTGAGCTCCATGGCGAACCTGGTAAAGCCGTAGTACTGCTCATAGTCTGCAGGCATTGCGTCTGAAGACAAAAATTTACATACAGCCTGTTAGTTGTCTGTTCCATCACACCACTGAGTTTCTGCTGTGCATATTTCTATTTTACTGCTCAAATAGCACTTAATTACAGCAGCAATTTTCACCAAAAAACTGGAATGGTCTTTTTCCTTATCACTACATCCCAGTTGCTACAAATGATGACTAAAGATGACTCCAGAAACAAAGTAAACGTTTCACTCACTGGCTTTCCAGATGCAGGTGGCTGATGGTGGCTCCCCACAGTAGATTGCTTCATTCCACTTCCCAAACAGTTTGTGGATGACCTTCCCAGCTTGGTCTGTGATTACCCCCTCCACCTCATTGACGATTGAATTCCAGTACTTCGCCTGTCCCATTTTCATAAAACATAACACGTATTTCAATAAAGTCAATTGGATCTTCCTAAATCATTTTCTGATGTTCCCATATTAACAATGGTATCATTTCACCTGTTTTTCTAATTTGTCCTTCAACAATAGCTCTGTTCTCTGGTGACATCAAGCTAATTTATTCAAACTAATTTTATTCCTCTCCACCAGGGGGCAGAATTAGTTCTAGAATGATGGTCATGTCAGGTCAACATGACCAGTCACAATCATTAACCACTATGTCTCTGAAAAGAATTCATAGTCAGAAAATTCGGACAGTGCCCAGACCAAAAAGAAAAAAATAACAGATACAACAGAAAAAAAGTGCCAGCAATGGACAGACAGAACACATACACACAAATACACAAGCACACACAGACCAGAAAGACCATCGTTATACTAGACACACAGATGCATCCATCTTAAAACACGAGACAGCTGCATTAGTCTCTCTGGCAGTATAGCTCCTAGTGTGACTGTGGTCTACTTGGCACAACACTCAGACATCTGATCTGTCCTCACCCAGATGCTTATGAATATTCCAAAACAGACAAGGCCTGTACACCCACCTTAAAGAAGGTGATCTTGCACTGACAGTCGTTGGTGCTGCTGTTCTTAATGGATATCTCACCATAGTGCTCAATCCACCTCTGGCCATTCAGAATGTTGTGGATGCAGGAGGTGAGCTTGTTCCATTCATAGTGGTCCCCAAACCTGGTGGGGGTGTGGGAAGATGTTAGTCAATGCAAAGGGACGGTCTGGCAGAAAGGCAAAGAAGGGGAGAAGACCATGGAGGAGTATAAGCATAAGGAGAGGTCTTAACTAACAAGAAAAGCAGAAGTGCATACCTTTCCAGTAGCACACTGTTGCTCACCTTGGAAGAACCAGGTGTGTGGTTCCCACTGGAACAATCTCCAGCGACTTCCCCCAGAACTTGTTCTTCCATCGCATGTCTGAAATGCACAGTCGCATGTATGCCACCTCCCAAACCACAACACCGAAACTTTTTCTAATTTTTAAAACATACAAAAACATCCATTTACTCTGTTGACATGAACCTGGATTATGGTTGCATTAAAAATTATATCAATTTGTTCAGATTTCCAAGATGGTATAATCATAAAAGTAGCCATACCTTGCCAGAAGGTGAAGTTCTGCGATTCTGAATGGCACGCTGACACAGGGGGATGGTGACTGACCTGCAGTGACACTTTAGTCATCTCCTTGCATATTAGTCACACACAATTGGTAACATAACATTTGAACAAACTTGGCATTGAACAATGATGTTGCGCACTCTGGGTGCTCCAGAAACCCTGTTCTTTTGTGTTCTTCACAAAGACAATAGTAAATTCAGCTTCTACAGTGGTGAGCCATCTGGTATTTATAAAAGTAGAGTGGTCTTGTACTGCGTGTCACCAGCTCCGCCCCTGTCACCCTGTTTTTCTTGGCTTAAAAATGATAAGTGATATCCCTACAACAACCTCAAATCCTCGCTGTACAACAAATTAGTTTCGATTAGGGTCATAGCCAGCAGCCCTGGTCCACCTGGCAGTTAAGGCTGAAAGCTGTTTCTGATGCAAGGAGACCATATGAAAATCAAAAATAATTCTAAGAACCTAGAGTAATTTGAACAGCTCTCCTGTGAAAACATTTAATTTCAGAGTTTTGCTTTTCAGGTTAGAGTTGGAACAGGATCTAATTCAAAGGCAGCATTTCTACATGCTAATTAGTAAAAGAGCTACATCCATCCACAACTATTCACAAATAAAGTTTAGTCCTAGGGTGATCAAACCCCATAACAAAATATTTCTTTGTATCTATGGACAGAGCCTCAGACCATGATTATCCTTCTTGCAGCATCTGTTCTTTGTAATCACAGTCTCTTCAATACAAGCATTACAGCAAATTATTTACAACATTCCCAAAATGTATTCAAGCATGGTAGATATAACAAAATATAATTACACAAAAAACTGGCCCAGTAACCAAATAAACTCAACCCACTATGGGCAACTAAAGGCCTGAGCCTCTGTCTGTGACACAGTACCAATACTTGTATCCAAGGCTGCCTGAGTTGGCAGAACTGGCGATGGGATTGCTCAAACACAAACCTGTTCTGCAATGAAGCGGAAGCCCTTGTCTGGTCTGCTGCACTCATATGTCTCACCCAGGATGGGGTTGAAAGGCTTGGCCCCTGCTCTGTGGTAGCTGGATGCATAGCCAGAAATTGCAAAAGTGGCAACATATACCTAAGGGAGACAGATCATGGATCATGTGGTTTGCAAGAATGGAGTACATTCAGAACACTACATTTACTTCCATTACAGTTATGGCTTCAAGAATACACTCGAAATACACCCTTTCAGAGTAATCCCCACAGGGAGTAGTACTATGCATACCACGCTTGGAGTTCTGTTAGTGGCAATTGTCCATTTTTTCTGACAGTACAGTTGTATGGAGCTAAAAACATGGTGTGCCATCTGCCATTGTGCTGTCAAGCTGGTGTAGACCATCAAAACTCAGATAAGGGATTTTGTTAAGTTAACAGATGAGTAAATGAACAGTTCAATGAATGATGCTTTAAAAACAACAGCACTGAACAAACAGATGAATAAAAAGCAGATAAAGAACATCTGTTTGGCGCGGGCAGCAGCTCTTCTGCATGAAATGACTGCCACGGTGATTGGCCCATTTAGCTGCAGCTCTCGTACACTAATGGAAAAACCCTCCTGGTCAACCACGTTGTCATAGCCACCCACATCTTGACTGAATGCAAGAAACGAACCACAGCCATATCAGTGCAGGGTGTTTCAAAACCCTAAGTAATATATGTTAAGGACTCTATATATTTTTTGAATTACCTGAGGAATAATAGATAATTTTAGTTCATTCAGTTTGATGACTTTTATAATTATATGTCCTAAATTTATAATCAATTTTAAATATATTTGCAAGTATTCTAAACTGCAATGTTAAAAAATTACTGAATTTGTCTTATTCATCAAGCCAGTTTGTAAACACTGCACTGAATGGACTTAGCATAAATTGGAGACAGACTATTTTGACAAGACAGTAAGCCAGACTCTGCCAATGGATAGGTACTCAAGATCAAAGCATCGGCAATGTGTGGAAGCGAGAACACTTTCACTGATTAGAATGCTAATTTACAGCCCTGGTCTGTGTGAGCTCCACCCACTGTGGCACATTAATATCATGCGATCCGTCACTGACTGAGACACCCAGGAAACAGTCCATCAAACCTGTTGGGTCTTCCTGCTTTGGAGATGTACAGGGTTTATTGTGCAAGAACACTCACCATTCGCTTGAAAGGGTCCTCTGTGCAAGATGCCTTATCCAGCAGCTCACTGTACTCCAGCTCCTCACAGAGCCGCTGCAAGGTGTTTAGTGGCTCGTTCAGCACCACTGGCATTGCCACCTTGGACAAGTCCTTCCCGATGTTGTTCTTCAGGATACTCCACAGGCTGATGGTGCTGGTGGAGCTTGGTGAGGGTAGGCAGGAACGCCTTAGGGGAGCACCATTCTCCACATGTGCTGTGTAAAAGGGTGTGAACATAAGGAGATCAATGAACACAGACTCGTCATGTAAACTCAGCATCTTCACAAACACTCAGTGGACAACCCCGGTCAATTCATCTTTTACACATCATACTCTTTCTACAGCTATTACAAAACAATAATACATGTAGCAGCAAACAAAGCTTGCAACCCAAAAAAATAATCTCAGTTCATGAAAATCTCTGGATGTAGTACTGGAAGGCGCCTGATTACAGGATTGTGAGCATTTAAAAGTTAACTGTGAGAAGAAGAGAGGAGGGGAACAGTGAGCTGAGTACCTAATATGACTGTTTCGTTCTCCACCCCATGACTCTCGGTGTGCATTGACAAGTAGTCACTCACATCACTGGTACATGAATCATCATCTGAGGCCTGTGAAACATATAAATATCCCACCTTCAAAAAAGTCCCAAATAATGGTGCCAATTAGAGCGCAGCTCCTCAGTAACTCTGCAGAGCCATTTTAGACCAGAATAAATGTTACTGTTTTTTCCTGAGCCTCTGAACTGGTTATCTGTTTAATAAGGAAGTCACAGAAAGGCGATTAGATAATTACTCTACTGGAAGAAAGAGGCTCTGAAATGAGGAAAAAAACAATACTGAACTGATGTTACTAACATAACTGCATTACTAGTTGTGTACTGGATGTACTCCATTCTTGCAAACCAGATGGTGGTCTGCTGGACTAACCAAAAAGAGAACTGAAAAAGATCAGGGTTTCCAGGCTCTGTGCCTTGGGTAGTCATTTCTTCTGAGTGTGGGAACTGATGGAGGGCAGCAAAAGAATACCAGTTACACAGCCACACTTGTTCAATCAGCTTTATTGTCATAAAACCATGATCTGTCTCCCTTAGGTGTATGTTGCCACTTTTGCAATTTCTGGCTATGCATCCAGCTACTACAGAGCAGGGGCAAAGCCTTTCCACCCCTTCCTTGGTGAGACATATGAAGCTGTTTAAAATGAAATGGAAAATTAAACCATTCAATCTGTTTCGAATGTATGTAGCTTCTGTTGCAGAGGTTAAAATAAACTATAAATATTTGTACATGTGCTATAATACCATAAATAATTAATTTGTTTTTATGTCAAGTGTTTCATAAAAACATTAAAGAAGGCAAAACAAGAAGCCTGGAGACAGATGCATTAACTATAGACCTGGATGCTTCACCTGAAGTTAATCACTTTTAGAATCTGAATATTTTATAATAATGAATTTAAGGATATTTCTCACCTCTACAACAATAGTGACCTGGGAAGAATATGGACTTATGAGCTTCTAAATAACTTAACCACGGTTTTTTAAAGTCCCTATCAAAAAGGGCTATTAAAGTTTGTTTATAGAAATAGTGCTGTGATGGATCCTCTTACCTCATTTTCAGAAGAGCTGGAAGACAGCAAAACCTCCTGTGCATCAACAAACTCAGACAGGGAGTCAGGAATAGAAGTCCTGCTTCCATTGGATGTCTGGTGGACAAGGGTACAGGGCCCATTGACTGAGTCCTGTTCAAGACAATTTCATTCTCATTTGGGAACAAGTAGTTAAAGCAACAGACTATGGAAATTAATGTGATCATTTGTTCTGCATTTAAATATGAAATATAAAATAACTTCAGTAAAATTTCACATGAATTTACTGATTTACTTACAAAAATGAGACTTAAGTGTAACCATAGGGTTTAGTCCTGCAAGAAGTAACTTTTTTTTTACTTTTATTTTACCACATTGATTTACCAGATGGGAATTTCCAACTGACTCAAAGTGAGATGGAGAAACTCTGTCAGAAAGTCCACAAAGTGAAAGTGAAAACTAGACAGGTGATGAGATGAGAAAACAGAGGAAAAAAAACGATTAAGAGCAAATGGTTGAAACAGGCCAATGTACAATAAAACAGTTTATACAGGACGGCTAAGAAACAGTGTCAGAGAATAAGAAGGAAAAGACGACAGAGGCTGAAAACATGGACTTCTTACAGCAGTCTACACTTTGAGGTTCACTGGGATGCAAGACAACTCTTGTGTTAAAGCATATATCATGTTGCAAGGTAACAGAAAATAATTTCAATTTTGCTGCTACTAGGTCCATAATTCCATAACTCTGTAAGTATGGCTATCCAGATCCATCTCACTGTAGTAAGAAAGGAAGTTTACTCAGTTGTCTTGTACTGATATGAATTTGAGCTGGGATAATTCTGAAGGTAAAATGAGGCCAAGCAAACTGCAAAGTGGCAGCTGCTCTGACCTTGGGTGGTCTGTGAACTGAAACCTATTATTGCTGAAACCCAATGATTTCTTCTTTCAAGGGCCTCCAGATACACAAAGCTGTCTGGGTCATTACAGCAAACACTCTGTTGAAGGTAAACAGCAACCAGGCACTTGGGAACATACCGAGATGAGGGAAGTATTAAGGCCCATGGCTTTAGTCACAGGGGGAGAGTGTGCCTCCAGCTCCAGCACCTGTTTCAGCCAACTGTGCTGCGAGGACAGAGAGCTGAAGGCAGATTTCATTGTGGAGTGCACTGTAGGGTAAAAAATGTGATGGTACTCAAACAGTCAAACACTTTGGCACTTACACTAAGCTTCTTTTCAGTTACCTAGTGTCAGGAAAGTCATGGAAACAAGTTACTAGAAGAAATTATTATTTTATTGTTAGATGACAAAATGCTTTACAATATTTGGTCATATAATGTACTAAAGGGTATTTTTTATGAAGTAATTCTCTGAGGCCGATAATCAATGAACATCCATAATGGCATATTTACTGCCCATTAGATTAAAATAGGCTTTGCGTTTATTCAGATGTGTCCAGGAAAGACAGCTTTGAGACCCAAACTCACACTTTTCTGCCACTCTGTAGAAGTCTTCTTGTATTCTGGACACATCTGTGAGGGAGCTGGGCCCTTCTGGCTGAGACTCCTGGCTGCTCAGCTCTGCTGTGGAGAGGTTTGGGTTGGAGGCATGGAGGCGGATGGACCCAGAAGTTACACTGTTTGGAACCTACGAAAGGTGGAATAAAGATGTTTGTGAGTGTCTCAGTGTGTCAGTGTGTAAACACTGACAATTCAAAAAAAAAAAAAGAAAAAAAAGCAAAACAGAATATACAAAAACAAAACACAAATTAATGATAAAGAAAAAAAACATACAATTAAGGTAAAAGCATTCAGAAACACTGGAAAACTGTTCTGGGAGTCAGTAAGTAATTATCTGTACCTGGAGGGTTGTTTTGGCATCTTTGGTGTAATTCTTGTTGCGCCACTTCCTGTGAGGCCTCTTCTCTTTTTTGGGGCTACTGCTGAAGGTGGAAGCCTACAAGATTCCCAGGAAACAGAAAGACTATAATACAGTAGACATGCTGCAGATGCTGAAAGCAAATCTATATTACAACACACGGTAAATTAACATAGGTTGGTGACCATTGTATAGAAAATATTTTACAGATTGATGTATGGATAACTGAAACTGTTTGGTTCTTTGTTAGTATGTTACACAAGTTGAAGTGTATCACATGCTAAATTATTAATGCTGTGTGGGACATTCAAAAGGTTTACTAGCATCACATGTTTGTTATTGTATAAGAGTCTGGAACAATGGCAAATGACTGTACAATGTGACACCTGGTATACTGGTAGTGAAGAGATAGCTGAGGTGGAGCATGTGCGATGCAACACCTCCATGCTCCTCAGCAGGTGTTGAAGATCGAGCAGATAGGACTCACATGAAGAAAGTTCTACAAAGGAACAGCAGAGGAAAATGGAGTCATTTATCGGTGTGGCGGTTACAGCCCCTGCAGAAAGGCTGTCCAAGACAGAAGTCCAAGACTGAAAACATCCTTTACCTCCAGTACACTTCTGCATGTCCTCAGTGAGCTGGAGTTTGGCCTGAGGACTGAAGTTCTTCAGGAAGCCTGCAGCATGGTGGCCTGATGGTTGTCTCATATGGGTACCATGCTGTTTAAAAAAAAAAAAAAAAAGGGGGGGGGGGGGGTCAGAACTGCACAATAGCACAAGATGAGCAACTCTAGCAGCTAAGAGGTAACCCAACTGTGCCTACTTCCCCTTGTGAAATACTTTCAGAGATACTGCTGCACAGCAAATATTATCATTTAGGTAGCAAGTAGCACATTGATGGACCAAAACCTATAACCATAAGGTTGCCAGGTTAAGTCCTTAGACCTTGGCTGGGTAAATCACCCTGCTGAGAAAAGCACCAAATAGAAGCTAAATACTAAAAATAATCACCACCTCCATCCCTCTGTAATCTCAAAAATTCAACAGGGCTTCAGCTAGCAGTTGGAAGAAATTTAGAACAAAAATTATTTGTTTTGTCTGGAAACCTGATGAATTTGCCAAACCTTTCTGTATGAGGCACCCTGGATCAAATTAGGAGATGCATTAGGAGCACAATGGCTATAGAAGAGGGCCCTCTCATGGGGGTACATAGCAATCTCATTCTGACGGAAGATCCGATGATGTCGCAACTTTGACACCCAGTCCTCAAATAGCTCCTGTGACTTGACCTATGTGAAAATACAAATTTGTGAGAATCACAAACTCAATAAAAATATTTTTTTCAAAGATACTGACAAGCCACTGTTTGGAATATTTTGAGATTTACAATCAGCCGTGTATGTAAATCATACTGTATGTAAATTTCAACTTGAAATACAACTCGACAATTGCAGAAACAAAAGGTTGCAAACTTTTCAGTTTCATTTTCAGTTTATGAGCAAACACATGGTCTGGCATTATTTGTCCTTTACAGAGGGCAAGTGAAAGACACTATCTTTTTTTTTATATTGGACATGGTTACAAATGTTCAAAATGGCTTTTGTAATTGTAATTTGATAAAATATCTACCAATGTGCTATTTAAATTTCCTAAAATGAATCTTAAACTCTTTAAGACAGTAAACAATAATGAGCTGTGAGATTCTGTCAAGAGGGCTGTAGCAAGCCATGTTCATTCTTATCTTGCATTTGCACTGTTCCGTGTAAGCCAGTGTTGGCGATGGCACCGGTACATGAACTTTTGAATACACTGTCAGTATCTATTGAAAACCTGATTGTTCAGTTTAAAGGTCCCTTGTTAATTTCAGTGGAAAACCTGTCTCTTTAGAAGCTCATATTCAAAAGCATCAGACTGATTTCTATAGGAAGAAGGAAGTATTTAAAAATTCAAGATCAGGTAACAAGGGAGATTGACTAACACACAGAATGAAGGGTCAGGAAGTACAGTTAATTACAGAATAATCTCAACAATGAAGAAAAATGGCATTGCTGTTGGGTGTGTTTCACTGGACATCCAACTGGTTTTGCTGGTTTAGTTTATATTCACAGTATGACCATCCCTTTTTAAGTTCTAACCTCTGTGCAAATGTGGTGTGATTTTACCTTCAGGTGATAGATGTTCTCCTCTGTGTCCAGATCAATAAACATGGACTTCTTATTGATGGTCATGACAGACAGTCCCACATCAATGCAGCCATGCAGCTTTCCCTTCAATATCTGTTTGAAAATCACCCATAAGCAACATTTGAATGCTATTATTATTATTTACTTGAAAACGTTTGTCCAAAGCAGTGAACAGTGTCAGATACACAACACGCAACAATTTACCCATTTATCTATCTGTACAAGTAGATAAAAACCCTCTCAAGGGTACTTACATCAGTGGCACTCTTAGCATACTTCAGGATGCCCTTCTCCAAAAAGAAGTACCTCTGCATGCACATGGACAAGGACATTTTAATATCCAGTCTCCATTCACATTTCACCTTAACATCAGTTATCCTCCATTCCCTATTGTATACACTCATTTGTGGTGCTACTTGCATTCCTGTTCTGACGCAGTTGCACATCAAAACCTACAGCAAGAACATGCTGCTGGTTAAGCTATTCATATCAGTATGAGTCCATTTCCTAATTAAGGCCTAATCAGCTAATGGATTCTGTGTATCAAGCATGTTAGCCCCTGTGAGATACTGCCTCTAAAACAGAGCATGCAGGCAGAAATTGACAGCTCAGATGCATGAGTAATTTATGGTAAGCAATTACATTCACCAGATTCCCTGATGGGAGGTAGATAAGGTCATTTCAGTACTGACACAGGCTGTCAATTTCATAATAGGACTGCAGTACTGAACAGATGATCTGACCCTGCATGATGTGAATTATGAGGGCCAATTAGGGCACTGAGAAGTGATGCTCTGGAGTGCTTGTGTCCAAGGCGGGCAACCCACCTTGTGCCACCCCTTCATTGGCCACTTCCGCCTCTTCAACAGGAAGCCTTCATGCTTCTCAGGTTCCTTCTCATTTGTGAGCTCACCACGAACCCCCTCCACAATCTCCCAGCTGTCCTGTGGGCACACACACACAGCTCTATTGAGCAGGTCTTAAAAGGTTTGAAAAGCTGTGGAAGACCTGGAGCATACAAGCAGTTTGTTCAAAATACATTTTTGTACTAATAGGCACAGTGAGGGGCAGAGGGAAGCAAATATTTAAACCCGTAACCACGGTAATATATACATAGATACACACTTTTAAGATCAACAAAAACTACCACTGTTGGACCTGTGGAGGTCTGGGAGAGAATGCTGTTACATGTGTTACAACTTTGTATGCTCATGGTTACAAAAACAAGAACAAATAACAGCTGGCTATTTCAATATATCACTTGTATATAAGGCAACAGAACTGTAATGCTTTTATGGAAGTCACATTTTGATAAACATAGATTATAATTTATCAAGTTTCTGCACTTCTTAAGGCTTTGAACAGGGGGTTAATGAGCCAAGCATAAACTATTTGATGGTATAAAACAGTTATGATACTCATAATGTTTCTATCACCTGTGAACAGCATAAAGCAGCAACACAAAAATGTCAAACAGTGTCTGTCTAAACAGACAAATATCTAACCATGTAAATACATATAACCATGGAAATTTGAAAATAATGACATATTTAGAATTGGAGAAGTACTGGGCTGAGAGGATATTAGTGCTCAGACTGTCCTATATCCTTTGTAATGGCCAGAGGAAAACCATCTGTCTACATTTGTACATCCACAGAACATAACAAAAAGTGAAAACAAATTTGTGATTTATGTACAGGAAGGACTCATTACCTGCTCAGTGAAGTGGTGGAAAGGGAAGCAGTTCCTACTCTGCTCAGGCCCCTTATCCTGCGCAATCATTACTATCTCTGCCTTAAAACTTGATTTGACTAGAAATTTGTCATCTGGTCTCAATATTCTTTCTAAGACAATTTTGTTCACAGTTTTGGTAGAGCAAATATTTTGTCACATTTTTCTATACCTGTTAAATGCCCCATTCTCCTATTTTATTCCGGATTATTTCTAATATGTGATTAAAATCACCTATTTAAATTTAGAAATTAGGAGTCACTTCCTACTCTGCCCACACAAAGTGCAGTATGACTATATTACAGGCACATTCAGCTCATTAGACATGACAGTGTTCTTATGTCTGGTGGGGCGACACAAGGAGGAAGGTGGGTAGAAAATGAGAGCGTAGTAGTGACTGAAAATTTTTAAAGGGTCTTGGTCAGGTGACAGGGCACTTCTTCATCAGACAAGGGTCTCAAACGGGTGATAGGAATTCATTAGCGGGAAGGAACTCAAGAATGGTACTTTATTGGGGAACGGTCTTGAACAGGTGAGAGAAGCCTTGGGAATGTCTCAGGCAGGTCAGAGAAGCTGAAGTAAATGAGAGGAAGATCTCAGACATGAGGAATAGATGCAAAGGTGAAAACCAGAATGTGAGGTGAGTTACCTGGCGGCTACCATGCTTGGACGAGCTACTACTGTCACTGTGGGATGGCGATGGCCTCTTCTGTGCCATGGCGGCACTCTTGTCACGAGTGTTGAGTTGTTATTCTTGTCACCATAGAAACTGCAAGAGAAGGAACCTTACCACACATCTGATCACTGACTCTGGTAAGGCATTGGCAAAGCAAGCCCTCACCCTGCAGGAACAAGAAGGAGACAGGAGACACAGAATTAGGTTCGTTATCAGGAGAGCCCAGACTGCTATTTTTACCTTCAAATTTTTAACCCCAAAGAACATAGTTTAGTGATAATGAACACACACATTTCACTACCAACCACACTACACTGAAGAGATGTGGGCTCCAACTTTTAAAAGGTTAAATATATTAACTTATGGTATTTGTAAAAATCCTCTGACATCTCACTGCACTCTGATGTGTCATGCAGATAAATTTTTTTAAGCTGTTCAAATTAAACAAGACCTTTCAAGAAAAATGCTGCCTCCATTGGGCATTCAAATCGAGAAACTAAGACTGATTGATCAGTAAATATTAAAAAACAATTTGAAGCACTGGCTGTGTTCTTGTGAACAGCCAGAAAAAATGCTTACTCATAGAATTCCCTACTAGTTCACTATAATGTAATTTTTCCTGACCCCTTCTAAATGACGCTGAACATAGAATAATATCACACAATGATAACTGATTAGTGTATGAGAGGAAGAAGTTTAGGTATGATGAATTAGTGGCTGAGGCTCGTGAGCGTGGGTGGCAGGCATATGTTAAGCTGGTAGAGGTAGGTGCCAGAGGCTTCGTGGCAAGAACTATTACTTCTCTGCTGAGGGGGTTTGGAGTTAGAGGATGTAAGCTAAGGGAAGCGGTGAAGGAATTGTCGCTAGTAGCTGAGAGGGCTAGTCAGTGGCTGTGGTCGAGGAGAGCTCAATTAGAGTGGGGAAAGGTGAGGTAGGTGGGATAGGGCGGCAATAAAGTTACTGGGGGCTACATGGATCTTTGACCTAGTAGGCTTGGAGGGGGGAGGTTCTAGGATGCCAGGCCTTACTGAGCCATCCAGAAGTGTCATGGGCCTAAGTCAGCGAAACACCGATGAAGGATGGTGCCTACCTGATGACCCCGGTGAAGAGCTTACAAGGTGGCATGTTAGGGTGCATAGTGTGTTAGGGTTGGAGGAGGAGCAGGTGGGCAGGTTGGTAGATGGGTAGGGCTCTATGCTTCATCCCAGTGGGTAAGCGCAGGATATCTGTCAACTTATCCTGTATATTCGTAATTAATATCGCACAGTGATAACTAAGACAGGACAGTGTTGCAGTTGTTGAAAAATTCATCTAGTGAGATAATTTTAAGCCCCTGCTTTAACTAATGTACCAAACCACTTAACTGACAAATCTACCTATTTGGATACAAGGGGGTTTAAGGTGCTTAGAAAACAGTTGTCTAGTAAGCAAATAAATCAAAATATCTCTAGACAAGAATTTAGTTTAAATGTACACATATACAGTATATGGTCTGCATCAAACAAGACACTGTGAAACTGTCTTGTATAAAAGCACTCTATTTTCCATAATTAATTCTATAGTGAATCTCATTTTCATTGCATTTCACTGTCTGCTATTGCTTCCTCCACCCAGTGCCTGTGAACACAGCATCCTCAAGATACAACTCTTGCTGTGAACCAACCCTTAAGTCTTTCAGACCTCAAGTATATCCTACAGCTAAAAGCACAGTGAAATTTGTCTCTTTTCTAGGATTTTCAGAATGTGTTCTGTACAGAACAAACATGTCTGATTATGAACCTTGTACACTCCAGCTGTGGTTGTAGCTACAGACATAACAACAATTTACACAGGCATTTGTTTCCAAATGTAAAATCATTGTCGTCTATCTATTGAGGTATTGTACACCATATGAATTTGGAATGGTTGTTTATATAGGCCTAGATGCATCACTTTTGTTCCCTCTTCAGTTCCTCTTCAGTGCTTTCAGTCCTTTTATTTAGCCTAAATGGAGGAAATGCATGTAAATAAATTCTCACCACCTAGACCTCTGTTACTGATGAAATACTGTGTATTAATAATGAATTGTTGGACTGTTCACACAAGGCAAAATAATGTGATGCATACTTATCTTAAAACTGGGTCTTTAATGTGCATTCTTATTGTGACAGAGACAATTTTGAGGTAGAAAGTAAATTTCAATAAGGAGAATTTTGTTATAATGTTAAGATTTTAACAGCTGGCTATCTGAAACATGTGTTGCTGTACATTGTTATATTCATATTTAGGAGTTATACAGAGAGCTGAGCTACCGGCAGACTCAGCCCACTGACCAAACTGTGGCTACCCATTACTCATTTGTATTCTTCAACAAAGGAAAGTTTATTTTTTACTGTTTATTTCCACTCCTTTTATGGGAGAGTCCTATGTGTGGTGTAATAACCCCTCCAGGGTAGAAGTTTTTAGTCTCGATCTCTCTCATGCTGGACATGGAGCATGTAAAGAGTAATTCTAGTTCTTCCATCTTTGGACATGTCTGGAAAATACCTGTTTTCACATGGGATATTTGTAGCAATCAACGTTACTTGAATTAAAAATCACAATGCACATCACGTGAATATTGGAAGGTTACTGTGTCTTGGAGGAAATCCTGATTTTCTTTGTAATAAATTTCCATTTTGTAACTCTATGCTAATGTATGCAAAAACCTAGGAACACTTAAAAAAAAATTCTCCAGAATTATGAAATGTCTAATATCTGATTTTATGCCGTTATCCCAGTTCTTCCACTTCTGCTGCCACGTCACACAAAACCATATCTGAGCGAAAAAAATATATTAAATAATTTTGCTATATAAAAAAAGGGACCTACTAAGATAAAAAGCACCCCACCCCCCCATTAGCCAAACTTCCAACATACTATGTGGAGTCAAACCACAGTCTCCTTCCTGACAGGGCTGACGGGTCTTCCTGCCATTACCTCTGAAAGCTGAAAGAGCTGACAGCACTGAACAAGAGTCTGGCCTGGATCACATCACAAGGGGTTTTACTTCAGCTCTACTACAGCAGGTATACAATGTCCTGATTGCAAGGTTTACATCTTTAAAAATGAATCCCTGGAAAAAGGTAGACTTCCCCTTGTGGAAACTGTGATGGCGTTTTTTTTTTTTTTTTTTTTTTTTAAGAGAAAAAGGTTGATTTTCATAGGATTTACAAACAAGCACTTACTGTAACCAAACCAGCTTCAGACACTTTGCAAAGCTGCAATGCCCATTGGCTTATCCCAGACAAATGGAGTTGAAGTTCAGCTCACCATGTGAAAAACAGTGTGGCCTTCTTTCTTATATTGCTTTTACAGTATGAGCAATTTTGAGAGTGCAAGCAGCCATGGTAGTAGAAATCACCACCACTCCCAGGACATGACTCAACACAGGGCTACCCTGTGCTATGCAGCCTAGCAGTGCTAGTGGCTGTGGATGTGGCTGCACCTCACTCTGTTTAAACTAACTATGAAATGTGACAACAAAAAGTGTTAATATGAAAAGTATTTTTTTCTGTGCATTTTTATGTAACTGAACCCGAGAGATGCAGACAAAGGCTGTCTCTACTATAGACAGTCAGCTGAAAGTTTGGTTCCTGCTTACAGTCAAGAAGGACAATAAGTGAAACATTTGGCTAAGTTCACATGATTTTCTTTTATCCCTAATCGCATGGATCAAAAGGAAAGTAACAAAAAAAACTTAACTTGCCAGACCATGGATTTTAACACCTGATAAATATAGCAGAGGAGAGAATTAACATGCAAGTCTCGACTAGAAGATCTTAAATTTATATCTTCACTATAAGGAGACACTGCTAGAGATATAAAAAGCTGCCCAAGTTTTACAACCTTAACACCTTTAGAATTAGGAATACCTAAAGTGTTACCTTACTATTTATACATAAACAGCAAATGCTACAGAAGTACAATTTACATGAACACTGAGGCAATATGTATATGGTTTGCATTGTATTTATGTTTACATTTTTCTTTTATGCATTTGACAGACGCTTTACTCAAAAGCAAAGAGCAATGTGCATTCAGTAATAAAGAGCTTTAGAGATACATGATTATCAAAGCAAGCCTAATTGATAATCACCATTTTGCTAGCACACACTTCTCAAGCAGTTAAATATAGAAGTGGTATTCAAACAGCTTGTGCCAGTGCATTTTGAGAGATGCAATATCCAGGCAAGATATGACCATACCCTGAAGCAAGAGCCTGGCTTTATCAGTATAAAATAGAGGTATTTTTAAAATTCCAGTACTATGCCCTTTGACAGATCTGCCAGCTTTCTTAGTTTGCCATGTTAACCTGGCAAACAGCATTCAATTTTCAAACAACTTCACTGTGGCCACATTATGGAGGTCACATTATAATTACAAAATGTTTTTCTCAAATTTAAGACTGAACAGAGTACATTTCAGCTAAAGACATTACTCTTGTGGATAGAAACATACTGACCTTTTCTGAAGATGCACATTGCTGTGGAAAAAACAAATTCTTGTTGGTGCAGATAAGGTATTACTGTGCTTTATATTGAAATACTGTGGTAAATATGATGGTTCTTTGGGCTGGGCGATTATTTATGACCTTCTGAGGTCTTTCTGACTTGTGTAATATGCAGTAGTCTCTACCAGAAATAGATAACATTTAGAGTTTCCCCATGCTTGACCTCCTGAGAGTTCACCCATTTGTTTTGGCCCCTGTACAGCTCCTTGATCTGAGGAGGAAGCTGATCCTGAAAGGCTACTTTTTCGGTAGTGAGCTGGTGTTATCTACCACAACTGTCTGCCAAGTCTCTCTATAAATGCTGTGTAGAAAAGCACAGGCGGGCTCAACAAAGGACATGTGGTGACTTTCTTAAGGTGTGATCAAGTGAGCAAGGATTGTCATAGACAATGGGTTTGGGTGTCACGTGCAAAGGATGACGTTTACTAACACCACACCTTTGCGAAAAATCAGGTGCAACCCAATTCACAGCCATAGCCCAAGGTGTGTAAACAGCTGCCACTCCTGTGAAGTCTATCCTTCTGACCACTGACGCTTGTAGGCGTGCAGGGCTAAGGATTTGTATGATTTGCAATAGAAGTTTCTCAGCCATCCAAAGACCAAAATTTGCTCTCCAGTAAAATATTCAAATAAGCAAATAATATATAATATAACATATAATAATATTTGCTGTCTATTTTATGACAGCAGTATTGCACAGCTTACGTACCTAGCTTGACTTATTTAGCAGGTCTCACTTTAAATTGATTAATCATACCAACAGAAAGTATTCACTCAAAAAAGGTGTTCCAATTCAACCATTACAAAGAAGAGCAAAGTGACATTATGTAGCCTCCAGTGCAGAATAAAAAGCCCTCTTACATGGAAAACAATGTAAATACTGGCATTCTTTGTATGTCACTTTAGGACCTTCCGTACTGTTTCTACATATTGCTGCCAAGTTGTTCTGTGTGATCATTCAAATTCCATCTTGATATAAGATACAACAGTAATATAAATAATAAGATATAAGAGGAGGCTGTTTGAAACCACATGATGGCTCACAGTAGTGCAAGATAATGTAGCCCAAAACACAAACATCCTGTTCCTAGAGAAGAAAGAAAACATTCTGACAGGCCTCTAGAATAATATAAAAACTTGGATAACCTGTCAAGAGATGAGCAAGCAGCTGGTTACAGTAACACAGAACCAACTATGCCATTTTAAAATGATGCCTTACCTATCAAAATGCCCAGAACAATCATTATCTTTATCTAATATTTAAACTGTCTGCCCACCTGTAAAAGCTTCATTACAACTTCAGTCATATCTGATGGTGGAATACAACACATAGTTAAATACACAGTTTTAAAATGATTATGTAAAACATAATCACATTGAAAATTAAAAGTCTGGGAACACTTACTTAGTTATAACAAGAACACAATTTATTTTTTAGTAAAGAGCAAAACAAAAAAAAAATAACACAGTAAAAGCCTGAGTGATACAAGGTTAGTAGTCTAGTCAGACTACTTATCTGGGTTTCAAATGTTTAAGATAAACTGAGCAGCAGCTGGAAACCTGCAAAATATTCACACACACTCATCAGTTCAGACATGCCAAGCACTTAAACACATTTTAAGCTACACCATTCCCTTTCTGAAAACCAGGAGTAAAATGGAGTAAAGATTTACATTTATCTCTCTGCCATGTATTTTACACTTTAACACTTCATACCAACAGAATGTATTCTGTGATTAGGTAAAAACCAACACTACAAAAATCCCCCACAGTGACCTGTCTGTGGCTTTTAAACCATCTGTATAGCACCACAACATTGTTCACTTCAGTCTTAAAGACCACACTGCTTATATCATTCAAAATAACTTACATTGTCCAACATTTCTGTCTGGTGTATAGCAACACAATCACAACCATGTATGACATCAGCAACAAAAAAGTACAGTCTGACCTGAACCACAAGAATGGAACATTTCACTGTGCAGGAAACTATGCATTTGTCCTTCAAAAAAACAAACATAACTCACTTAGAAAACTTAGCAACAAATATAGCAACACTATAAGCAGGGGGGAGCTTTCCTGAGTGAATACTTGTTACAATAAAACTTGAGCAACATAATGCATTTCTCTCCCTCAGACTGCGGGCATTCAAAACATGAATACTAGAACTTTCAAACTGTTGCCTGCAAATCACAGGAGGCAGCAAATTGACAGCCAATGCAGTATTTTTTTATGCAGAGAAGACCAAGAACGTGGACTAAATATTTCATTCCTGTCTGGCGTTCATTTAATTAAATTTAATTCCTTAGATAATTTGAAAGATTTAGAGTATTGTGGAATGGAGAACTCAGAAATTTTGAGAATACAGGATTTGAATTACAATTTGGTATGTATTAGCGACATCTGTGATACCTGCTCAATCTGTGAGAATGTGCTGTTGATTGTGGATGCAAAACTGTTATGTAATTTGACTGCTCAAAGACAGCATCTGATATAAATCCAGCTGTGTCAGATCAGTGTCAAGGGAGTACAGTGCACATTTCTGAGCTGAGAACTAGAATCAGTTTGATAGGGAAGATCTGTGTGAGTAGCTCATGGCCAACTGGCACCACGGGTCAAGACAGGCTGAAACTGTCACACAATGCCAGATAGAATAATGGCAGTAACAAGACACACTAAATGTCAAATATAAACTGGGACAACAGGACGAGGTCTACAAAGGAAGCAAAAACCAAAAATCAGAAAACCACATCAGACTCATACAGTCTATATCAACAGAGTAATAAGAAATGCTTGTTATATGGCCTGGCACTGTGCCCAACTGAAATGAGATGTCATTCTACTTATACCACTGCACTCATGAGAAACATTTGTTGCCAAATCATGTTAGTTTGCAAAAAAAAAAAAAATAAATCAAAATAAAAACAACCTTAATCAGGTAAGCCTACAAACTACTACAGATGTTCCTTTACAAAATAATGATTTATTTATTTTTGCAAACCTGATACTTTGAAACTGTTGAGGCTGACAGTGTAGAAATCTACCTTGATTATAAAAGATAGGACATAAGTTTACAAACTGAGCTGCATATTTTGCACACAGACAGACTGCGGGAAGCTCTGGAGGGTAAACAAGGTTAAGGGAAAAGTTTAAAGATTTATAATGCTAACAAACTGGGAAACGAAACTATCTCCCTTACAGATCACTCCTGTTCAGGTATAAGAGGATCATCAGCTACCATGTGTCTGTAAACAAAAGATAGTTCAGTGGTTACCAAGGCAACCCTGTGTTCACAGGTGAGAGATCATGGCATTGCAACTTTTCCAAATGTATCCATCCATTAGCCCTGATCATAAAGGGAAGCACACACCTGTGTTTGTGGAACATTTCTTACAGGTGTCCCTACAGTGGCGCCAATATGATGACAGGTCATCTCCCTTAAACCTGCAGCAGACATTCCTAAAAACTACATACTAAGCTAGACTTGCCTCAGAATGGACTGATTTAAAACCCTAAACAAAACACAGAGAATAACTAAATTACTAAATTACTAAAGCCTTGCAGGTTGAGAAACTTTCTTCAAAACTGATGCAGCAGTCCTTGGGCCCTGTAATTTCTTGTTGTCAGTCTTGTTCCTTAACTACAACACTATCTCTAGCCATCTGCTGACATTAATCCTGTTATTGCTAGATGGCACAGGGTGTAATGTACAGCATGCAGCACTGCAGTAGTACATGAGATCCCTGCTGAGCAGTGAGCTTATTAGGTAGCTTGAAAAACTTCTGGAGGAGTGTGAATGAACAGAATAACTGGGAACTGCACTTCAAGCTATGCTAGAAGCTGCAATTGTTTTCTGGACATTCTAGTAAAAAAAAGGTCAACCCATTATTAAACAGATACAAAAACTACAAAGGTGTCTTTGTTTATAAAAACTGTAGCTTGGTTGTTAAGAAATTAAATCACAGAGGTTGTGGGTGCGAAGCTGTTCTTTAACAAGAAAGCAATCTTCCATCTCAAGAAAAATTCAGTTTTGTTTAACTGGAAGTTGAAAATGAGGGCAGAAACACTTGTTAACAGACTTGTGGCTGTGAACTAACGTAGGAAGTGTGGAGGGGCCAATGGTAGCCCAGGTGATAGCAATGTATCATTACAGAAGTGCTCCCCACCATGCAGTCACTGCACGCAGGGAAGTCTCCTCATCAGTTTCTGTAACACAGAAGGGGTGCCCCAGCAATCCTGCCAGGGGCCAGGTGGCTGCAAAAGCTACACTCTGACTCAGAGCCATGTCAGTGGCCTCCTGTGACCTCTTTGCAAGCCTTCTTGAAGACCAGTCGAAGGCTTTAAGGCTACCAAGTTGCCTGCAGAGAAAGATGTACTGCTACTTCAGTCAGAAAACCTCTCCAAATCAGTAACAGATCCTGAGACTAACCATCAAATATAACATTGCTATAGAAACTCAATTCCAAATCAGGTTGAAAAGCTAATTCTTTTAAAGCCCAATGATCACTTGCTTGCTACCAGAGAATTATTTTGCCAGATGAACCAGCATAACAAACAAGCATATTGAATCTGCCTAAGAGAATAATCCCTCAAGTATACAGTATAACATTAGTGAATTACTGTTACACTGATCTACATGCTAATGGTCAACTCCTTGAAAGAAACCCTAAGAGACCAGACACTAGCCCCACAATGTCTTTGGCGTGCAGTCAAAGTTGTTCAGTTCAGGAGTGATACCGGAGGTCCATATCAGTGGTGTGGCAACCTCTTTGGTATTGAAGGAACCAAACAGTGCTCAACTGAGCTGTGCATAAATAAGAGGTACACTTTAGGCTTCGTTGTACACGGGAGTCTCCATACTCCTTTCACACTTGTGGTCCGGTCATGCGTTTCACATTAAAGAGACTGGTGCATTTTCTTATTCTCCCACAATGTGTGTATACAAAGAACGAACGACGGCACTTCATGCGACAGTAGTGAAGACTTTAATGGTGAAGGACAGAGCCCAATTCGAAACGCGGTTGCCATGGAGACAGTCGAGCGCTCGAGGGGAAAAAAGCGGTCTGAATCGCGTCAGTTCGGGCCTAAAATCTGAAAGCGATGACATGCAGACCTGTTAAGACTTCAATCTGAAAAATAAAGCAAACTCACAACACTTTATAATATATTTTTTTCATATTTAGGCTTAAGATTTCCATTTATAATGTAACACCTAGCTGCACTTGTCACGTCAGTTTAACTCATAGCTGTCACTCTAGTTAATTTACAACTGATGTGTAAAAAACTGGGTTTTTACTCGACAGTACAGCTCTCTAGTCGTGTTTGTAGTTAATCCAGTTGGTCTGGTTTCTGTTTTTGACTCAAAGGCAGGGCTTTATTAGTAACCCCAGAATATACCACCCACGGTGAGAAACTGTTGGAAACTCTCTATAACAACAACAATAATAAGACATTGTACACTCCCACACCTGGAAACTCCTACTGGACAGCAGGCCAACCCTAACAATTATGCTTACTTTCCACCAACAAACACCTAGTTACCATATTGAAGCCCTGTCGTGCACAAAAGGAGGAGTTCGTCAGCGAGCAGAGCAGAGAGCTGTCCCGATCCACGTTCCCCCTTAAGTCCACAAAAGAGACTGAACAAGAGAACAAAATAACAATTCTCGAGTCCGTGTCCTCTTGTCCCACGAACCAGCTGTCACAATTCAATTCTGTTTAAACCTGTCAAGATTTCCCCACACACTTTACCAGGACAGGTCGTCGACAGACTGAATGACAAGCTATTTTATGGAAAACATGCGTTTCCTGAAATTCTAACTATAACCTAAATACGCCGCGACTACTTATAATATCAATTTTAAAGTGTTTGTCCAGTGCAACACGATAAGTAAAGTGTATATTTGCATTAATGTAAGATTTGCAAATGAATACAGAAACTACCACGGCTTTTTAGTTCCCTGTTTGCAGGAAATGAGCGCGTGCCGAGCGACATTGTCCACTGTTTGTGGAGTGACAGTCCGTAAAATACATATGCAGCAAGTGACAGAACCTGCCAGTTTCCTCGCAAACAGTCTCGAAAAACAGGTGAGACACTTTTCACCCGCACGAATTACCTGAGGTGAGGAGACACGAGGTCCACTGGGACGGGGAACGTGCCGTTTTCCCTCCTGTAAATATTTCCCCAGGTGTTTCCTCACAAGTCTTCGCGCCGGACTTCCCCTTTCAGGCAAACTGCAGCTCCACTCGAGACGCGCAGCGCGAGCTCGAACGCGTACACGGGAGCACGAGCCTCAGCCCGGCGCTCAGGCGGAACAACACAGGGGGCGGGGCGTCGGGCGCCTTGGCGCGCCCAGTTCGCCTGGGGGGGGGGGGCAGGTGATCACAGACCTGCAGGGGCGGCCAAATACAACTCAGAATTAATTTCATAACCTCGAATAATGTAATAATGTACAGAAAGACCGTGACGTGCGACCTCTGACCACACCGGATGCTTATCACGAGTTTGCAGCAGTTCAAAAGACGCCACTATATTTTGGGTAAATGCCACACGTTGACTGGCCCAGTAACAAATTCGCAATAAACCAGAGAAATTCTGATTTAATAAAACCCTGTCTTGTTTGCTAAAGTCTAACGAAAAGTAAGTGCTGGATACAGTATTATATGCTGCTCCTCTCAGTTGTTTCACACGTGTCCTGTTATTGGAATTTTATGCACTGTGGCTGTTTAAGATGAATAAATTTCCTGCAGTGACCAAAGTAACAGGGAGCCCTTTGTTGGGCTCAGATGATTTTATTCCTGGCATTTCCTCTGGTAAAGAATAGCCACTGCTGTGGGCCTCATGATGACTGCTGGGAGTTTCTCCAGGAGGCCTGTGGAAGAGGGTAAGACCTGGTTCTGATGGACATGTTGGACCCCAGGCAGGACTGATGGTGTGTTCAACACTCGTGGCTGATGCTTTAAAGACAAGATGAGGACAGAGTGAGTGAGAACTTGTCTCAGTTTGTCACTCTGGATGACCAAGCTGCTCTACGTTTCCCAAGCAGGTGCTTGAAGCTGAAAAAATAAATGCCGGTTTTCTCTTTTGGCATGTTGGTGTGTATCAGTATCAGCAAACCGTTAAGTATTAAATGTAGAATTTTTGCAGTGAGTAAACGATGCTATGGGACGTTGCTGAGGTTCCCAACACACTGTGTATACAGTGGCAGAAAAGCAGTGCAAGCCGATTTGCAGCACAACTTACTGCACTCTGGATAATGAAAGGTAGCGACGAGAGTTATTATGGATGATCACCATTTACAGGAGCCTTTTACTGGGAGAGCAGCTCAGTTAGAGAATCTGGTTGTCAAGGGGACAAAAAGAACACCAGGAGTTTATGAGAACTGTGGGATCATAAGAAAAACTCCTGGTTTTTCTTGTACAAAGAGCAAAATATAGAAGTGCTGCTACTGAGAACCACTGAGTATCAGCCCACCTCAGGTAGTATAAATAAGCTTATAAAAGCTAAATTTCAAATCTTTTACACATTCTGATACATTTACTCATAGTTGTGTATTTATTTACCCGTTGCCATGGTGATTACAGAGCTGGAGCAACACTCTGTCAGCACAATTTTCCATTAGGCCTCAAGGGTACAAAACGATGATGTTACTTAGCAAAAAAGGTGGAGGCAGAGGCTCCCTGGGCATGGCAGGGGGCCGCTCCTGCCAGGAAGAATGCGTGGCATGTAGCTGGGCAGGGAGGCCCACACCCCTCTGCCTCACTGAGTTGTTGCCAAAATTTAGGCTGTCTTTTCATGTGGAAAGAAGGCCAAAATAATGTTTTTAGTCTGAATTTAAAGTTGTCAAACAGACTTAGCAATCTCGGCTCTCATATGTCACACTCTACTGTTCAGGCAAACATTTTATACATTAAACTGGAAGAGCAGGTAGTGTAGCAGCTAAATCTACTACCTTGCAATGATTTGGCCCAAGTAGAAATTCCTGCACCAGCTGTAATACCCTTGATCAAAGTGTTGACACTGAATTGATGTAGTAAAAATTAGCCAGCTGTATAAATGGGTAAATGTGTAAGTAGCTTAGCATATAAACTTTACATTATAAATCACTTTGTACACAAGTGTCAGCAAAGTGAATAAATAATAATGATGAACTCTTGGTTTTTCAGTGTTTTATGGTTTCTGGAAATGCAGATGTAATGAGATTCCTCTCTTGCCATGCTGTCACAGGCAGGAACATGTCTGTTTCTAAGTTTTTCCATTTCCAGGGTGTAGCAACCGGAGTCTCGCTGTGTCGAGGCAGCCTCTGTCGTCGGCTTACATCAAAGCCACATAGATTATCCCTTCATACTTTTCCCAGGCCCAGTCTGACTCCGTTGGGCTCATTTCCGCATCATATGGTCGATGAGTTACATGCGTGCAGAAGAGTCACTCTGATGCTGAAGTGTACTCCAGTGACAGTTGTGACAGCAAAAATGTGCTTTGTCACACTCCAAATTTCCTGATCACATGACTGCAGTTATCCATGTCCATTTCTTTGAATTATGCCAGTCTAGCAATTCACCACTATACTGATTTCACCTCTAAGGAAACAAGCACATTCATAACTGTGCAAGAAAAAAGTTTGAATTTAGATTTATAAAGTCACTCAATGGATTTTTTAGATCACTTAATGCATTTGTTGTACATATGAATCCAATAAAAAAGTACACAATGAATTTCATCATCTGATGAGTGGTACAACAAACATAAACTATACAGAAAATGAATGTTGTTGCCCTTTCAGGAAAACAGATCCTCCGACCTGGTGGTTTTAATGTTGTGCCTGAGGTGTTCACCCTTTTTTGGCCAAGGGTCACAACCATCGTTGTGAACAGGTCTGCTGAGGACCACGTGTATGAAAATCATACTAAGTGACATCCTAAATCCTAAATGTTGAAAGTGAAAAATTGCTATTTATTTTGTTGTATTTTATTTAGTTGTGGTGTTTGTCTAACAGTATTATTGTATGACTCAAATGTAATTAATAGTGTTTATGGCAGTTGTACTATATATTAATAATTTTACAAATGTTCTGGCAGGCCATATTATGTAAAATGGTGAGCTACAGGCTGCCATCAGGCACCACGTTGTACACCCCTGTTCAGGAGGAAATGGGTGGAGGCTTTCACCTTACATGATGTTTAGGCAATGGCACAAAAATGTTTACAGCAGATGACAGAAGCAAATAGAAATTGCACTAAAACAGAAATTACTAACAACTAAAATTAGTTATACATTTTCTGAAATCTATAAATTTAAGTGCTTGGTATGCATTTAGTGCCACAAACCTGGTTAATTTATATTTCAGACACAGCTACTTGCCACACCTAGTTATAAAATGGCACGACTATAAAAAAGTTATAAAAGGCGCACACATTTTCCTCAGTAATTGATAAATATAAATATTTATCTAAATAAGTTCACTCTGGTATGGGGTCCCAACCCTTTCTGTAGATTTCAGCTTTGAGTGAACTGACGGATGACCCATCTTCCAGGTTCACTACCGTGGCCCCCTCTCCTGATGGGACAGTTAACCCCCCACAGATGTGTACAGTGCTGTATATAATAGTCAGCTCACACCAGAAATCCCCCAGTCAACACTCTTACAGGAATGAAGGATGTTTTATGTGGTGCTAATTCTATTTCCCCCTCTATTTATTTGGCCCTTAGCTGTGATAGTTACAGTTTGACTTTCTGCTGGTGTCTAAAATGATCCTGTTCTACTGATGAAGGTGCAGCAAGTGAATTCTGGTGTAGTTCTTTTCCATTACAGAAATGTGTTCTTATTTCATTTATGTTGACTTTATGTATAATTTTAATGCTTTTATATAATTGTGTATGTAAAAACCAAACACAAGTGAGGCACTGCAACAGCACACATGCTCAGACACGCCTGATTATTTTCCTCTTTACACAGAATGGCTGCTGCTGCATTACCACAACCGGAAACCACCTACTGCTTCCTACACGAATCAATGGTATGTCAACAAATCATGTTGCCCTGGGTACCATCAGCCACACTGCATGGATCTTGAAGACCATCATCATCATCATCATCAGCAGCAGCAGCAGCAGCACATGCATGCAGCTTCTTCATCTTCTAAACAAGCCTGAAGCAGCTGGAAAACTCAGTTATATATTTCCTCGTGCTCAGATTCACATCTCATCTCAATGCTTCTGTGTGGTTGGTGTGCAAGATAAAACTGACAAAAATAGGGAAAAATATCATTTAAAAACTATTCATAAGATATTAAAATTTCAACTACCTCATCACTAGTCAATAACACACAATACACATTTGGCTTTTCTGAAAGGTTCACATTTCTTGTAAAGCCTTTCTATTTATTTATTTAAAGATATTATTATTGCATGAAAAAGGTTTTGTTGTTACCATGGGAAAATCACAGGTAAAGTAATTCAGTTCTGTAAAACTGTCAGTGTGAAGTTATGGTGTTACTAGGCGAATTGCCTAGACGTGTATGATTTGGGCTCAGAGATGCTGTAAAAGTGCACATCTGACTGAAGTAGTGTTGGAATTTTTCATTTAATCTTTCACTTTCTTCCATTATGAGCAAAATAGAATCTGCTCTTAATACATGTATACAACTACTTAAAAGTCTCTAACCTAAATACAAAGTTATTCAAGTAATAAGTTTCAAAATATTTAGCTATGGATTTAGCAACAAAAATGCACAACACAACATCTGAAAAGTGTTATATTAAGTGTGTGTGTGTGTGTGTGTAAAGAGCAGTTTTGTTTGGATTTAAGCATGTTTTGTAGGGTATTTTTGTTGTTTAATTGCGGGTTGTGCTGCCACCTAGTGGAAACTTGTTACACTGACGCACTGACTCCGAACGCTGGTAGAGTGGAAGTTGGCATTTCTCAAAACTGACCTCAAAAATGACAGAAACGTCAGGAACAGAGTGTGTTGACAGAAGCCACATTTTGCCCTAATGTGCATGCAAGTTTCAAGAAATGCAGACTGTTTGTTTATACTGGAATCGCTCAATAGTCCATTGATTACTTGTTAACAAGGTAATGATGTCGTAAACCTCTGTAATGGCCTGTCTGACCACAGAGGCTGAAAAACAGCAGGAGAAGTACCATAAACTCTCCACAGTGGCAGCCTGCAACCTGGTAGCTAAATTATGTATACTGTCTGTGCGGCAAATTTAATATCCCTAGACTGGCAGTCCAGCCTGGTGCTCCCAGAGCAAGAAGTGCCTATAAAGTGCAAAAAGCAGCACTGAGAGCCAGAACTGAGCACATGGACCGTATGAGAAAACCACAAACGTCTCATTAAATTACTCCCAAACAGATAGCACAATCTGCTGCTGCCCGTCACTGTGAAGTGAACCGTAACAAATTTTTAAAAAATGTAAATCAGTGCAGCACTGAGATCCAGCAGGTAATGCTGGTGCCTAATAGCTGTGGGTTCAGACACTAGCTCCACTGTAGCTTAGTGTGTGGTCTTCAGATGTTCTTCCAAATCTGTGTGAATTTCCTCCAAAAGTCCAGAGATGCATTCCAGGTGCATTGGTGACTAAATCGCCCATAGTGTGCGATTTCTCTGCGATGGTGTGCCCTGCATCATGCCCCAGGCTTACAGAACAGACTCTGGACCCCATAACCCTGTGGTGAACAAGTTGCTGATATGTATTTAAGATCAGTTTACCGAAACTTCAAATCAGTTTGTCTGTGCTTTGTGGATCAGTAAAGAGGCAGTAGCTCAATTCTCAAGTCTTTTGCTTCTAGTCGCTTCTATTTAATATTGATTTCGACAGTTGCAGTCCAGCTAATGACCATGTTAATATACAGTTACAAAGACAAATGAAAATTTCTGGAATTAAACCTAAAAAGTTTGAGGCTTATGAGTACTTTAATTTTACATGCACAAACTTAACATGATCCAGATACACTGTAAAAGACTATTTAAATTATTTCAGTCTCGATTGAAATTAAAAAATACTTACCAGGTCTTTATAAATTTACAGAATATATATTTTAAGAAGCTGTAGTTGTTTATCTGAACTGACCTTTTTCTTCAGGCCTGAAGATTTCACTGTTAGTCCATTCTACATTAGGATGTTCAAAAATGATTTCACCAATGAACAAACTAAAACCTTGTCTAAGTTTTATTGTTCAATTGTTCATTCATTCTTTTTATTCTTTATCTGGAATTTGTAAGTGAACGATCTGCAGCAAAACAATGTAAAATATTATACATAAAACAGTTTACAACAAGGAAGGACACCATATAATGGCTCACCACACCTGAAAGACTCTTCTACACAGAGGAACAGAATTATAAGAGTAACCCACTAAAATACAAGTCAATTTTTTTTCTTATCAAATAAGGGGGAAACACAAGACCAACATTGAAATGACAGTTCCTTTCCTGCTGTTGGGTGAAACAGAAGTTAATGTTCAGTAGATCCATAAAGCTCTTCAGCTGAATATCCTGTGTCATCTTCCACTGAACGTATATCAGAATTACTGTCTTGCTTCCTGAAGGAGAAGTAAATATATAAAGTTTAGACAGACAGCAATTAACAATTAAAGTAAATCCAAAAGAGAGACAGTGACTTTGTTGTTTACCTGCTGGTTGCCAGGGCTGCACTGAGTCCTTGTGCTAGGATCACTGACAGGTCGAGGGGCTTCCTGTATGCTGCAGTTCTGCCAAACCTCTGGGGGAGGGTGGCGGACGGTGATGTCAGCACTCCGGACCGGGGGCACTGGTGACATGACACGACAGCGGACCACTCAGAGGTCTGGGCCCGGCCGAAGCGCTGTGGTAGGTTGAGGGAGGACTTTGGGATACGCAGCACCCCTGTTGGCGAAGCACGCCCAAAACGCAGGGGCAGGTTGGCATGGAGTGGGGATGCCTTTCCCACCGATGGATACAGCCTGAGCATTGTGGGAATGCTGACTTTCCCACTGGTCGGTGCCACCTTGAACTGAAAACTGTCCATTTCCAGACTTCTCAGATTGCCATGGCTGGTCTGCAGAGATTGAATGGATGGAAAAGGCAACAGAAATTATCAGCAGGCATGAATTCATTGTGTATTTGCATAATTATTACAAGCGCTGTTTTCCACTTAGAAGGACCCAGGTTTGAATCCCACCTCCTGCTGTTGTACCCCTGAGCAAGGTAGTTACCCTGAATTGCTGCAGTAAAAAATACCCAGCTATATTAATAGGTAAATCAGACTGAACACCTTTAAGGCATTTGGAGAGAAACTTCAGGTAAATAACTAAACGAAAATATGAGATAGAACAGAAACAGATATTAACTGATTCTCAACCTCAGCTGAACATGTGTATCTGCTCAACTGAAAAAATATTTTTATGGCTCTTACAGTCCTCTTACCTCTGGATACTGGCTCTGCTGGACTGGTTGCCGGACCTCGACCGAGGATGGTTCATATCCTCGCAATCGAACACCAGCGATGCCCCTGAGCATAAGAGACCCTAGAATTCCTACTGTCAACTGAAGGCTGGCCATAGTGCGCCTCATGTCTTTGCAGACTGCGGAACTGCATCCCATACCACACACAAGGCCCTGGCTCCCCTACTTAAAGCTTCTCTAGACAAAAAAGAGGCTAAACCCTTCCCTTTTTCACCGTCATTAGCCCCTCAACGTGATACCAGTCACCGACCTATTCAATCAAGAACAAAAATATGAATTTAAGAGAAATGCCAGGAATGTTATGATGTGAGGACAACGTGGGCCGTATGAGACCTTTCGAATAATTCACTAATTGCTAACACTAATTACTAATACCTGGGTTATTAGGAGGAAGTATATGCCATGGCAACAAGGAAACATGATGTCTAAATGAAGACCAAACAACAGCTCATCATGCAATGGTCTGAATGATTAATTTTGGGCTTTATGAAGTAATGTCAAGGTAAAGGAGATTGCGCCATCAAAGCCACCCAGTCTACATGAAGTGTTCATTCCTGACGTCACTGAAAATTTTTTGTCTTTCTACTTGGCAAAAGGGTTGAATAATTTCCTAACTTATCTATGTATCAGTTATCTGCCTATTCACACAGGGTAAAGGTGATGACAGCTGTCCTGCTGCTGATCAGGTCATGTTGTCCAGCTTCAGCAATGTTCTCCATCTGCAACTTGTACCTCCTCCTTGTGTGTGCCAATGGTGTCTCTCAGCGAATTTACAGTAATCTCCATAGTTGCTATCATCCTTTTAGGAATATGAACCAAACATCTATCCATCCATTTTTTGGTAACCATTTAAACCTGAGCAGGGTCACAGCAGCCCAGAGCCTTCCCTGGAATCATTGGACGCTAGGCAAAAAACTACCCCTGTATGGGATGGAAGTTCAGCGCAGAGTGATGAACCAAACAACTGTATAGGAATATACAGGGACATTTAGACAATAAAAAAGATATTGTGGAAATTTTCAACACGTGACGGATATTGCAGTTTACTGATGACTCAGTGCAATTGATCAAAACATGTTTTCCAAATTTTACTTTTTAAAAATATCACTGTAGCTGAACAAAACACTGAACAAAATACGCACAAGAAGCATGAGAAAGGTTCTGGAATATACATTACTCTGCATGCACATAACAGGTATAAATAACTGACCATTAGCAATGAAACAGCTTAATCATCTTGTTTTGAGATCCCATTTACTATTTAAATAATGCACATGTGAATATCTCTGTGCAGTGGCTGTTTTTTTCAGCACGTTGTCACTGGATTTACTTCTTTGAATTTTATTATATGAACTATCCTGTTAAAATGAGTTAAACCTTCACTTTTCATTCATTATTTTTCACCTCTCAATGAATGAATGGAGGACATGATTAGTTCCAGCTAGTGTCCACCAGGGGGCAGAGTCACACAAAATTCTGAGGCTCCAGTTCAAAAACATACCTGAGCCCCACCTCATGACTTCTCTTTGCTGTTTTTAATTAAAAACATTTACGTGTGTATTATCTATATCAACATAGACATAACTGTACCTGCCTATAACTGTTTCTAAATAAGTGTGTATAGGAGGTGGTGAGCATCACTGTTGCACACCCTGAAGGTACCAGACTCAAATTCCACCTCTGCTGTATAAATGTGAAAATAACTGAAAAGGTGATTGTCTGATCCTGCAAGTGGTCTTGGACAAAAGTGTTGGGAGAATAACAGTAATATAAAAGTGCCATTGGTGGGACGGTGGGAAAAACTGTCCCAGTTGACATCTGTAAGTGATGCACCATTAACTGTGATGTTTAATAGCTCCAAATAACAGCTTTGCAGACTGTGTGTTTTTGCATTGCAGCTCACCCTGCATAACCCTGGGAAGGACAAACAAAAAATTCATTAAAACACTGATTTATAAAAATTTATAGTTTAGTAAATCAAGATTTAAAGCCCTCAAATCAACAGATGATGCAATAATTCAAAAAAATAGACCACACTGTTGAAGCCAAAATGTGAAGCAGAAAAAAAAATTTCCATCCTGGACTTGCTCTCATTCTCTTTCTCTCTCTTTTTCTCCCACACACACACACACACACACACACACACACACACACACACACCCTCTAGAGCAACCTGCAGCAGGCCTGTGATGTGTGTGTGATTGTGTGCCTCTAAATTTGGCTGCTTTTGCAATAACATGTTGGTCACACGTAGTGCTGCAAATTCCATACAGAAGAATAAATTCCACAAGTGGCAACCCTGCAGACGTCCTGAGACGCAGCTGCTCTCGCTGTTGGCCGGCCGTACGCGCTGCCGTACACGATCTGCAGGGATTTACTGCTGCGCTGTAGCAGCTAATTATCTGCGCCGCAAAGGAAAAACACACGTGGGGGAAGCAGATGGTGCTAAAGACGAAAAGGCGTGCGGGACACGCAGACAGGCCCGTTACTGCTCCCAAATGCTGGCCTCCCCTGTTTCAAATTAATTTGGCAGTGTTGTTAATCTGTCAGCTGAGCCACCTGAGTTGACTAGAACTGGCTGTCTTCTGCTCCTGTTTACTACAGCACCGTCTCAGCGCTCTTAAATTCATTATTGTAGCGCTGCTGCTTCTGCTAGGGAATGTCTTAAAATCTGTGCCACATACAGTGCAGGCTGTATGTGTGTTTGAGGGGCTGTGCGAATCCACCGCTCGTGACCTGGTCAGGTACGGTAGGGGGAGACCTGTGAAAAATGGGCAAGAAACTGGTTCTGACAGCACAGAATGAAACCAGATGGGCAGATGACTCAGTCGTCTTCGAGGAGCAACAGAGGAGCTGCTTCACTGGGGTCTGCACCTGGAAGACTGCGCGTTTGTGTGAGTGTGTGTCTCCAGCTTCTTTTGTCTCGTAACCCATAACACTTTGAATTTCTTTGGCATTTTTGAATGCTGAATTCCAGCTGGAGATCTAAATGTCCCAGATGTTTGGGACCCAGCATTGTCAGCTTTATGCTTCCAGAAAGGGGATAAACTGAGTCTGTGTGTGTAACACCCCCTCATAGTGCTACATACCAAACCGCATTATGTCAAACTGAACCCACACTTTCTGCTAGTCCAGTTCCTGACCTCCTGCTGGGTGAAAGTCAGCCACAGGCTGCTCTCCATATAACTATTTTGTATATCCAGCTGATGGATGAACAGAAATGATTTTTAATGAATAAACTAAACAATATAAGGCCAAAATATATGGGAAGGGTCTGGTTGGTGTGCAAGGCAAACAAAGCTGACACACCTGACATATAACTGCTTCATACAGGTGTCATACATCCATCTAAACATTTACCAGATGATGACCTCAGATAACCTTTTAAAGATAAGAACGAGTGATAATCCCGAGGTGAAAACAGCAGCCAGTTGCCTCCGTACAGTTGCATAGACACCTCTAGGGAGAAACAGAGGGACTATTAATCTGTTTTTGCTGATGATATGATATTTGCTAATATGATCTAGTAAACATAATTTGCAAGTAACATTTATGTTTATTTGGTCTTTGGGAAAGTATATTCTACATTTGTTATACCAACTAAAAAACTAAAACTCAGGACTTAGAGCATCTGGTCCCAAAAAGATGAGATTGACATGGATGAACTTGGCAAAAAATTAATTTATGACTTCACCTGACTTCAAACGGCCTGTTGCAGGACAGCACAGCAGTACCTCCTGGTCCCAAGTAGAATCATTACTTCCCAAGGGGATCAAATCTCTTTTGGACACACACCCCCTTAGGCCTTATTTTTGTTTGTAGATTTTAATTTAAGGTCAACCTTTAGTGTGTGAGGAAACCAGTAAATAGAAGAGGTGACAGAGAGTGTGGTGTTGAGGAAAACTGAAGCTTCAACAGTGACTGAAGTTTGTTTGTTCATTCAGATTAGCACATCTGCCCCAGGACATCTGGTGTGTGGAGCCTTTCCGTCAGTGGTCCCACCCTGGGGTTTCTAGACCTGAGAATCGACCATAACCCCTTGCAATGCCTGTATCTGCAGTCAGGTTTGTAACTCTGTCCTTCCTGTGCCACTATGTTCCTCATCTGTGTTCTGGAAACTTTTCAAACCTCATTACATTCATACATCTTCCAACATCTCCATGAGTCACAGAACCAAAGCTTGGCAAACCTCACTGGTAAATGATACTCTTGTATTACGGTAAAGCAGACCTTTTATATAGGAACAAATCTATTAATCATATGTGTAGTTTAAATACCCACATTTATTAGAGTTCAAGTAAAGTAAACATTTAATTTGCTGGAAAGGGTTTTCAAGCAATCTTTGTGGTTTTCAGATAACCTATGTTAACTTTAAATGTCGATGCTGCGACTTTGAACTTGATACAGCTGCTGATGAGAAGTCCAGACATCCAAAGGCAAACAAAAGCAAACATAATGGCAAAGATATAACAAAGATAAAGATCTCTTGGTGATGACCATGGCTGGTCATGTTGTTAAATGGACCATGAGATGGTTCCTTCTGACCTGAAGCTTTCTTTCTCACCTTGGCAGCAGACAGATTCCCACAGTAAACTGGTTCCCTTCCAATGTCCAGCCAAAGCTGCCCTTCTGCTCCTGGCTGTGAGTGCCTCTGCTGTGACTCAACTCTAATCCATCCCCATGATGCTGCCCAATGCACCTTCAGAGGGGCACTACCTGGATTTATGGGCCTCTTACTGTGGTTAGTGGCTGCCTTTCGTCTCCCTGCATCAGGCCTCTCAGGGTTGCGATAAGCCTGGCGCCGCAGGACAGGCTCCTTCTGATACAAGGCAACCCACTGCCCTAAATCACAGCGTCAGATCCTTCCCCAGCTTCCCCAAGAGCCTGTGTCTCCTCAGCTTCCTTGGAGAGAGGCATGTACCCCCTGGAAGCTCCATGAACCTCCTACATCATTAACCCTAACAGAGAAGCAAGTGGAGTGTGTTTCTGTTACCTTGGATTTGTTTTATACTGTAATTCTGTTTTTTTTTCCAAATCGTCAGGGTCACTGTCAGGCTTTCATTTTTTTTATGAGAAAAGGCACACGTCCAATACAACACATTTGGGTGGAATTATACCCTGAGCTCAGAAATGATTAAGTTTAGTATCAAGTTTTTCAACTGACCTGAAGATTAAGATTTACAAGTGGTGCACGGAATTGCGCAAGAATTGCAAAAGCTTTCAAAGAGCATGGAATGCAAACTGAAATATCGTGCAGAATCTTTAAGCGCAGGTGCCACTGTTGGTCACCTCCTGTCTGTTCTCAGGGGACATGTCACTCCCCCATTGGGAGAACTAGTCAGGGCCATCAGGCACTTGGCTGGTCCTCCCCATCACAACAAGGCCTGGGCTGAGTCCCCACAGCGGTCTGGCGTTCTGTCAAGAGCACAAGGCTTCCCAATGAAATCGTCTGCAGAGTGGCCAGGTGTCATGTGACACCCCAGTCTGGATTACAGCCTCAGTTTTCAGCACTGGTCCTCAAAATGATGACTATCTTTATGTAATCCAGCTGTCTTCCCATATTAAAAAGGGGTTGCTTTGTGTCTTTTTAATAGAAATGTTACAAGTCCAGTAGAACTCATTTATAGGGGTTTGGGGTTGAATTTAAAGACTGTTTGAGCATGTCAGAGGGCAAGGAAGAAAGGCTGAAAGGAAGGAAGGTGTGTACTGGAGACTGGCGTGCATTGCTGGAAGCTGGTTGTGGCCCACATATCTGTTTCATCTCTATTACTGTACGCAACAGCTGAGGGTCAACAATGATGACAATTTCTGAATGTGTGCTGGGATTTCCCACTCTGTGCCAACCTGAGAAAGAAATACACAAGCCGTCCCCGTGTCTGGCATCTGTCACCGTCAAGCAGTTATACGAGTCTCTGTGTTTTCATCTTTGGAAATTGATATAGCAGATTTTCACAGTGTGTGGACCCCCCAGGTACCTCAGAGCACTTCCAAGCCATGGCATTTTAGCAAAACAAAAGAAAGTCTGAGCAGAGACAGATGAACTAAAAAATGCTAAACACATTACTGGATTATCGTGTTTAAATTAGTGAAGCCTTCTCTGCAGTGCACAGAATACCAGTATTAAAGAGTCATCCTCCCATGCGGCTGCTAATGCTTGTTTCATTTAATTGGTAAAAAATTCTTTACAGTTGTGCTGGGGTAGAGAGAAATGGGGTATTATGTGTTTCTCTAACACATAATAATTATGAAGAAGTAAATCTTTTGTTTGAAAATCACGTCATGGCCATTTTCTTATTTTACAGGTAGCTTCCAGCCTTTGTTGTTCAGCAAGATATTTCAGGAATTAATATTTTAATAACATTATTGTTTTGTTGGACAGCAGAATTGATTGTTGACCTCAAGTGTCTGTGTTTGTGGGGGTTGAATGTTGCAGCCAATTACGCTTCATCCTTTCGCAAACTATGCACACTCAGTCTGAAGGAAACCTCTGATAATAATGTTCATGGATGACATGTAGGGCAGGTCAGATTTCATCAGGAAATTAAAACAGCCATGCAAAATATCGCTTTTCTAAGTTGGTGACCAGCAGAAATTCACTGCCCTCTCATAACCCGTCACAGATTTCAAAACTTGTATGGAAAAAGTGTAAATCTAAGTGTAAATCTAAAGAGGGAGACAAACCTTTGTTAATAATAATAAAATAACATATATGTATAGTGATACAGCCCATAGGCTGTGCAAAATAACAAATCACTAACCTATAATAAGTTGCACTAGCTTATTTGACACTAAAGGCTGTTTAATTTCAATTAATATCAACATCAGAGGCGACAGTCAGCCGTGTAAATAATTCTCTAACTACTAACAATTGACACACCTAAATTAATTATAAATTCATTCAGAATGGCAAATTGTTTTGTGTCTTTTGGTGGTGAACATGTAAACCTAAATTACTGAAGCATCCAAGGTTTTATCTTGCGGTTAAGAGCCATGTGTGCGGTTGGTTTTCATTGTCAGTTCTGGTTGTTGTCTTACTTTTACTTTTCAGTGGTGGTGCTTACTGTGGGAGAACCGACACCTGACAGGCAGTGCTGGGATATTAAATTTGCCTCACAGAGCCAATATGCCGGCTGCCACCGTGGAGACCGATGGGAGATGGGCACAGGCACTAGAGGTGGGGAGGCAGCCAGAGGTTGCTGGAGGCCCTGCAAGCTGCTCTGTGGCAAAACCTCCAGAAGAGTCACTCTGCCACCCACGGCCCTCTGTACCTTCACTTTACATCTGCCCCTGTTGTCCAATCGGGCAAAGAGGTGGGCGTATGGGGTTGGGGGTGGGGTGTGGAATGAGCCATAATAGCGGCACAAAAGTGCCGAGGGGCTATTCCACACACTCGCGCCTGACCTCTGACCTCCTAGTGCCTGCATGCCCCCACTGTGTGCCTCAGACAGCCCTTCCCCGAGCTCCTGGTCAATAGGCCACTGGGGTCAAAGAGCGGGCCACCCTGGGGGAGGCTGGACTGGCGTGGGATGAGAAGTCACTCCCCCCCCCTCCTCCTCCTCCTCCTTCTTGAAGATGAACTCTGACCAGCTTCTCAAACTGGACACAGACAAAATGTGTCCTTTGGAGGGACATCGCAGCAGGAAGGGAACAAAGGGATGTGACAGCAACCTGTTCTGACCCAGCCTGTGCTTAGTCCTGCTTTAGCACAGTCAAAAAATGATGTTGCTGCTTGCAGAGCATGTCAGTTAACAGATGCTTCTTAATACTGCACTGCCACAAGCAGGCTGAGAGGTGGGAGCCTGGTGTTTGAATGGCCATGGAGAGCCCTGCGCAGCATCTATGGTGGCTACTTCCAAACATGTCTGGACCCCCATTTCATGTATATGTTTGCATTTCCGCAGCTGGAAATCAAAGACATGCATGGCCGCATCGCAGCGTTTACTGAAATGCGCATGAGAAGCTCTGTGCTCAGCACCACACGGCGGGGTACTGGCATGGCTTCACCGAGAGCTTAAAGGGAACGGTTGAAAAGTGCTGAACACATGAAACAAATGCCTGTCGCCGGGTTCAGAGCAGGAAACGGAACGGCAAGGTCAGGGCAGGGGTCACGCTGCTTCTAGCACCCATGACCCTGCCCCTGGAGGGGAAGAAGGGGGAAGGGGACACAAAGGCTGGCTCTGCATGCAGGGCTGTTAAACCAGCTAGAATTTTCCAGATCTTGACTTGAAGAACTTAAGAAAATATCTAGGAGTTCAGGAATCCATTTCAGTCTGCACAGGGCTGGTAATGCACCACTGATCTTTTAAACATTCTGCCCTTTAAAATCTGACCTAGAGGGATCAAGGAGCAAATGAATAAAAAATATGAATTAATTTTATGCTTTAAATACTTTCTATATCAAGAAGTAGGGTGGCTCAGCAGGCCTGTTAACTATTTGATGCAGCTAGTTATTTTACTAAGGGCTGAGTACTCTACTCAAGGGGTAAATGGTGGTAAAAATAATTTCCTTCCACTAAATTCCATGTGAGCAGAAATGTGTTCTGACGGGTGATGTTCGCCACCGAATGATTTTTAAACAAGAATTTATGTTCATGCAACGCCGTGAACCCATAAACCGCAATAAATCAGTCCAGGAGGTGTATAAATGGCTTTGTTGCCTTAGGCTAGCTTTGGATTCCATCTTTACATTTTTTTACACTTTTCTCCTGCTTTTGCATTTAGGAATCAAACACAAAGGTGTCTACGTCAGTGTGTTTTGTTCACATACGTGTCTGAGTTGCTCCTCTCCTCGTGTTGGGTGGTCATGATGCAAGAAAGCCCTTCAGGCAGGACGGGAAGGGGCGCTAGGGTCCGCCCCCAGACCTGGGCCTGTCCAAAGACAATGCTGAAGTGAATCACCTGTCTCGCTTGACAGACAGCTGTGATTCATGCAGAAGTCACAGGCGTCAGCGCGACTGACAACCTTTCATCTGGTTGACTCTATGACTATACAGCTGCATGCATCTGGAGCTTTTGTTCTAAATGCCTTCATAAATAACAGGACAAGCAGAGCCTGCACAAACACGACTATTTACACTACAGTGTTGGCGATTTAACACAAAAGGGAATTTGTAATTCGTGACAAAGTGAAATATATTATTATTGCTCTCCTATAAAGCCACAGTGTCACTGGTGTTTTGTAGTTGAATTATTTACTGTCATAGTATTTCTCAGTTTGCTTTTGATGTTACTGAAAAAAACTGGATTTGTGTTAACTGTGCAAGCAGTGGCACTTTGTTTCTTCAGCTGTCTGGAACCTGGGATGTAGACTTAAGAGAAGATTAACAAAACGTTTAAGGTAACTTGGATTGGTTACCAGGGTAAACAGCACTCTGTCCATGAGTGGCCTACCTTATCCCTGCACTGTCTCGTTCACTCCTCCCTTTCCTGAACTGTCCCTCTCTCCTTGTGCTTTTTCTTCTCATTTTGCCGTCTACCTTTCCCTGAACTCTCTTGCTCCCTAATGTGTCCCTCTCTCCCTGCAGCTTCCCCTCTCCACCATGGCAGCCCCTGGGCTTTGATCCCATCCAGCCCCCAGCGCAGGAGACCCAGAGTGGTGTTGACAGCTGGCCGGCTGTGACATCACCGCACTCCCCTGCTGCGTACATCTAAACCTCATGGAATATCTGAGGTTTCTCTCAGATCCCTGGACCTGGACGCCCATCTGACTGACTCTCAGTGCTAAGCCAGCCAACGTCTGTCTGAACTGCAGATATAAGATTACTAGATTGGTTGCAGACCTCAACCTGATACGGCTTTCGCTGAGCCATTCTGGGTGGACAGCTGACATAGGAAATAGTAATCTTCCATCCTTTAATCTGAACATGTATTTCAATAATAGCACAGAATTGAATTCATCTATATGAGTGCACTGTATCATACTGTAGATACAGCACAACATCTGATACTCAATGCACAGATACAGTATTTGCTTTTATTCCCCTTCCGGTATGGTTGCCAGGCTCTGCCGTGCTTCTGATTGTTGATTTTAATGGAGTCATTCTGTCTCTGTGGTCTGCAGCTCTGCGTTCCGCCATCTCCAGTTCACATTTCCCTATCACCCCAGTCCAGCCCTTTTAAGGCTTTTGTTTAAGTGCCTTTGGTGGTGTTCCAATAATCTTTTGTAAGCCATCAGACGTGCAGCTTACTTTCAGTTCTGCTCTCATGATTTCCCAGCAAAACCTACAAATGTCTCCTTCTATCAGCAGAGCCGGATAATCAATATTTATGCCAGCTTTGAAGTTATTAATAATGTTCTGATGAAGAGCACGAGCTTTTGTTGACAGCTCTTTGATGACAGAGAAGCCCACAAAACCGGTGGGAGATGGTGTGGACAAGTTACAGCTCTGTAACTTGGGCCAAAAATCCATGATTTTTATCATAACTGTTTAGGATATAAACATATAAAAGTGTCCAAAATGACGAGGAGTAAAGCAATATATTTTAGAGTAAAAAAACACTTGATCTAACGATTTCTGAGTACTTCTGTGTGTAGACATAATCAGAACCACTGCTCCCAGCGTGAAGTATAAGAGTAACTTTCTGCTGAAACGTGAAATTAGTGCTTTGGTTCATGTCAGTCATTGCTTCTTGATTTCAGTCCACTGGAACATGAGATTTCAAGAAGCTCTACCTTGTTTTGAGAGCTGATAAGAGCGTAGCCTGACTGTGTGTTTATGCTGGTCGGGTATTAGAAAGAATACACCGTGACAAGATTAAATGATCTATCAACACACTGTCAAGCTGCAGAGAGCCCCTCCCACTCAGTCTCCTCTGAACCCAGGTGGGGCTGCACTTGGAACAAGAAAATGTAGGGAAATGGAGCTGGAGGGATTGGAAGAAACAGAGACGGCAAGGCCGTGCGCGGTTAACCATCCGTCGACTGTGTGGCAACATTCAGTGGAGTCACAAACTGTAGAGACACAGTGAGAGAAATAAGGTTGAATATGATTTTGACTACCCCCAAAGGCACACACGCTCTCACACATGGAGACAACAGAGTACAACCGAGATGAGATGCTCACCCATCCATGTGACTTGCAAACTGCCTCAAGCACCTGTCTCACCTACCACCCCCAGCCAGTCTACAGCCCCCCATTCAGTGTTGGGGAGGAATACTGTTGGTGAACTGCATCCCTCTTTTGTTACGAATTGAGGACATTAGAATGCAAACCAGCAGAAAGGACATAAGCGTCTGTTTGCCCCCCTTCATCTGCAAAGCTAATGTATCGTTTACCATGATTTTGGGTGTTTGAACCCCACCTCCTGTTGTAGTCTTCATCCTTGAATTGTTATGATAAAAAGTTCCTGGCTGTCGAAGCAGATAAATCATTGCGGTTTAACATTGTGAGTTGCTTTCAAGAAAATTCATCCACTGTCCTTAACAGCTTCATTGTGGTCAGGGTTGTGGGGGTCTGGAACCTGTCCTGGACTCACTGGGGACCAGAGTATGAAACTAAACCCTGGATTTGACAGCAGTTCATTGCAGTTTTGGAGAAAAGCTTAATGTAAATGTGTTGTGACTCTGTGGCTGGGGTGCAATGTCCTGCCCTTCTGCCACTGCAGTGCATGCGGGCTGTGTGAGGAGCAGCAAATTGCTGGTGGAGTGCAAAGGGAGTGGCTCAAAACTACAGCCAGGTGCAGGGGAGAGAAGAGCCACAACCTGGCGAGATTCTCCTCTTTGCTTCAACTGACAGTTGATTCTGAAACCTTGTTTTTCAGAGCCCCGATGGAAAGTAAACCTTAAACAACAAAAGCTGTGGGCTGGTTCAGCAGTCCCATGACTGCTTTATACTCTGGCCGACTTGGGATGAGTGGCTTGTTTTGACAGGTAGGTGACATTGGTAGTGACACACATCCCTGTTTCCTGTGCAGGCTAGTGTGTCTCATGGGAATCTGCTGGACATGAAAGGCACTAGGTTTTATCTTCCAGCGGGTGACACTTTGATATTCAATACACCTTGTGTGGCAGGGCTGACGGACAGCCGCTCCTGTCTCCATCTTGTGATGAGTCCTGGACAATCCCCCCACATAGCGGTCCTAACTGGGCAGCCTGCTGACAGTGGGGCTGCAAATATTGTCTGCCTATAGTGATGACATCACAGGTGGATGTGAGCAAGGCACATTGCTGATCTTTTCTTTTATAGCCTGTGACTGCCCCCACGTTTGGGTTTCGCTCCACAATGGCAGCATGCTGAGCCACGGGGCGACCAGCTGCATGGAAACACCCCCAAGCTGTGCAGGACATATTCTCCACGAAAGCTGCATATCAAAAGAGTCTCTCTCTCCTCTCTCTCTCTCACACACACACACACACACACACACACACACACACACGCACGCACAAAGAAGCCGCATGAACCTTTTCGGATGCAGATTTTACACTAGTATACCAAAGCCCTGAACAATAACATTTGCTTAGACAAAAACAGAACTGCAGAGTCACACAGTATGGATAAAAAAATCATTCCCTACAGCAAAGCACAATGGAAAAAATACACAAGGATGTTTGAGCACATCTTTCTTTATGGTGTATTTACATCAGAAAACTGTTCCATTCTTAACTTGTGCCTTTTTGGAGTTTTTGAGTCTCATTTTCTCCTCTGCTCAATTTGTGCTTAGCAGCATCAGTTTCCATAGTCTTGTTTCCATTCATTTTTAGAAATAACTGTTGCTGTTGTTGGACTGCTCTTCTGCAAAAATCTTTGTTGTAGATGCTGTCTAAACATTCAAATAGTTTTTCATTTTCATCAACTGCATGGTCCTATTCAGGAAGCATAGGGTGTGATGTAGGGTACGCTGTTGACTGGACACACACACACACACACACACACACACACACACACACACATATTACAGACAACATAGAATCACCAGTTCATGTGAAAAACATGTCTTTTAACGCTGTGAAAAAACCTACTCAAACTCGGGTAGAACATGCAAACTCCACACAGACTGAAGCAAATTCAGACCCACATCTGGACACAGACTGGTGAAACACCAGTGCTACCCATCACACTGCTTACACATTCATGTATGATTTCAGGTTTTTATGTTTCCCTTTATATTTTTTCTTATGACTTTGGTACTCAGCCATTGTACAGCTCACCTGCTCAGACAGCAAGAGGTTGCAAGTTCAACCCCCAGAACAAGTAATGTGGAATGCACTGTGAATGGTGTTCATTGCTCCCCTGCATATCGGTCAGCGGTGAAAGACACTGGTAGGTGTAGTGGACCGGGGATGTAATGCTTCCTAGGAGATGAGCTGGTGGAAAAACCAAAACAAGCTCCAAGTTCCTGCTGTTCTTCCCATGCTGAAGTGCTTTCAGTGGCTTTTACCCTCCCCAGCACTTTCCAGCTGAAGCAGCACAGGACAGTTTTAGCATTGTGGGCTGGAAAAACAGAGCTGGAAGATAAATGACCTGTTTAAAACATGGTGTTGTAGGTGAGGACAGACACAGCATGCAGGAGACTGAAAGCCCACTGTCAGAGTGTGAGTTTAACCTGCCGGTGGTTGGAATGTCAGTGGGCCGAGCGCCAGTGAGGGGGTGTGAGGGGAGGAGGGGTTGCCCATCAGCACAGGATAGAATCAAACACCCTGGTCACTGTCACACTCCTCCATCCCTGTGTGACTGAAAAGGGGCTCATCCAGTCGTGACATTCTGGTGAGCAGCTGTGTACTGGAACCCGGTCTGGAAACAGTGATGGATGAAGGAAGAGGTGCCGGCCATGAGAGAGACTGATGAAAGGGGCATTTTATTCACTTAGAGGGGATGAGAGCAGTGACCTGCCCTGGTCAGTGTGGTGACAACACATAAAGAAGGGCTCCTCGGTGCATTTTAATATGGGTTCAAGTCACAATAGTGCATGTGTGCGATTTTACTGCATGCATGCGCTCATAGATGGCCACATGCTTTGATTTCTCCCATTTCAGGATGCTCACTGTGCTCTTTGCCCAACATGTGAAAGCAAGTCAGGTCAGGCGCTGTGTGTGGGAAGACTCTGAATTGGGTCAGAATGGACTCAAATGCTGACCGAGACCATGTTGATGCACAACATGGACTGGTGAGGCTTGCAGGGGAACCAGCAGAGGGGAACTGATGGCTCCACACATGTAGACCCACTGAAGAAACCCTCTTTCTTTCTGAAGCGGAATGATGGCATTGAGAGGGTGGCTGTTTATGATCCAGGACTAAAATTCAACAGAAACATCACCCAGAAGCTGCGTTCCCGAGCACCGTTTGTAAAGATGCATATTCTACATGTTTTGTTGTCTTTAAAGCAAAACCTGTCTGCTGTAGCCCAAATGCACATTCAATGGATAGCCAGTTGCTGCTATGGCCTCTTGTCTGGTCAACAGCTTGCGTGGAGCTTCAGTAGAGGTGTAAATTCTGAGCTGACCCTCTGACCTTTGACAAAGGTGTTTGCTCCACCCCAGACCCCGGGAGCCTAGTGTGCTGGCAGGCTGTTAACACTCATTTCACAGTATACTTTAATTCCCCTCTTTTTTGCATGGGAGAGACCCTCTTGCCAAACTGCAGCCTTTTCTGCAGGACCACTGTCTGGAGTGAAGATGTGTTTTGATGTATAGTTTTCTTCCCCATCTTTGGACCATTAAACCAGATGAACCTACAGGACATGGTGATCCCTGTATCACTCCACACAGCAGAAAAGAAGCCTTTCCTAACTGCTCATTATTCACTTTCTTTTCTCAAATTACTCCTTTGTTCCTTATTAGTCCTTCTTATATAGTTTTACAGCTTGACTCATGATACAGCCACATGTTTACTGAAGCATTTCAGACTAAGTGGCTTCTTTAAATCTAGTTCTGGAACAGTGGGGTTAGGTGTTAGGTGTTAAGAGACCCCACCCTTTGTAAGTGTGAAGGTTCCTGTAGACCTTGCTGTAGCTCTGTGTCACTTAAATAACTGAGAATCTATGGTGGATTATTTACACAAAAAACTAAATATGGATTTTATTTAGCTGTGTGGTGGGAATCCCATCCTAATCCTTTGCACTCTATTATTCTTCTGAGAAAGTCCCCGAAATGATAAAACTGTAGCATATGGCGGCCTTCCGTCAGCACCTCGCTGTCTTAGGGGATGAACGGCCGTTGTTTGGGCTTGATTTATACAAGAAAAGATTATGAGCCAGATGCACTGGGGCTCAGTGCTCAGGAATCCCCAGTCTCTGTTTGATCGCTGGACCATCCCACGTGTTTTCATTCAGCATAGGAGCCCTGTTAACCCCTTCCTACTTCATCTGCCCTGCTGGCTCCACGCTCAGCGTGCCTCGGTTTAGCCCCTTCTCTGTGGGCCACCTCTATGGCAAGTCCTGCCATGCTCTTGGTCATGAGCCACAGGGAACATGTCAGAATGTGTATTTTTCTTCTTTTTCTATTTGCTTTGGAGATGGTGATATACGTCTGTTTGCTTTGGCCCCATTGCAATCCAACATACATACGCACACGTACACTTTCCTTAGATTTGCAGTCAGAAACTCTCGCAGCCATCCGCTAAGTGAGTCTGGCCAGGGGCCGTTCCATCTTTCCATTCGATCTGGGTTCGACATGTCTCGAGAACTTGTGCTACTCCTGTATAATTGCAGGAGTTGGCGTTTCCCGTCATCGCTTGTTTTGAGATTCATCAACAGATATTGTTCCTGTGTATACAATGGCAGCAACCGCAGAATGGCAGATCTCAGCACAGTGCTTTTCACACAGCTCAACTGCTGCGCATTTGTTTAGGCTGCGCACCGTAGTGTGCACATGCCTCCTTGGCATTTCCCTTTCCTGTCCTTGACTTCCATCAAAAGGTGATGAAAATGATGATCCATGACCAGTGGGCACACAACCTGCAAATGGTTAACAAAAACCTGTTGTTGCTCTGCTAGTGGTGGTGAAAAGAGGCCCAGATGAAACACTAACTGCTGCGCTCTGGAACAGGCCTGATGTTGACAGAGAGGAGCGAGGTAATGAATATAAAGCCATAGAGGTGTGTGTCTGAGCGCCGTGACTGAAGAGTGCCAAACAAATCACTGCACTCACCAGCCGAGTCACTCCCAGCCAAGTAACTGAGGGGTGTGCATCAGGCGCGCCACTCGGCTGCATATCTGTCGACATGTACACGCCGCACAGAGCAGAAGCCCTTTCTTTCATATCGCTGCCGTGTCAAATATCACATATTTAACCCTGTGTCAAGCAGTTGGGCTTAAACGGTTTAGTGTTTGAATGCATGCCAAAAAGGTGCGTAAAACTCCACGTCTGATGTCACATTTTCATAAATCACTGCTAAAAACTACGGTAGCGTTTCCGGCTGGGATGCACTGCAGACTTATTGCATTCTCTGCCCTTCCTGCACCTTCTTCATACCCTGGCTTTGTACTGTTGCAAAATATCGTTTTATTTTTTGCGAGGTACAGTGGCAAAAACGACAGACTATTTATTCAAATGTCTGCTTTAAGAATATGTTGACCTTGTGTAAATTTGTATGCGTATATATATGTGTTACATTACAATAATATGGATACAAGATACTGATTGTTTTCCCAGAGACTTACACCCAGTGACCTTTGTGAGGTTCAGTAATAAAACAAAAAGCTGTCTTACTGCGTTTCTTATGAACAGCTGAGGAAACCACAGTGACTGTGGCCCCACACATTAAGTGTAAAATGGCGGCCAGTCCTGAAACTGTCAAAGAACGAAGACAAATGGAGGAAACGTGACCGGTCTCGCAGCTCGTCCTGCCTGGGGAAAGGCGGCCTGCTCCTTGAAGTGTCACGGCAACTGTGCTGTCGACATTACAGTTTGATGACAGTGAGGGTAACTCTAGATCTCGGGGACAAAGAGAGAGCGAATGCGGAATGACCAGGGATATTCCTCCGTTCCTGTCTCCCCTTCGGTTTGTCTTAAGTCATTTAGTGTTCTGATATTGTGCAAATAGATGGATTCGTTTTCTCTAATTTCTTGTGTGTGTGTGTGTGTGTGTGTGTGTGTGTGTGTGTGTGTGTGTGTGTGTGTGTGTGTGCACGTGTGTGTGCTGATTTTCATTCCAGGTGAGCGCCTAATTAGTCATGAAGAAGTTAGTTATTATTGACCAATTCATACTTAACTCATTTGGAGACAACCCTGAGTTTATTCCACTTGATTTTGCTGTGCATTTTCTTGAGTCGGGGAGTAGAACTTAAACCTAATGATTTGCACTGTCCACAGCCCCTGATTCGAATCCCACTTCTGCTGCAGTGACCTTGAGCAACCTACTTAACCTGAACTGATACAGAAAAAATTACCCAGCTGTGTATGTGGGTAGCATAAATAATTGCAAATATCTTTTTGTTCAAACTTAACATTACAAGTTGAGCTGGAGAAAGGATAAATAAATAAATGACAAGGTACATTTATATAGAAAATTCAAATAACGTTCACAGAAGCAGATTTTTTCTCATTCTCTATTTGTACGTGTACCTGTGGCAGGATAATATAGGTTTAGGTGGGAAATGAGGAAAATCTGCTTATGTGAATTTTCTGGAACTCATTGCACATATACAGTGTAAAGTATCTTCAACGGGTCAAACATGAGGTGAAGTCCAGTTGGACTCAAATCCAAGTCAGAAGCTGTAACCAGCAGCACGGGTTCATTTGTGATCGCGACTCCTCTCCATCCAGTGACTTTGCACCTCCACGGTTGTGAAACGTCCAAGATGTGAGCACGATGTGAGCATGTTTACCAGAGGAAGCTGAGGCATTCAGAATCATCCTGCCACGTGCATCATTCTGTCCCCACCTTCCCTCACAGTCATCTTCCACTCTCCCGCCTTCCACCCCAGCTCAGCACTTACTCAGTCTGCTGGAATCCGCAAGCTGTGCTTAGTTCCTTCCCAGATCTTCCACTTCCATCTGCCAGCACTTCACTTTTTTCAGTTATTCTTTTATTTTTCATTAGTTTATTTATCTGAAAGGGAAACAGATTTAATCATTAAATCATTATCAATTAAGTTATAATTTCTTAAAAACCGGCTAAATTGATTACATGTTCAAGCTGTAAATGATTTTGGAGATCAAGAACCAAGATGAAAATAATTACAAGCAACTAAAAAGCTTTGTGTAACACTGTTGTGTTCCTGTCCCATTTACTTCCAAAGCTATAAATTTACAGCAAGCATGTGTTACACATCAAAATTCTATAAAACTTTAGTACCAGCATTGCATTGACTTTTATGGTACGCTGATGGATTATTTATCCTACTTGGAAAAAGGAGGAAAGACAATGGTGAATCTTGTTAAAAACTGGGATAAACATTTTAAAATAACACTGTAATTTTTAAAAAATGTGATCAGTTAAAAGATTTCTAAGCAGAAGGGGAAGTTGGGGTGAGGCTTTGGCCTGGGTAGTTTTTTGCTGTGTGTGTAATAGTGAGCACAGTTTGATCTGAAGAGTACCTGGACGTGCTGGAATCGGGACTCTCACACACACACACACACACACACACACACACACACACACACACACACACACACACACACACACTTGTACTGCAGCACCGAAAGCCAGTGGTTAAAGTGACCTTTCGCTTTGAGACAGCAGGTCACATAAGTATGGCACGTTTCTAGCGCTACAGGTGTGCCCCCTGTTGGTGGACATCTGAAATGATCATCCTTAAAAATCTTGGGTATATACTGCCCCCTGGTGGGATAAATATTATCTCAGAAAAACACCTTTTCTTAAACATGCCAGTTAATTTTTGATCAAATATTTTTTTCAAGCAAACCCAAATATGTCTTCATAAAATGTTATTTTATTATTATTAATAAACATGCTTTAGTTTTAATACTATTTTTGTATGATACTTAAAAATGTGATTGTAAGTTTCTTTCAAATATCAATTTTCTTCCAGATTATTCAAAAAAGTTACACCTCAGACCTAATGCTGTTATTAATACATGACCAGTGTGTTATTTTTGAAGTTGTTTGAGGAAGAATGTTTAAACGCCAAGTAGAAGGTCAGATGTAATTTTACCTTTTATTTCAGTCTACAGGTGGAAAATTGAGACATATCAATGGGCTAAAGCACAGTCGGAAAACCTGCACAGCACACCGGACCAATAGCAACACGATCAGCTCCAGTAACAAGGGGGCACAAATATTTTTCTGCCTGTCAAGAATCAGGGGCCGGTGTGGATGGTGGATGGGGCTGGACTGACAGCTGGACACACCCCCGTGTCGTGAACCCAGATTCCTCCAGCAAAAAGCCTTTGATTGTTTTGTCAGAGCGCTTCTGGTTGCTGAAGAATGCCTGTCAGACTTGTCAAGGTAGTGGACGGGCGGGTATTTCACCCCTCGTGGTTACAAGCGCCCTCGGGCAGGACACTGACTCCACACAACCGGGACCCCTGCCTTTCAGCCCTTAACCCCATTCACTCAGCTGCAAAACACTGAAAAGCCTGTGAGAGTCAGCTATTTACCCACTATTTCATTAATTCGAGAAACACTCAACGTAAAAACGGGCAGATTCATCTCCTTGCATAATTTAATTCAAACATGTGGAGGTCCTCAGAATTTACCAAGATTCCTAGACTTAAAGATTGTCAAGGACAATTTAGGCCATAGTGCATATATGAATACATATGTATGTGTATCTTAGCAGAATTACAATTGAATGTGGAACTGAATCACATATTATATGTTTACATAATGCAGGTCAGAGAAATATAATAAGAAAAATGAATAAAATAGAGGTGATGATAGCCTTGTGTGCCATTGGGACTGGCCTGGAACGCTGTGGAGAGCTGCTGGCTGTCCTGCACGGCAACGTCTCCAGGTTAGCTGGGAACATGGACACGCCAACTGGCAGCTCCATCATGGCCTGTGCAGAGCCAGCAGGCCAGGGCTTTTCCTGGTGCCAGACAGCCACTTGGTGAGCTGAGCTGCTGAGCTGGGAAGAGCCCCATTGCTGGAGGTGGCCAGAGCAACACTGGCAACAAAAAAAACAGGAAAAACGTTCACCTAAAGTAATTTGGCACTTTCATTTCACAAATTGTGCATAAAATCACACGTATAATTGCGGATTCCACATTTTGACATGTATTCTCTGTTATTGATGACTGCAGCCCTGTGATTGGAGCCCGATCCCAGAAGCCAGCGCTGGCTGCCAGGAGGGGGACACGGTTGCTCACCACAGAATCCCCAGAGGAGAAATGGTGCGGCCAGGCCATTAAACACTCAAATTCCAGCCGCTGGCTGTTTGCTTAATTTATGGCCTAGCCGTCACCAGTCTAAATCACACTGTCATTTTAGGGGTAACGTTGTCACCCTACCTATTTTATGGTATCTGCTCTTAGCCTGAAGAATGTGGAGTATATTTTCCAGTGACAGTTCTTTGTTAGCATAGTAGTAAAATTAAGGGGGTACGAGAGGGTCGGAGACACTGTTTTTTTGATAGTAACCAAATATTAAAAAAGTAGAAAAACAACAACTGCAAGCCTGCTTGGAGTGTATGAGTCTTTGTGTCAGGTTCCATCTGGTCACTGCAGGGATGTCAGTTTCCTCAGTGCTGGCAACACACTGCAGGGCTTCCTGTCCTCTCAGACTCACAAGTAAATCAATTATCATCATCAAGCCACTCAGAAACAACATCGGCGCTTGTTCCTCCATTGTTGTGGCCCGTCTGCTTGTCACTCAGCAGCGGGGGCGTTCCCACTGGCTCTAGGTCCGGTGCTGAAACACACAGATTGGAGAGAGCAGGGAGGAGCTATGGGCTGATGGACTGAGAGCCCGACAGAGACGTGTGGGCCAGATGAGGCAGACAGGTGCTTGGCTGTACAGATCGGTGTGTACGGAGGCCTCTGCATTGGCCAGGTTTCACTCGGGTGTGGCAGCCGGGTGACAGACTGGGTTTCCTGTCTGGGGCTCCCATTCCCCTCCACCTTCTGTCAGCGCACCACCTGCACATGTCAGAGATATTCCTCCCGCCAGTCGCCAACCAGACACCGTCCAGCCTGTCAGAACACAGATCGGTGTGGTCGACATCAAAGCATGGGGTGTGTCAGCACACTGCCTGCACTAAGAGCCAAAGGACCAATACACCCAGGCTCCTTGAATCTCAGGAAAAACTAAAATTATTCTCTCAGGTAGTCATAATTTCATCTCTGGATCTATAATAAACTGAAAGCAGATTTATGCTTAGACACAGCTTTTTAAATGAGTTTGTTACTGTTAACGCAGACTGACATTTTTTCCCAGGGCTACCAGTTTTCTAGCCTGTTAAAAAAACCCAGTGCAGATAACAGTAGTGTTTTGGAAATTATGCTCCCACACCAAATGCCCAGTTTCTTTTTGCCACACAATACAGATTCTTGCCAAAGCCCAACAAAACCCCCAGAAAATGTGACGTTCTCAAAATAAAAGGGTCTCAGAGGCTGAAAAGTCTGGTTAGTCACAGATATCTTTAAAAGGGGAGAAAAGTGCTTTTTGTGTCGGTCTGTGTGGTGGCCGGTGACAGACTCACCATTATATCCACATCAGTGACGGAGAAGAAAGGACATCGGGAGGGGGGCCGAGGGGCCGGTCTGAGGTGGGGGTTGCGTACTGGGGCCATCGCAGTGAAAAGGGACCATCTTTGAGTGTGGGTGTGTGTGGGGGGTGAGCTTTAGCGTGACTGGAGAGCTCTTTATGTTTCTCAGGCTCCCTCGGACACCCTTGCTCAGTGTTTGTCTGAGTTCAACTGAAATGGGAGGCTCAGTGCATCAACGCACATTCACACACACACACACACACACACACACACACACACACACACACACACTTGCAAACACACAACTCCCCAATTAGACACAGAGAAGCCCAGTTGCACGGAGGTGGGAGCTGGCAGGATGGCAGTTTGTCGCTGAGATGCAGGGGAACAAGCTGTGTTCACCACTGTCCCTGGACCCATGGTCTGCTGGGGTGGGCAGTTAAGGGCACAGAGCAGACCTGATCCAGTCTCTGTCCATTTGAGAGGGGGGAGGACATCAGGAGGTTGCAGCTTGTGATCCTCCCACCCCCACTGCGAAAGACGGACTGCAATTGAAGCCGCTCTGCTGCTTGCTGAGTGCACTGACCTCTCTCTTAAAGGCTGGGCAGTTAACCGGCAGTGCAGATTTACAGCTCCACACCCTCTCGTCAGCCCACGCCCCTCCTCTGTGTGGACCTGCTGCAGGCCGTTTTGTTGTTCCCTGCCATCTGTCATTGGCAGTTCATTTCCCAGAAAACCCTGGGGCATCCCCATGGTGCTGTCAATCATTGAGGCGCCTCCTTGCACACCTGTCAAACCCTCTGCCGCCCCGCCTCCTCACAGCCGTGGTCCAGTCTGGCTTTTCTTGCGTCATTCTTCTCCATCTCCTCCCACACTATTGGTCACCTACATGTGTGAGTCAACCGTCCTGTGCACTCATCACTTGATATTGTCATGTAGTATTATTGTCATGTACTAGTATTGTCAGATACTAAACCTTCCCAAACCTGGCTCTCTCCATACTGTCACCTCAGGCCTGACACCATCACCGCCTTCCCCTAAACCAGCACCTCCTCAGATACTGTAATCCCCATTGTACTCCATCACCTCCTTAAATGACTTCTGCCTAGAAGCCATGATCCCCTTACACACCTTCAGCTTCCTGGAACCATTACCTCCTCACATGTCGTTCTTGTCTCCATCTAACAATGTGATCTCTGATATTCGATATTGCTTGAACTTCCCCTGGGCGGTCCTCAGATCACCAACTCTCAGGATTACCTCCTTGGACTCCATGACTGTCATTCCAACCCAGACCGCACGTGGACAGACCACTAATCACAAACCAGTCACTGTCATGCCTTGTGCCCTTGACCTTTGTGACCCCTGAGGTTGCTGATCTTGCTGGTTCTGTCTTGTTAAAAACCCAGAGGTGCTAGAGCAGTAATGGGGACAGTGATCAGTCTTACACTAAGTTTAATTCTCATTTTAACACGATAGTCATTAAATTTTGGTTATCGGAATCTTGACTGAAGTGATGAGATGCTGTGAAGACCCATGATGGCTCCTCTGTGAATGGGGAGGGATCTGAAACACCAGCAGTGACCTTCCCAACCATCCTTGTTTTATTCTCTCTTCTTCTAATCTGGTCTTTCTTTTCTGCTTTCACAGTTGTTTCTCAGTTTTGTTAATGCAAGTCAAAATCTTATAAACTGAAGAACAAGGATGTAATTACGATAAGTTTTTGAACCAAACTGAATTTACATCCCCTACCACAGTAGGTGTTTTGAATCTGCTGAGCATGGCCAGCATAACCCTCCTTCAATGACTTCCATGCTCCAGTTTCTCCATCCCCTTGGTCTCTCCCTTTTCCTCCTTTTCTCCCTTTTTCCCTTCAGATCCTGCTCCTTCTCTTTCCTTTTCCTGCTCTCTGGCTGCTGGGGATGAAAGTTCGGGCCTAGTTTGGCATCACAGGCCTTCACGTCATTCTTTCTCTCAAACTCCTACCACGTGAGAGAAGGGGCCTCTCGCACCTCTATTTCAGATAAGCCCTGGCCTCTTGCCATGTAGGGTGATCAGATAAACCTCTTGGTTCCAGCTGTCCTGGAGTTAGATGACATTCTGGTCTGGGGTCTCTGAACTCGGACAGAAAGCAAAAACAGTTCATGCTCAGGAAAGAGGAGGGACCGCTTACACTCTTCCTGCACTCATTCCTGCAGCACAAGTCAGTCGTGCATATTTCTGCAGTTTCTTCACATATTTTAATGTCCTCTTAAATGACGAGTTTGCACCATGCTGAATGCAGAAAATGTTTTTTTCCTTTAAAGAGACACCAGAATATGGCAGTGGGGAAGAGCTGATTTTCTGCTGTCATTCTGTCAGGTTTTATTTAGTGCTACAAACGTAACACTTTTGCATGAGATGTGATGCAAAAATAACTTGCAATCCCACCTTGGCAATGCTGTCAGCCAGGGGGTCCACAGATAACTATGGCTATACCCCTATCTGGGTCACACCTGGATTCAGTTCAGCAAAAGACAAGCTGCACCCTGGCCAGCAGAGCTGAACTGAACTAAAATGAGCCAAATCAAACTGGACTAATGTGTTCCATGGACTGCTTCTTTATACATGCGCTTAATGAAGTTTGATGCAGGAAAATAAAAAAAAAATCTGGAACCTTTTTCCTGACTAAAACAACACTGTTGGTGTAATGGAGTTAATGAATAAATGGGATACAATAACATCCAATAATAATATGGTCATTATTCAGAATCGGTTAACTATTAACAACCCCCATCTCAAAGAGCTTGAATCTTACTTGTCACACAGGGATATGTTTTATGAAGAAAACTGTCTAAGTCCAGAACCCAGTTTGTGTGTGTTGGCAGAAAGTGTGTTCAGGCTGTCTTCGTTTCAATAGGAGCACCAACAGAGGTTTGAAGGGCTGTATGCCGCAGCCAGGCGTTTATGTCACAGGCCTCCATGCAGAGCACACAGGTCTAAGTTCCAGGGTCGAAGTAAGTCGCATCACTCCTGAAGCCTGAGCAGCAACCCAGTCTGGCCACAGAATGAGTTTTGAGCTGGGTAGCTGCTACCACGTGAGACATGACTCACTGATGGACTACGCCTGCAGCATCCCACAACAAAAGCCTTTCTGTGCCCAAGTGAAAACACCCTGCCTCATCTTGGTACCAGCAACTGCTGGTGCAGTGGAAGGGCTGTGGGCCTGGGCTGGGTGCAGAGGGCAGAGACGGAGCTCGTGGGAGAAAGAGCTCATGGAAGCTGGCAGCTCTCGCACGTCATAGGGCCTCCAGGAAACGGCACATCAGATGGATAAAGATCTCCGTGCATTAGCAGATCAATATCTTCTGGGAAATGCAAGCACTGCCCACCCCCCATCCAGAGGAGGGAGCCTGCATCTGCCCTGCACCCCAGTGCACATAGACCTCAATAATGGGCAGGGTCTCGGCTGTTGGTGGGATATCGCTTTCAGGTTCGGTTAAATATTGAACAAGGTCAGGCACTGCGGAGATGCTCAGACACAGCAAGTGAAGTGAGAGACAACCTGACTGCAGCCGGCCCAAAATAATCGTGCTTCAGGAAACAAAAGTGCATTAGTGTATAAAAGGCGAAGGGTGGGAGATCCGCTGGGAGAGCTCCTATAACCCCCAGCAATGGGTCTAGGCCCCTTTGGCAAAGAGGGAGGTGTCACCTGAACACACTGTAACAGAACTAAACCCCAGCAGAGCTAGTAGGACACAACCCCCTTTATCCATCCATCCAACCATCTATCTATCTATCTATCTATCTATCTATCTATCTATCTATCTATCTATCTATCTATCAATCTTGGGTATCTCAGCAAAGGGCAGTAAAATAGGGCTGGTGCCTTGCAGCTCCTGGGTTGTGGGTTTGAATGTGGATTTGAAACTTGCTCAGTGTGCACAGTGTTTGCAATGTTCTCCCTGTGCTCACATGGGTTTCCTTCAAGTGTGTTGGTTTCTTCCAGTTAAACACAGACACATGTTCCAGGCCAACTGGTGTCTCCTAGTCACATGCAGTATGTGCTTGAGTGAATGAGTGTGTGATTTGCTCTGTTATTGACTTGTGTCTTGAGTCTCATGTACGCTGCCTTGTATTTCTAGGACAGCAAGGGTATTACAGCAGGTCACCTGACAGGATCTTGCTGGGCAGTAGTTTGTGTCACTATACACTGTTCGCACTGCACTGAAAGACAGTCCTCAGAGATGCTGTTCTGAGAAGACGTTAATCCTGCTCCTCACAGCAGCTCCTATCCGGTCATTCTGACCTGCCCTCTGTCTGGTTTGGCTCCTTCATCCTGGTGCTACAGTCTGTGTTCACCTTCAGCTGCCCCAACAAATGATTCTGGGCTGTACAGCCCTTAAAGATCGTGGCAGCTCAGCTGCATGGTGTGCTAGTTTTTTAATAAATTTTATATCTCTGCGTTACCGAATCTAATAGAAAATGTTTTATAAAAAGCTGTTTAATATATTCCAAGTGGTGCTACATTATATTCTATTATACAGTATACAATAAAATTATATATTCTGCCTGACAGATATATATTCTGCTCATTCTGAACATGAGGAGACCTTTATAAATTCCCCCCAGGCCCGACTTAACACTGTGAATTTTACTGTGCAGCAACCAGATTTTGCAGCCCTTTATTTCAACAGTACAGTGAGGGGCAGGAAATATTGAACTAATACACACGTGTTCGCCTAAATTCAAAGTGTCATTTTTTGTCTGAATTAATCTGCTGCTTCAGTACACACTTCCAGCTTGGAACCCCTTCAGTTCATACCTTCAAAGCAATATTTCAAAGTTCATAATAAATTACAAAAAAGGCTCTCATTCTCTCAGGGTGTCTGGAAGTGCAAGAATAGAATTATTTAAATGTTCCCCCCCTCTTTCCAAAAGCACACTTTTATTCTTATTTTAAAAGCTAGCAGCGTTCATTTGTGCGTGTCGTGACTTTTCAGGAGATGGATTTATAACATGTGGTTTTAAATGTTAATGTAGCATAAAAGGTTCTTTGTAAAATGTCTCCTGCAATCGATCTTTTTTCATAAAGGCCTCATAGGAAATGACATGGCTAAATACTGTAAAGTTTAAAAACAGCGCAGACACCTCCCAGTGCAGCAAGCCAGCCGCGCACTCATTGGACAATCGCCTTGGCTTTGCACCAATAAGACAGCTCCTTCTTGGTGGCCAGTGCCCTTTCAGAATTTTGGACATAATTTTTTGACCACATTTGCTTTTATTTCCACATAAATTAGATTATTTGGTTCTTTACAAGCAAATACCAGCTGTCCCTTGTGGAACCTTGTGTACCGGCTCGTGGCAGCCTGCCTTGGCTGCGTTGGCGGCTGTTGCTGTGCTTTCGCACGTTATCCCCCCACCTGAGGAGCCAAACAGCGAACGCCAGATTCCCAGTGCAGACCCCGTCTATCAGTCACTCCACATCAGTGGGGTAACCGGAGAGTCCGAGGCCGTCCCGCTAACATCAAACATTCCCACAACTCATAAGGATTGAAAGTGTCTTCAAGAGAAAACTCCATTTCATGCGCACTTCCCTGCCCTAGCATATTCTGGAGTTCATAATCAGAGCACATATTATCTTTTCTCTGAGTCTTAAATTCAATCCCTGGCCAGGGAGTTGAAACGTCCCATTCTGTGTAATCAGTCGGTGGTCGAACATGATTGCTGAATTACCGCTGATTGAGTCCACATGTGAAGGGACTTGGGCCGAGTGTGTGTTATTTCAGAATGGTGTTCATTAGTCAGATCACGGGAGGGGTAGCTGGGGGGCACTGGGAGGGTTACACAGGGCCCGTCTCAGGCACACTCGCACAGAAAGCGCTCTTTATGCCCGCTGGGTCATGCACGAACCGGGGCAGCGGCTGGAAATGTGGGCCCAGTTAAGATGTGGGTGTCGCCGTCTTCATGAAAAGAGCCGTCGAGTCAGTCCTGCTGTGAGAAAGCGAACGCAGGTGCGTGTGGAATCTGGGCCTGTCGGAGCTGGAGATACCGCGGGCACAGCAGACCTGCAGACTCAGGAAACTGAATCCGGTTTCGAGATCTCCAGGAACAGGGAGGAAGGTAGTGCAACACCAGCCACTGGGAACTGCACTGGGCTAAATGAAACTTTATTTCCTTCAGGTAACCTGTGGCCACGTTTTCAAGGTGGGCCAAAGGCAGTCAGACCTGTCTCTCAGAGAGATTCTGGAATTTCCTTGCTTCATGCAATGGACATTTTATTCAACTGCGTATTTGAATACTGGAAATACTTAAGGTCCTCACACAATGGATGCATCTACTCACAATACTCTGGCAGTGTGTTAAAGTGAAGCCCAACCATTGTCATGTTTCATAAAAGAAGCCCCACCCCACTGAGACTCCTAACATTACCTCTGTATTGCACCACAGCTCCTGAAAGGATGCAAAACAGTGTAACATTGTATAAAATAGACATAAAAGAGCAACAAAGGTGCACACTGGCTGTTGGAGTCACATGCAATGCCTTACTGAAATATTCAGATATTTTCAAATATTGCTGGATTACAAATGATGCTTAAAGCATCTTTTCCCATCTAGTTAAAATATTAATACAAACTCACATGATGAAAGAGAACATTTTTGAAAACTATATTTTAGAGAATGTCCTTTTAGTGTGTTCTGCCCAAAAAGATTTTTTTGAAGATTGCAGGAATAGAGCCTGGGGGGAAGCTTGATTTGTGGAGAGTTGGAATGAAGGAGGCTGAACTGGAGGCTGGAGCCAGGGAGCTTGGGCTCCTCCCATTACTGTAATGCAATGGCAGGGATTCTTCATACTGGACCAGAACCGACCCTGACAGGCTGCTCTGTGCCATGTTGGAGGATTGTCTGGGTAGATGATATATAAAAGGGATTTTAGATTTGTTTTCATGGGCATAGTGAGCAAACGTGACCCCAACACTGACAGATGAAATAGGAAAGTGTATCATGTGGAAAAAAAAAACCAAAAGTGGCTTTCTTTGAGAGCAACTTTTTTATGTCACCTGTTTTTGCATTAGGTACAATTCCAGTTGCTAAAAAAATCTCTCCTGCTCATCAGTAAAGGAAACTAATATTCTGTGCTTTAACATAAAATAAATTTGTAATTGCAACTGTCAGTAGTATTTGTTCAATATATTTAAGACAAAATGGTATTTAATAACATTGATAAATTTGGTCATTACCTAGTAACGGTTAGCATGAGACAAAAAAAAACATTTCAAATGTTTTGAATGGATATATGCAAATGCAATAGGATGAATCTGAATAAATGTCCTATACTTATGTCATCATGAAACTGCACCAGAAGTTCTGACTTAATGGCAGAAATGATGCAGCAGATAGTGTCTCTTTTCCTCCCTTCTGACATCACATGCTCTCCATAAGGACCCCACACACCAAGATTCACAGCTTCGCAGCCGGCTCCCACGTTCTAATGAGGAGATCCAATCCTCGAGACTTCGTGAGCTGCCCCTGTCGATCCCAGACTGAAAGGCCAGGGAAATGGGCCCTCATTTTCATGTAAAACCAAGAAACTCCCTGACTGAGCTTTTCAGGCAACTGCAGCCCACTGTCCATCCACAGGACAATTGTTCAGAGCAGTCAGCGGACAACACTGGACAGGAGAATGACTCTTATTCAATTAATATTAAAAAATAAAATAAAAACAGATAACTGTATCATTTTTTTTGTGTTCTTCCATGTTCTTCAGATTTTGTTTTATTAAATTTTTTAGTAAACATTGTCAATTATATTATAATTGCACTGATTTTAGTTGATTGAATGAAATGATTTGTGCACATTTGCACAAATATGCAGATATTTACAGCATAAATGCTATTTCAGTTGGAATTACCCAGTTGATTTATATTTTATTACAATATTTTATTTACCAAGAAATTAAGTAGTCATGCATATAAAGTAGCTTTTTTTATTGTTACAGCAGAAAATGATAAGCAGCAAATTATTTTCAGTATAAAATTAAAGAAATATAAAATTAACGGGACTGATATGTACTAATATGTTTTATTGTCATTTAAATTTATGTTAAAATTCGCAGCTAGCATAAAAGTAAATTATCCAAAAATACACAGGGTTTGCTGTAAAAAAATATTCAGTATGAAAATCAACAATTAGGAGAACATTAATTTGCTTCTGTTCCCTGTTTGTTGAAAATAGCTGTGCTCTGATTTACTAATAAAATGATTTTCCAAATAGATTTTGAAATACGCCATACAAAGGTGCAGATGCTTTAATACAGTTAAGCAAATGTTAATCAACAAGCATGATATGATTAAGAAATGAATGCTCTGTACTTGTAGCTTTTCATTTTTTAATCTATAAAAAAAAATTTTGTTCCAAAAAGTTCAAAAGAATAACTACAAACGCTTTCTAATACATTATTATAAACCAAGCAGTTTTATATAACAGATTCAGTTTTAAAAGGCTAACTAGCCCACATATGACTTGTGACAGATTATTCCAGTATTAAAACATCAAACATTAAAACAACCTCTTGCATGATATCACTATTTTCACAAAAGTAGTCTTTAATAATTTGTCAATAGACTTTTGAAAGTACGTAACATAAAATAAAATTATTGTTGCTAAATAATGTGGTAGTGGCCAAAATTTAACTACAAGGAAAAGCGTATTTTTTAAATTCATTTTCAAGTTTCAAGAAAAGTGCATTTATTCTAGAGTGAGGCTGAAAAACAGGAGCAATAAATTCTATAGCGGTAGTTGCAATTTAATTTGTCTTAGTACACCCAAAGGTTTAAATACAATTATATTTATTCTAAAATTAATACTTAATTGTATAATTTTCAAAACAGTTTTTTAAAGCTTGACTCACATACCTGACAGTACCAAACTTCACAAAAATTATTCTAGTCAGTTTCCACTTCTGATGAAATTCAAGTCTGTAAACTCTCAAATAAGTTATGATCTGGCAAGCAGATTATCCCCAGGTATTTGTTTTTGGGTTAATTTGAGAACACAGAATGGAATATTGTTATTCAAATTGTACTTTCTTTATCCAAGCGTTATTTCAGAACGCAGAAACAAATAAACAGTGCCTGACATCTCAGGGAGAAGGCTGCTACACAAATCAGCATTGTTGAAATTTCCAGCCTGGTGTTTATTATTGTATTTAGACCAGGCGGGCCAACCAGAGCTCACAGAGTCCGGTGGAACTGGACCCACTTCCCGCTAAACCCAGACTGTGCTTTGATCATGTCCAGGGGCCCGGGCTGTTGGGTGTGCATCATTCCCGCCCCAGGCTGCACACACAGCTGTGTTGCTATCATCATCAGGATGTTGGGTCTGTGTGAATTCGGCCCAATAATCAAGCCCCCCCCCCACCCACCCCCAACACACACACACACACACACACACACACACACACACACACACACACACACACACACAACTCGTTGCCCAAATCTTCCAATTCCTCAGAGTCTTGTGAGGACGCTCGTGTGTGTGGCTAATTGGCTGCTCGCCCCCTTCAGCTGAACTAACCTCATGTGAAGAAAAAGAAAAAAAAAATCTGTGTTTAAAATAATGCAGAATACAACAAAACAATTTAGGCATAAGAAAAGCTCTAGACTTTAAATATTCATAATTAAACTCATATGCCAGAGAGCAGCCACAACATCAATAAACTACGAGATCAGCCACAAGTATACATGTACGCCAAACATGTGTACTGCTTGGTCACGTTAGTTCATTCATCAAAGGTTGATTGGGCAACAAAGGAGGCACAAACTGTGCATTGCTGATTCGGCCTGACTGAGTTCCAGCCCTGCCTGCGGCGGTCATGGCAGCGATGCTTGTTTTAACCTCGCACTTTACATATGTCCAGCTGAAAGACGCTGGGCTGTCAGCAGGTGAGAGATGATGTTATTCTTCCCTCACCACCTGTGATACATTTGCCCTTGATGGACGACAGTGAAAGGAACTCAGAAGACAAAATAAAAGATAGTGGAAAGTCTCTCCAGCTCTGGATGGATCCCCTCGCTTATATCACCAGCAGTCACCTTAGGGGGCTGCTTTTGGTGGAAAAAGTACAGCCATGCTGCCTGTCAGCTGCAAGAATCTTCAAGCTCCGGAGTTTCTCCGACTGGGTCTAACGACAGAACCATTAATAGTCGGCACTGGGGGATCTGGAAACCTTGCCAATACAGGAGATCCAACCCAGAGCTGGGGTGGTAGTGGAACGCAGGCAAAAAAAGCAGGCAGCTACCGAGCTTTGCAGTGAATACCTTGCTCCCACCACCTCCCACTCTAGGATCCCTCCAGCACCCCCATCCAGTCACAGTCATAATGGGCTTTACTCAACACATACATCATGTAAGGTTCATTAACAGAGGACAAAATATCATGACATTAAATATCTGCATATCAATTCATTATGACTTAGTGCTGTCACGTATTCCATTGTCCTGATGTAGCAATAAATTGTTTAAGCCCGAGATTCAGCCCCAGCTGGAACATTTTAGGTAGGATTCTCATATGAATTATTAATTACTCACTGTAGAATGTTTGACTAATGGCAAAACGCGGGTGCCATTTGCAACTAGATGAATGTGAAAACAGGGCAGATATTTATGGAACACATCAGTCTTATCAACAGCGAGGTCTCCCCTCTGAACTTTTAGAAGGAGGGCGAAGGGCTTATTGCTGACATTAATGTATTTCTCACATTGCAGAGATGTCAGAAGAGCGAGACCCTGGCTGACTTTTCTCCAGTGGGTTCTGATATTTTCAACACCTCCTACTGTCAGTAGGGTTTCTAGGTCTCCTTGTCCATCTTTATTTGGTTAAAGCACTGTCCGACCAGTAACACGCAGCCAAGTGATTAGGACACGTGTTCTGAGCCACGGCTAACCCTGTGCATTGCCTCTAATGCTGACACTTTGTCATGTCCTGCCTTTTAGAGCAGAAGTTTGCTGGCCAGCTCAGAGGACCTGCCTGTCACTGAGTTTTGGAGCTTCAAAGCTTTTTCAAAACCAACCCAGCAGAACAAAACGAAAACGACATGAACTGGAATGTCCTTGTCTGAGCCCACTGATCTGTCCTTCTATGTAAGCCAACCTGTCACTCAGTCTCAATTTAACTTATTTACAGTTTAAAGCTGTATTTGTAATCTTTGTTGTTATATTCACTTCTGAAATGGCCACATTTTGATGAAGGTTTATGTTTAGAAGAAGTGTAAAATTGTGAACTTATGAATGGCAATGGCATCCTGAGTTGCAGCTCCCACCCAGCTTGGAAGATATCAGGGGTAGCTGGATTCAGGAGGGGGGCCTTGGAGAAACAGAGGATCCCACGGCACAGCAACAGTCAGCCGTCAGGGGCACTCAGCGTTATTTTAAGCTGTCGCCGTTTTTGTTTATCCTCGGCAAAATACTGACAAAAACAAGGAGTCCTATCGTCTGCACTTTAACAAGGACCAGCTGAGAGCGAAGTGCAACCACGGAGGGGGGGGGACACAAACCAGCCGTTGTCTGCCAGTTCATTTCCTGGCCTGTGAGAGGCCGTTTCCTCCACCTCGGCTCCGAAACATGGCAACACACCAGGGGAATTCTGAATGGAATCAATCGCACTTGTTACTTCTTGAGTTTCTCTTTATTCCCCACTTACCCAGAGCTGGATTCTCAGCTGCAAGCAATTACCGCCTGGGACTTACTGGGTAATGGTTCCCAGATTGGCTCTCGATAGGCCCATAATTGAAAGAGACAATTTTGAGTTTGGACAATGTAAATCCATTTCTGATTATGTCAGGCCCAGGCAGGTCTGCTGAAGGGGGATAGTGGTGGTGGTTTTCAACATTCACTGCCAATAAAAGCTTAATTTGAGAACAAATTCTCTTTTCTTGTATTGCGTGTAAAAGTGTGTGTGTGTGTGTGTGTGTGTGTGTGTGTGTGTGTGTGTGTGTGTGCGCGTGTGTGTGAAATACAGAAAGAGAGAGAGAGAGAGAGAGAGAGAAAGAGAAAGAGAGGGCTGCTCTCTGCCAGGTGTCCATATGAGGTTTGATGTTGTTCTTTTAAATCAAAATCACCTCTATGATTCAACAGGCTTGAGCTGGAAATAGAATATTGTTGAAGGAGAGCCACACTTGGGTTGCTACATGCAGACTCATGGAATTATTCATAAGTTACACATGTTTACCCACAAGGCCTTGGAGTCTGAATATTTTTTTAAAAATTGTCATATCTGTGAAGGACAGATGAGGGAAAAGTTCCTCATAAACTCAAATGTGAGTCATATTTTTTTTTCAAACTGCACACCTAACAAGGGAAAAGTTATTTTTTAAACATTTTCAGAAACTGACACCACTGTGTGAAATGTACCAGGTCTCATTTCCAGATAAAACAACTGATGAAAAAGGCTAAAACTTTTTGCAGGGCAAGTAAGATGACTAACTTCGGCATTCTTGCAAAGAAACATCTCGGACTCCGACACAAGTGTTGACCGACCTTGTGTGGCCTAAGGATATACAACAAAAAGTAAAATTAGGGAGATTCAGAAAGATTCTGATTTCTGAAGCTGCCTTTTCTGGTGCAAAAAACTAAGTTAATCCGCCAAACGGAGCGGTGCGCTTGTGAGATATGCTCCCAGCTCAGGTGGAAAACATCTAGTCTGCCACAGTCAGCAGAAAACATCCTATTTCTGGCCAAAATAAAGAAGCCCCAAAGGAAGAATAAACAAATGACTGACCAGGTAAACACCCGACACGTGCCAAAAAAGTAATGGCCACAGACAATCTGGAAAAGAAGGAGAGCAGTAAGGAAAAGAAAAGACATACAGTAGTCAGGGGGATTCATTAGTATTTAACAATGAGGATTTACTTAAAGGCATTTTTAGACTTGTGGTCAAAGCCTGTACTTTGTACTGCAATGCCACAAGTGGTGAACAGACACATCAGAGTGAGTATTTCAGGGTGAAAAGAGGTGCATTGCGGCATGTTGCCTCAATCTCTGCTGAATAGAGAGAGAGCCACGGGGTGTGTTACTGTTTCAAATGTCCATCAATTCTACGGTTCCCAAAGCAGTAAAAGTTTTCCACCACCTGAACCAGCACCCCCCCCCCCCCCCCCCCCCCCCCCCCCCCCCCCCCCCCCCCCCCCCCCTCCCCCCCCCCCNCCCCCCCCCCCCCCCCCCCCCCCGCTCCAGCTACAGGGCTCTGCAGCTAAGCGCGACTGCAGGATTACAGAGGGGTACGGCCAATTATGACATTCTGCAGCCATGAAATCATTGTGAAAATGAGCTCCAGCAGGGAAAAATGAGACCTTCACTATTCTGGGTCATTTTAGCAGTCAAGATCCTGGATAGACATGTTCAAACTAAAATTTTAAATAATGGCTGCAATTAAGATTAACAATTAATCCAAACAGTTCACGACACCACACGTTTTCAGTCTTGAAATTGCTCTAACATGTGCAGGTGGTGGAAGGGCTGGGTAGTGTTGGGCCGCTTCGGTCCGCTGAATAAAAACATTTGTGTGATTGCGCGCCAGCGTGTGACACACAGCAGACGCTTCACGGTGACAGCGAGAGGAACTGTCGTCGGCGCTCGCCGCCTGGCCTGCGCTGTGTCCGGTGCTCTTGGACAGTGGCCTGGTCTCCCTGCCAGAGCTCGATCAAACAAGTGTCTGCAGCTGATTAAACGTTTCGCCAACATTACACAAACATCACTCTCCGGCTTGAAGGGTGCAGCCACGTGAACAGCCGCAGAGACCCCCGAAACGTGAAATCAACTGTCACTCAGTCGTGATGTAAACCTGTACTATTTCCCACTGGTGATGTCTCTACTGGGGACCTGCTGTTGCTCCCCATTTAGCGCATGTTATGCGTCATAGAATCATTCAGCCACAAGTTTTAAAACAAACATGTCTTTAAACATATATTACATAGTCACACATGTCATCATGTCATCCATACATCAGTAAAAGTCTTGTTGCAGCATATATTCTTGGTCACGGTTTGGTGTAAAAAAAAAATCACCAAATGAAAAATTTAACTGATTGTTTAAATTCCCTCAGAGAGAAAATTATACTCTTAAAAGCTATTTTTCTAATTAAATTTTATCAGTCCGTATTGTTAGACAAAAATGTTATGCCCCGATCTACTTTAGCAGTGTTTTTCTGTTTTCTGAAAGTTGTATTAAATAGAATGTTTCAACATGCAATTTCTTCTGTTCATGAATTTAAAAATGAAGAAGGTTCACAAACATGCTGAGATCGACACAAAAAGTTCTCTGCACAAGCGAGACAGATGACATCTCTTGACAGGAGTTTGAAAAAGTCTGCGAAGCGCCCCAACATTTTTGTGTCAAAACTAACACAGAGTGATAATGGCATCTCTAGCTAACAGTCGCCAAATAAACATTTTATTTGGACCTCAGATGTTCAGAAATCACTGGTATATCATCCCGTGCAAAGATCGTGGGAGGAGGATGAATTTGCGACCCCGGTGAGCCTTTTGTTTCTGCAAGCGATTGGCAAAGAAGCCTTCTTCCAGCAAGCTTGAAACGATTTGGGCAAGAGCTAATGCATCTGAACTGAAACAAACACTGAGTGAACAAGCATGTCCATCACCGAGGCCTGTCTATGTCAATTAAATGCCCTATCACCCAGGGGGTGTTTTTCTTTTATCCTTTTCGGTTTTTGACTCCAGCTGTGAGTTGTTACTGGTGTATTCAGCCCTGAGGAGCTCAAGTCCAGATGGTTGATGGACACGTGGAGGCTGGGAAATGCATGGCGTATAGGCCCCTCTCGGTACCAAGAGGGCACAGGCCATGGCGCCCAACACTAGGATGTAGAATGTTTTGAGGCTGACATGTCTGCCACCGGAGCAGCTGTAAAGCCGAGCAGGAAGACAGATAACTGACGGGACCCAGCTGGTCACACGCCTGCTCTCATTTGTTTGTGGCACAGTGTACATATTATGATCCACATAAATCTGCACGACTCTTGGCCTGGCTGCTGCTGATGAGATACGGGATTTCTGTATGACACAAAGAGGTTTAAAGTCAGCATGTATCAAAGCTTCAGCCAGGAACATGGGAAGCTGATCAAAGAACCAAAAATAATAAAGAATGCAGATGATGTGAAAGAAAACAATGTTCAGCTAACACCCCACTGGAGAGTTTATCGTCTACTCTGCTCTAAATCGCTGAGTCTAATTTCACTACTCGAGTCTTATGTATATCAGTATAAATGACAAAGAACAATGGTGTTCTTTAACAGTTTGACATCGTACTATTTATTGAGCAAAACGCTAATTCTGAAGAAAATTGATGCTACAGGCAAAATGCTGTGCTCATGGTTGAGGTGTTGGCTTAACTCGAACATTAGATGTTATAAATATGTAAGAAGAAAAAATTAAAGTGAAACAAAAGCAAAGGCTTTATGCTTTCTTTGTTTTTTATCCTGCTCTGTGCAACATATCAGAAGTTCCATTAAGAAATCATACTTGAATAGAAAACCATAACGAACAAATGCTAAAAGTTACACATCCACATCTCATAGTAACATTACCTACTGAAATAACCTATGTACTGAAAACAATAGTCGCTGTAAATGGTTGAAAAGGCAGAACCCCTTTATCACATTTGATTATGATGCAGGATATTTCTTTTTTAAAACTTTACTCAAAGGCTGTGTTAATACCAAGAGGCTTTTCAGTGGGCTTCGCAGCCTGTAAATACATTACCATATGCCACTGATCAATAACAGTGACTGCTATCAAAACTGCACAGTACACACACACACACACACACACACACACACACACACACAAATGCACTCACATTTGACAATATTTTCTAAAACACTGTATAAATTTGAAAATACTGGAAGCTCTTGCTGTGCTGACTGATGTTTTTATAAAGTTTAAAAAACTATATGCCATTGATTTGGAGGTGAAGTAATCATAACACAAAATTTCCCTTTTGCTATCATAAGATCCTGGGTACTTTGACATTAATCTGCTCTGACTGACCGTGTAATATAATGTTTGGGGATTTCATCAATTATCATAAAAGCAACAGTTCTGAAAGGGGTTCTGTTTTATGTGGCTCCTGGAAAAGCTACTTTTTTTAGTCAAGACAAAATACCATCGAGATGAAAACAAACCGAGCCTAACTGACATTCAAAGTGACTGCTTCTTCAACATTGAGTCGGGACTTTTTCTCCACCAGCACTGTGCCAAACAAGGGGACTGATCGCACTAGAACATGACCTTCATTTCAGAGGCCCAAAGGGAGAACCTGTCTTTCTGCTTATGGCATGTGGCTTCAGTGTGATCGGTGGACTTTTGTAGTAATGGGACGTCGAACGCGGACCTGATGTCTTCCAGCACGATGTGTGTCTCCAAGTGGCTGACGAGGGCTTGTTTACGTCAGGTAGCGATCAGCTTTCTGTTCTGTAATTAAACCCGAACCTCCTGGCAGTAGATCGGAAACCCGCTTCTCTGGCAAACTCTTTTTTTTCCTTTCCACTTTTGACAGAGAGCAGCACTCCTCTCATTTTGTTGACACTGAAAAGAGTGTCCATGGAAAATAAGACAGAACTGCGTTCCTGCAAGGCCTCTCCCTGAATGGAAAGGACAGGAGCTCTCCATTTGGCTGTTTGGCTCGCAGCACTGGTCGGTGGGTCAAGACCCAGCCTGATGTCTTACAATGACACTAGTCAGGAGATTGATGGGTGGGTCTGACTGGCAGGTCCCCGATATGTAAAACACACACAGGAAGCAGATTTAAGCCAACAAGCAAAGAAAATGAACCCTTTCTGTTCTCAGCAGAATCCATATGCGCTGCGCTAAAACAGTGCTGGTCCAAGGCTCATATGTTGTTCGTCAAAAAAGTCTTTGGAGAATTTTTGGAAAAATGTGTGGTTTTTGTGAGATTTATCTTATTGGTGTTGCTGCAGTTCCAGCATAATGTACTAAACATTTGTTGTTTTGTATAATGTCTCTGAAAAATTCTGAAAAAAATGCTCTGAATGACCATAAAACCAGAATGTTTTGCTCAATTTTTTCACCAGTGTCTCACCTAAAAGATTTTTCCACACTTTGACATTGAGCTCCTGAGTTCAAACATTGGTAATGTAGGTCTTTAGACACTCAGCTATGATGTCACAAATCTTCCATGGAAACCGTTCAGCCAAAACAGGAATTTTGCGGGAAAATACTGGAAAGTATAAATTGGCTCTTCTCACGGGTGTGGAAGAATGTGTCTGTTGGTTAGCAGAATGAAGTTTAATGTCCGTGGCTGTTTGAAAAACTTAAGTAATACAAAATAAAGATAATCTTTTCATTGTGAGAATTAATAAATAAAACTGAAATAATGCTTTCAACACTTTTGCTTTGAGGAAGAGTTTATTTATAACAGTTATTTTTTCGCCTATTAAATTTTGTCGTAAGTTTGCATCATTTGTGTTGCTCACGGGAGACAGTTAGATCTCCCTGTTAAGCTCATATCTTATTTCCTAAGCAGTATTAAGCAAGACAATAGATCAGTGACTTCTTACCAAGATGCTATTTCTTTCGATGGAGATCATCTTTGCTAGCGAATAAAGGCTGCAAACTCGTTGGATTCCAGAGATGGCCTGTGTGTGGGATCCAAATCATAACAATTCTAGTATCTAAAGTAATGATAATACTCTGTGTCTAAAGGAAAGAAAAACTATTTTAAATGATTTTGACCATCATGTCACCAAGAGCTGCTCCACCCATAACAAATTCTGGCTGACTTTTTGAGCATCAGGGAGAAAAAATGGCATCAGCTGGTTTGAAATACAGAGGTCATTACTCCTATTTTGAACTACTGTATTTTACAAGGCTACATTGGTAAGCATTCAAGTTTCCCCTGAGTCAAACTCCACCCATTCATCCTGCATCTTAAGAATGAAAAACACATCTTCTTATTTTCTTATTTAAAATATTTGCGCAAGTCATTAGTTTCAGATAACATTTAGTATTCACTTTTTGTCGTGAATTTAAATTGTAGTTCTAATAATAGTAACACTATTACTACTACTATTAATAATAGTAATATTAATTGTCTTCATCTCCTCCCTGTCGGTGTTGTACCCTAGACCAGGTGGCATTTGTCAGTTTCACCCTAATTTTTTGGTCACTGCATATGAGAAACGTGTCAGCCCCTCAGTGTCTCTGCTGCGTCCCTGTCCACTTAAAGAGTATATCTAACATCTGCTCTCAAAGCACAGGGCTTTCAGCACCCCCTGCCAGAGCTCGATTAGACCGCTGAACCCCCCAGGTTCTGAAATTTAAGACGACAACAGTCAGACTTGGTTTCAGATGTAAACACTATGGTCGCATAACAATGTACAGGGGGACAGAGGAGAGAAAGGAAGAAGAAAGAACAGATTAGGTAGAAATGTGAGGCTGGCCTCGGCATCAGGGTGAAGGGATTGAACGTCACCACTGATTCATGAACCGGACTGACACGTGTGCCGGTCCATGAGTGCTCCAGGCTCGCCCATGCTCCCAGGGTTTATTATTACGGGAAAATCGCTCCCATCTGCACAATGAACTTCTCACAGGCCCAAAGTGTTCTTTATCTCCAACACAAATACATTCCCCTCGTCAGTTCAAATTAAACACTCTTTTCACTTTTTTTCTAATGGGGGTATTATAATCCAGCATGACTTCTGGACAGCTTTATGGACAATTAATAATTCAACAACTATGTACAATAAATTGTGAACTGAAATGAAAGAGCGTTATATGATGTATATATTATAATGGGTGACTATGTCAATGCAGACCATGTTCTTGGCATGTGGGACTCAAACTGGAAACCCCTTTTCCTACTGGTGTTGTTCAGTAAGGCCAAAGTGACAAACCATATGGAAGGTGTAGATTGGCCTATGCTGCATTCAACCAGCAATGGGTAAAGACCCCTGTTACGGGAGACGCTTAACTAACTGCCTCTATGAGGAAATCAAGTTTTCAAGTAATTAAGTATTCAACAGTTCAAAGGAAGCCACAGCTCTCCGGAAACAGATCTGGTGATCATGGTTTCTTCTAGTGTTTCAAACGGGTGGTGTAAAGCTGTCTAGTGCCTACTGTCAGTTTCCTTTGTGCACGTATATAGCAATGGGCCTCACAAATAACAAAAAATAAAACAAATGCTAAACACAGACACACTTTGTTTAACAAAAATGCAATTTATGAAAGCACAACATGTCCATATTAAAAAAAAAGTGCAAAGAAAAGTAACATTAGTTTGAATGATTTAAACAATGATACTGTTCACTAGACGTAAGTGACAACGGGGGGTGAAGGGGATCTCCTGTCTCCCTCGTTTCACAAGGGATACCTGCCCAAGGTTTAAATTTGATACTACCTATTACAGCATAAATATGTCTCTCCCACTTTTGAAGTTTGATAAGAAACTTTGTTCCTTCAGTTTTGTTAAACTATCTTTGGGAGTCAAGCGCAAACTTTTTCCACATTTGTTAATCTGCTTCAGTCCACATGTTTAGGAAGATGAACGAACAAAGACAGACAGCAGCCAATTCACAGGATGAACTTTGAACTTTGAACTCCTCTAACTTGGCCCTTAGGTGCAGTGCAGGTCATGAGGAGCGGACTGTTCCGGGAGGCACTGCTCTGTAATTGTGTGGTCGTGTCAAAGGCCACATGCCAAACCCTGCCAACTGGAGTGGAGCAATAATAGGAATATACCATCCTCTATACACAGTGAAACGTGGTGAAACTATCACATCTAAATTAGCTCTGTGAGCAACTTCATTTCATGCTGTGTTCTCAGTGGCATCAAGTTAACTGAACTGTGCACCTTCCAGAGTCCTGGCTCCTTCTGCCAGACTGCCGGTTACTCACGGACCCTCCGATGGCCCTCAGTGTCGGCAGAGCACAACTGCCTCACGCACCCACTCAGTTCTCATGCCAAACATAAGAAGTGCACAGTGAAAACAGGGTAAATTCCACTCTTCCATCTACCGCCACCATCATCATTATGTCTTCGTGCATAATGCAAATCTCAGCATCAGCCATCTGCTGCCAAACCCACTACCTTCTTTAAAAAGGCAAACAATTTATACCTCGTGTATTTTTATCCATTTTGATATGCTTTACAGATGGAAACTCCAAAAATAGAAAAAGTGGATGAAAAAATGAAAGAGAAGATGAGAAGATGAAATGTGGGTCTCAATGTATATATGCCTCATACCAGATGATACCATCTGAGATAATAAGGTAAATGAACATATAGCCAGACCTAGTTTATTTTACCGCATAACATACTGTCTGAAAAACTTGTTTATCATTTTTCATGGGACAGCTCTAGCAAGCAAACATTCAGCCACAGCACTTCTTCCATCTTCTGTCTTCTGTCAGCCTGGTTAGGGTTAGATGGGCAGAGATTTGGATCTGGACCCCTGGCCTGTTGTGTCCCCCATCTCTCTGATGCAAGCTGGGGAATGGAATAAAGTGACTGTGCCAGTCGAACCCGGTGCCAATCAAGGCCACATCATGGTCGGCGCCCTTCTCTGTGTTTATACAAGAAGGAGAAAGTTTCAAAGGAAACTGTAATGTAAACAAATAGATTAACAAAAGCGTAAAGGCCAGAGTTCCTGATTGCTCCGGTTTAGATTGGGCCGCTCTCAGTTTATTTGCCTATGTCGTGGTGATAAACATCTCAGTCATTTTCGGAAGACAAATTAATCCACCAGGGGGTTTCAACTCTGGGATTTGGGGCCAACTTGTTTCACCCCCTTCCCCAACCCACTCCACCCCACCACACCCAGCCCCTCCCCCTTCGCCCCCCAATACCACTCGTACTACGACACCCTCCAGTGAAAACCCTTTGCCCCAGGTCCCTCGCTCCTCCTCTGGCTCCCTCTGTCCATCTCCATCATTAACAGAAGGGTCTTTGTTCACGCCACAATTACTCCTGCAGCAACAAGCTGTGACTGGCAGCTCTAAATGGAGCACTTGATGCTGAGAGATGCCAATGGGGAGTGGGAGGTAGTACAAAAACAGACAAGTCACTAAATAAACAGTCAGAGGGGTGAACGCAATACTTGGGCAGTCTATGATGTTCCCTGGGTGGGAGAAAAATCCAGAATACTGCCATCATACCTCATTAGAAGTTGCCCTACAGGCCTCCAGTTACTAAACGCAGACCTGTGTACCTGTCTCTGTCACATCATACCACAGACTGCATCACAGAGTATTATCATTAACTAGTATTTAGCTTTTCTAGTATTAGTATTTAGTATTTACCTTTATCTAAGGTGACCTAATTTGTTTGATGTGCTGCTGTGAACTGCCTAAAATTGTTTACCCATTTATACAGCAGAGCAATGTAACAAACACACACTAGAAGCAACACGGAATGATTGATTCCCCCAAAATAGATGTCTGTGGACTGTGGGAGGAAACCAGAGCACATGGAGATAACCTATGTGAACATGCAAACTCCACATAGACTGGACTGAGGAGAGCTGAGGAGCCACTGGAACAGAAGCAGCCAGTAACCCCTTTCGCTGTAGTTTTTTGTTTGTTTTCTTCTCCTCAGCTGGTGGCAAACCAGAATCAGTGCTTTGTGTCACTCCCTGGAACACTGTTCTGTACTCTGTGTCACTCTAATGTGAAGATTGCTCTAAAAAAATTTATTGAGATAACATGAGTCACATTTGAACCAATGCCTCAACCCACAGCCCAGGAGCTGCAAAGCACCGGCGCGACACACTGTGACACTTGCTGTCTAGTCATTCTACTAATGAACAGCTGCAGAAAAAAATCTTGAAAAATGTTTTTCAACAAAAAAATTGTTTGCTTTCACAAAAAAATGTCTAAAATATGAATTATATTCCAAACTCTTGTATACAGTCAGACCTTCATAAGTGGATACCACTTAAGTAGATAACCTGTTTTAGTGGATACTGGGTGGGTGGTCCTGATTTCACAACAATTAAAAGATAGCAGTAATACTCCACTTTAGTGAATATTGACTAACTGGATACACCCATTAAAGTGAATACATCCTGAGGGTCCAGCCATGCCTTTATACTCCACACACCTGGATACCTGTACACTTTATTGTGTAGTGCTGATTGCTAGGGAACTAGGAGGCTGCTGCAGATGCCTGTTACCTTCTTTCTGTAATCCCTTTATCTTAATACCTGCCCCAAACACGCCACACGTTCTTTTCATTCATATATGCAGTTGCTGACAGTTTACTGAGTGCACAGTGTCTAAGCATACTTTAACTATGTTGTGTCTCCTTGGCATTGTAAGATGTCACTACTGTATGCTTACTGGATAAGTGGATATTCTGCTTATGTGGATAACATTAATCTGGTCTCACGGCTATCCACTTAAACAGGTTTGACTGTATTCCAAATTTGAGAAATGTAACCCAGCCTCAAATCCCTATAAATCGCTATTAATTGTATGAAGTAAATACTAACCTGCAGAGGTGACCCCTATGGAAACATACCTGCCTCAACATGACGGAGGGTGGAGAAAAACTGTGAAAGAGCTGCTTGGGAGGGACTGGAAAATCTGTAAGCAGGTGTGTGAATTTGTGTTCAGTGATTCAGAGGGATTCATTGGTGTGAGTACGGTCTTGTGAACTTTAAAATTCTAGGAGGAAGCAAAGGGGATCTGTTTTAATTTTTGCATGTGTCTCCTGGAAATCGTGGTAAAAGCTCTTCTTTGGGAAAACAAACAAAGCTTGCTCCTGTAGATCTTGTATCTTTTGACACAGACAGGAAAAGAAAAGGAGTGGAACAGAAAAGGGAGAGGGGAGGTGTCTGGTAGGAAGGGGGATGGAGTGAGGATCAGGCCTCCATAGTGAAGACAGACCTCAGAGGTAAGAAATCTGAGGATCCTGGTGCCAGAAACCCTACCCACCCCCAGGGGCCGCAAGACACTGCATGACGAGACCGCCAGGGCGCCCAACATGTCACAGCAGGCGCAGGAGAGAAATTCTGTCTGGGCTCATGCCTCTGCCTCCAAATCTAGGCAGCCGCCTGGCCTCAATCGCAGCAGGATAATAAAGGGCAACGTCCAAAGTGCCCCTGGAATGCCACCCAGCAAGCACCCCCTGCAGCCAGCATCGTGATTGAGTTGCCCAGTTACAGGTCTGCATGTTTGTCTCCAAGGGTAAATGATAACCCTTGCTTCAAACTTCAGTGCTAAACTTCAGAAATAAAGTTAAACAATGAATTATTTGGAAAAGACATCAGACAATATAACTGATTTTTCTTAACAAATACTGTCCTTGTTTTTCCTAAATTCAATCATGCCAGAGAGCTGAGAAGTGGTATAAAACCTTAATGGTGGAGGGCTCAGCGGTTTCAGGTGAGCTGGGAGGTGGAGATGGAGTTCAGGTGGCCTACAGGTCTCAGGAGGGCGGTCCCCTCTGGGAGCAGAATACACATTTAGCTGTACACAGACCATACTTTCATTGGACTCATGGCCCCTGGCATGGACCCCACAGCCTCAGGATCCAGCCCGTAACCCCGGACTGGTCTCTGGCCCACCTCCCTAGTGCCCCTTCTCGTACCTCCATTCTATACTGATATTTCCAAGCACAACAGTGCCTGGGAGCTGACTGACACATTCCTTCTCAGTGAATGCACACACACACACACACACACACACACACACACACACACATACACACACACATTCTTGTCTTAAGCACACACAAACACTCACATATCCACGTCTCTCATTTCTACAATCCCACCCCAGTCTTACCTTGTATGTGAGCACATGCATACATCATGTAGTCAGATGGGCACACACACACACACACACACACACACACACACCCTAAGAGCACAAACATACAGTTAATCGCCCTCTCTCACACGCACATAGAAAAAGACACACAAACAGACAGAGAATTCTCTCCATCTGTCTGAAAGAACTTCATTTAACTTGCCTCACGACTTCCCTCTGACTGACACCCCTGAACAGGGGGGCACCAGGAGGCTCCATCAGTCTCAATAAACCCCCATGAAACAAAACAGCCTGAGAGAAAGGCAGAAAGAGCCCTGGAACGACTGGAGGCATGGGCACCACCACAGCAGTGTGGAAAAATAAAAAAGAGATTATTTTCAGGTTCAAAGACACCCTTTCTCCATGCTTTCTGACCATCAATTAGAGTGGCCCGCCCCCCTCCCCCCCGGCTCTCATTGGTGTCATTCACCCGTCCGTCAGCCTGACACGGACACCAAAGGGCCTCATGTTGCGCTGCGGAAACTGTCTGTCAGCCCAGCAGCAGCTGCGATGACATCACTCAGTCCAGCCCTGGATCGCTGCCGAGGAGACGTGGGCAGAAGGCCCTCAGACCCGCAATCCCCGCACCCGACACTTTACCTGCTACCTGGCACCTCTTCCTTACCAGCCGTCACCCAGATCCTGCTCTGACAACCCCAACATTCCTACCAACAGCCCAGACCTTCCAGCCCAGCCTTTTCTAGTTAAGAGTGAGGAGATTTCTGGAAACAAAAACACAAACTTGATATCTGATAAGAAATCAAACCATAAGAAATAACATTCTTGTGGTATTTAAAGAAAATACTAACGAACATAACTACAAAAAGAAACAGGAAAAGCAATTTTGGTGCAGTGCAAAGCACTGTAATAACATATGAAAACAATGAACTTTTCTCTCTTTTAAAAAACAGGAAACAAATATCAGAGTTAAAAAATGTTTTGCCAAGCATAGCAGGACTTTATATAGAGAGACCCCACGTATATGAACACATTTAAGCATTTACATTTGTTCATTTAGCAAATTCTTCTCTCCAAAACGACACACAGCTCAAAGTAAACAACATTGCATCTCACCAACAGACGACAAAGATACAAATACACAGTTCTACCAGTACAGTTAGTTTAATACCACCATTTCAGCGGCACGCATTACACCAGTAGCTCTATATATACATTCATATACACCATGCAATTTTTGATATTGTATACTTGTGGGTGGTTTATATATGTATACAACCCTACTTGCATGTCACGCCCATATGGATATGTGTGTCTGAGGGAGTGTGTGTCTGCTACGACTGTATGCATACGCTGGTCTTTGTGTGTATGTGTGTGTCTGCATGTCTGACTCGTGAGGGGGTTTCATCACCTCTGGACCACCGGTGGGCTGTGTGCTCTGTGGCAGCTCAAGGTTCAGATCCCGTGTCAGTGCGCATCCGGCCAATGTCAGCAGTGCAAAGCGGAGCTGCCAGTGTACTGTTGCACTTACACGGGTCAACAATATCCACATCTCCGCAGAGCACACAGCGAGATCCCCTGAGGAGCTGGGGGGGGGGGGGTCAGACATCTACTCCACATTACGCTCTGTACACACACCTCTAGTGCATTACCCTCTGTGTACACACACCTCATTTGCCTTATCCTCCGTATATCATTACACACTGATTTGTTATACACACCTCAGCTGCGGGGCCCTCTGTACACTATATACAGCTGAAATCCACAGGCACACAAACACACACCCTAACTTGCCCTTTCTATGCTTATTTGAAATGATTTCACATGCAGTGAAAGAAACACAGAAGCTGATTGAAGCAAAACTAAAGAAGAGGAGAACAAGGCAGGACTGGTGTATAACCTCATTACGACACCATCCAGCATATTGTGACTGGTGACTGTGTGTGAGGCAGCGCAGGATGGAAGTTTTATTATCGGCATCAAACAAACAGTGCAACAGCCTCAATGTGATCAACCCTAAACAAGGTAGTTCCACAGTCCATCTCCTCTCTCAGTCCACTTAAGTACCTTGGCCGCATCTGATCCTCTTTTTCAACCACTGAGGAGGTGCACTTGGCCTGCAGTTCTGCCTGCCACAGCCATCCAGTGTCATGATGGAGTGGTGGTCCAGTGTGCACCGCGGTGTGGGTCTAGTTGCTGAGCTCTCTCCTTGGGGGGTCTGGTTTGCCTCACACACTCAATTTCACTATGTTCAGCACCTTGTTTCTGCAGTGTTGGTTTCTGTTACACATTGTTCTATTCTTCTTAATGTGAACGTCTTGCTATCTACAGTTAAAATGAAAAGCTGTTTCTACGACCCTATTTTACCAATAAAAAATGTGTTACTGTAGGAGAATGAATATCAAGAATCACAAATTGTTTATTGTCGAACACCCTTATTTATGAAGGTGTACAAGTTAGCACAAAATAAAGATCCTCTGGTCCATGGTACACAAAGCTGGGGGCAAGAAAATTTAGAGAACGATTAATACAAAGATGATACCAATATAGATAGACAGATAAATGCAATGCATAGATAAAGTACAACTAAATAAATACAGAAATGTACAAGTACACGTACATATACCTTCAACCTCCTCCCTCCTCATATCCAATGAGAGACACAACTCAGCTCCATGTTTCCACATTCACTCCAGTCCTGAACATCACAACAGAGAAGTCAAGTGAAAAAAGGCAAACACTGGAGACACTGTGTTACTACACAAACAGCTGAATGTAGCTTCTGAAAGCCATCATCTGGTATTCTTTTCTTCTGAGGTTGCTTCTGTGCATCAGGACAGCTCATTCACATGTGAAATGCTACACCTGCATGTTACCACTAATGTGTGTTTCCCTGTGACACTAAACTCCCTGTTTTTGCCACCCCAGCGCAGTCTCCTGCGATCACTCCAGAGCCACTTCATTAGGTCACAGCAGAGTCCTGGCTGCCCCCTCGCTTGCCCTCATTCTCCCCACCAGTGGAGACAATGACAGGAGCTGTGGCTTTCCTCCTGCAGCAGGGAACCACTGATCCGTTCCTTCCAGACATTTGTTGTGACGCATGGCTGGCCCATCCGAAGTGCACCCTTCCACAGCCTGGTCCTGCAAATAAACTGTCCAGGATGAGCTTTTGAGGGTCTACCTTGCCGCCCCATTGGGATTGATACAGAGGCCAGAATGACCCATATCTAACACCACACACAGAGCAAAGGTCATAGGACAAAACATCAGGTTATGTGGTGAAATATACTGGAATAATCGAGCACTACAGAAGGATGACCTATTCTGTGGAACCAGAGTCACAGAAGAGGTCAGAACTCAGTGCTACTGAGGTTCCAGTAAAGGGGTTCAGATGCTTCTCATGCCATGGAAAACAGTAGAAATGAAGCAATTGAGAGGATTGATTTGCTTTTTGTCAAAGAAAGTGCTGGAAACATGGCCAGTCCCCCTAGATAAAAGCTGGAGAGTGGCTTACTTTTAATTGTTTGACTGTTAGAGTAGTGTGGGTGGAAGGTGGAGGGTAAACCAGTGTGACATGGTGTCTAGGAAAGACTTGAGCTAAGACCAAATGGGAGAAGCAGCGTGAGGCTGACACAAGTGGCACAAGGGGATGTGACATCAGGAAATGTGACGCTGGAGAGAACATTTGAGAAATGGATGTGTTTTTTTCCAGGAGACCAGTGTCACACACAGTCAATGAGAAGGGAACTTTCCCACTCTGTCAGAGCGCTTCCAAGGCACTCGGCCAACTTTTCTACAGTTTGGCCCAATACAAGGAGGTACAGGGCCAGATGCAAATTACCCATGAAAGTGGCAGATTGTGATCCTGGATGGATCAGGTTTATGGATGCAAAATCATACAAAAACCAACACCAGGTTATTCTCCAAACTTCTTCACTGTTATTTTCCCACTTTGCTGAATTTAGCGTGATGTAACAATAAGAAAAATATTAACCTTCTTCTGTCTGTTGTACAGATAATTTCCTTCTAACTATGCAGGCTGTTAACTGACAAATGGCATCTGTGGTCTGTGACTCCCTTTGTTGGGGCAGTAAGCAGCGCTGTGTTTAGAGCTGCTGTCAGCACTCAAATGAACCAGGTTTAAACCCCAGCTCTTCCTGTAGTACCCGTCAGCAAGGTACTTACCATGAACTGATACAGTAAAAATAATCATCCTGCATAAGTGGGTGAATCCCTGTAAGCAGGTGAAAAGTGTAAGTTGTTTTTAAGAAACCCAGGGAAAATCTTTCATTTGGAAATTATGTTTTCATGTAAGAATTAAAATTAAAGTCAAACTTGACATATCACCTTATGAAGGAACTGTATTATCAGTGAGTGTATAACTTGCATGACATTAGTGTGCAATGAGAAACAAATACACATTATACTCAAGTACATTTCATCATAATGATAATAAATATAAATAGGAATGTGATAAGTGTATTATGATGTTTACTGGAGGTGTGAAGACTAGAGCCTTCAAATAGCACTAGTTTGTGCTAAAATCTTTTTTTCCTGTCCATTTCCATGTGCTTAAGGAACAGCATTTTTCTAAACCATTTTGACTGGTGATAGGGCTAAACCTGCTCAAGTTGGCTTATTTTATTTACTTGCTGTTGCATGATTTGATCCATGGTCCAGATGGTTGATTTTAACCATGCCTGAATACTCAAAGCCATTTCATAATGGAAACTCCTGTATGAGGCAGCGACTGCCAGCACGACTCCCATAAACCATCTCTAAAACCATGTACAAACAACATACCCATGAGCCTAAGCCAACACACTTAAAAATGAGCAGAGCAGTAAAATAATTTTTATAGCTACAACCACGTCAACGGTGTTTTAATGCAGAGTTTTAACAGCCGGCAAATCCTGTTGCGATTCCAGCTTTTCAGCAGCGTACAGTGAGTTAAATGTTGTTGAAAAAGCAACTATTGGGGCCTCTGTCATCTCCTTGGGAGACCTGTGTCATATGAGACTAAGATTATGCCCCTCATGAGTCCGACCCGTGTGCGTGGGCGTCAGAATGTTGTCGACTCTCTTTTCGGATCACATGTCCCCAGGACATTCGGGCAAGAGAGAGAGGCTTGAAAAGCATGTCCATGCTGCGATCACAGCCGTGTGAAAGGAGCCCCTGAGCCAGAGGCCCGGCCCCTCAGACAAGCCTGACCACAAGGACGATAAGTTTCACACAGGCGTGAGAGACGCGCTGTACAGAGCGCCTGCGCCATTATGAGGCCGCCATGGATATTAGCGAGAGTGATCAGGTCACTTTAGAACAACAGGGAGAAAGGATAAGAAGGATCTAGAAAACCAGGGGTGGGTGATGGGGGTGGCATTAGCACTGAGCAGAAACTTGGACTGTGAGACTTCTTTTCCCAACTGGACCAGAAGTGTTTGACAGGCAAAGACAGAAAAATAAAATTAGATTTTCTGATTTATCAAAGCAAAATGTATTACAGATATTAGGCACTGTCGTTTCTAATTTATTTCATCGTTTCAGTTTTGCAGTAAACCTTCCACATTGCTGTTATTCATCTCATTTTGAACAGAGGACTTTAAAAAGTGAAAAGTAAAAGTGTTAAAAAGCATCACTTCTCTAAAGCGTCTCTGGCAGCTTTTTAATATACTTTTAATTTGTAATGATACACATCTCTGCTTTAGTGATAATATTGCCACGTGGATCATCTCAGTAAACTGCATTGCAGTTTTTTGTTTTTACGTCAGTATTTGTCTGTAGTGTATTTTGTTCACTACATCATTTTTATCTAGTTATTTGTGCAAAATAATGATTAAACTTGCAATTTCTTGCTATAAAAAAACTGATTTTTTTTTTAGAAATTACAAAATAATTGATGCATAGAAATTGATTTGGAAATATTATATAATATAAATCAATATATGAAAAACAATTTTATTTTTTAACAAGTTAAATGCTAAAAGTAATATGCCAGTAGGATTCACTAACAGACATTTTATTTTCTGACATAAAAAATAAACTTGTACAACATTAAACTGAAACACAGCCGTGTATGTTTTTAGTAAATGTCCATTTTTTGCAGCCCATATAGGCAGCAGCTATGAATGTATACTAACTCTCAAACACCCACAGACAAGACCCAGTTCACAAGTCTCCTTTTTCTATTTATTTATTTTATTTTGCAATTAGAAATTTAAGGATTTCTCTATGAAGCCTGTGGGAAATAAAAAAAACTCATTCTGGAAAACTAACACAAAGTGACTGTTTAACTGGGCATTTCACAGACAGGTAAAACTGTTCTTTCTCAGTCAGCTGTGGCAAATCATTGGTTGCCACTATTAATATGCGTGTTTGCTAAATTCTGTTCCACTTCAGCGCTACAGCAATTGGGCTTAACTAGAGCTGCTGTCACACGGCTACTAAATAACATGGAAAATTACCCAAACTAAAAATGAATTTTTCAGTTAGCTAGCCTGCAAGCATGAGACCGTGTTGAAAGATTTTAGTCCCGCATAAAGCATGACTGCTCAATTTTAACGTCTGGACTGTATCGGCCTGAAATAAAATGTTATTCACCCTATGAACATGCAGCATATTGGTGCTTTTTAAAATCAATTAAGTACATTCATACATGCATGAAATATAAGAGCATATATAACACTTTTCAGAGTGTGTCTTATTGGAAGTGGAATACGACCCAATAAAGACGCTTTGTAAAATACATCCCTCTCTCTTATGAGCTGTAACACACATCACAGAGTGTGAAAAGTGCTCATTAAAAGCTCTAAAACAAATTCTGTGACTGGTACGGGCCTGAAAAAAAGAAAAAAATAACAGAACTGACACGGTCGGTGCATGTCTTCTGGTAACCCGAGAATAGAGGGTTGACAGAGGAATCTGCTCCTTGAAAAGCGCCAGTCAGAGCTGCTCCGTGAGGCCTGGGCGCACCAGAACCGGGTGCCGGATCCAGGTCGGCCATTTGGATACGCATGCCAACTGGACGCGTGAGTGTGATGTTTCGAAGCTCTTTAAAGAACGCTTTCTCTGGACAGCCGCTGGAAAGAATGTTTTGGTGCGACTGAGGGAATGTCTGCAGTTTCACTCGGCTCACGGAGGACCAGCAAAACTACATAAACATCTGTCAGCCATTAGGGATCAGGCCCCTGGCTCAAGAAATTCTCTTTGACCCTTGACCTTAAACAGCACTCAACCTAAAAAAACCCTGATGTATTCATACATCTCTGTCAGTGAATTCTTGAAGAGCCGCAGTTGATTATTATCCTCATCGCTAATGCTGAAAAAGATCATAGTTCACCTATTTTGTAATCACAGACACGGAAACCATATGATCACAGGCAGTTTGGGGCCACAAATCTTTTAATTCTGCTGTAAATGTTGGACCGCCTGTGCTAGATGGACGTGCAAAAAGCCAGGACTAAGGGAAGATAAAGAAAGAAAATAAAGAAATAATAATGATAAAAATACACATCTTGCAAAATATCTGGATCTGGTTGAGCAACAGTTAATTGAGTATTAATACAACAAACATGCACACATCCATCTGGAGGAACACATGTTGGCTTGGGGTCTGTAGGTCAGGTAATGGTCAGCAGCGCATTAGCAGTATAGGACTGCAGGTCACAAGGTCATAGAACAGCAGTCATCACTCTAACAGACTTCCTCCAGGCAGTTTCTTCTGCATCTTATTCCACGAGAAGATGAACCACTTGCATATGGTCAGTAACACGAGCATTGTGACCACACAGCCTCTGAGAATCACTGCTCAGTGCAGTGAGAGGGAAGCAGGTAATCCCTGCACCATCTCCACACCACAGAGGAGGTGATGAAAAGTGACAGGGGGGTGCTGAACGGAGACTGTCGCGGATCAAACATGCCCATCTGTCTGACATTCAGCCCTGCAATGGACTGGTGTCCCATTCAAGGTGTACTTCCCCTAGACTAGTGCCCAGTGATTCCAGGATAGACTCTGGACCACTGCAACATTGACCAGGATAAGCGGTTAATGAAAATAGATGAATGGATCTAGTGTGATGTCTCACACTGAAAGACCCAGCAACACATAATAATAAACAGCAGAGAACCTTCAAATGTACTATCAGTGTAAACCAACAACATTTGAGGAACACAAATAAAGGGAAAAGCCTTAAAACTCAAAGTAATTCATGGCTTAATAGGTCACCTTACCTAATATTTCTTTTGTCACCTGAGCACTGGATTAATTCAGAGTGAAGAACCAAGAGTGGCTTTCAAAGAACAAAACTACCTTCCTGGTTAATTGTACTTTTATCCAAAGGAGCTGTGTCTTATTCTATTTGTGCTGCTGGTTATTCATGCTGTAATAGTCTTACTTTTGTGGTCAGGACACTTCCTTATGTAGTTGTCACGACCGCACGCTCCTCACACACAGTGTCGTCACAGCCCGACTCATCTTTACAACCATGGTCTAGTCCCAGCGGAGCCAAGTTTGGTGCCTGTCTCCAGGCTGCACGGCTGCAGTCACATCCCCAGTCCCATGGAGTCACAGACCGCTTTGGGCCACTTGGGGCTACAGCGGAGACACACTGGCTTCCCTCTGCCCAGACTGCTGGAACCCACGTTTCCTGGACCAGCGAAAATACCACAGCAAACACCCCCGAAACAGCCGGACACTAAGGAGAGCTGTCAGCAATCCATCGGTGCCTCTCAGTTCCCATCCGCTGGCTCACTAAAGTCAAACTCTCATAGTCTGGTTCCATTACATTGTTTGTTTATGTACTTGGCGGCCTACAGTGCTTACCTTGTTTATGTCCTACCCAAAAACTGTTGCTCTTCTGGTCAGACTTTTCCTCTCCAAGAGGTACAGAGCAACACTGAGGCTCAGAGACACGCAACCCATAATTCAGCCTTGTCTCATTAGGGCAAAATCATTTTCCATATCACGATTGTCATCACTTACTGACCAGCTAACAAACAATAACAACAAACCCGTTGTTTCCTGCATGTATTTTTATTTCATAGGTGTCCTTGGATGTGAAAGCACACGGTGACGATTTAAGGGGACCAAATCATGCTATTTGTCACACATCATAGAGGGTGATGACACAAAGACAGGTCCTAGTCATGTGGACTTTAGTGACGGCGTAACTGCCAGCCCTGCTGAATCGCCTTCTTTGATGCTACTGTGCCTTTTGTGCACATCTAAGTAAAAACCTTCTATTCTTGATGTTGTTCCACAACATTCACGCTGTCATCGCAGGCTGGGTTACTTGGCATTGTTTGTGACATTTTCTTTGTTTACTTAACAGTTTTTGCTTTCTTTTCCACAAAGAGCTCTGCCAACTGCTGAAAGCAGTTATGTTTATCGAGTCAGCATCTTAGGAATCGGAATCTGCAGCCCTCAATACAGCAGAGCGGCATTCTGTCAGCAACTTGAAGAGCTGACCTCCTCACCGAGATCTGCCAAGACCACAAGCCAGAGCCTCCGGGACAGCAGCGGAGCGGCCTTTTCCGTCCTCAACATTTAATCTCAGGAGTGAGCCCTTGGACCACAAATCAGTCATTTTGTGTGTGTGTGTGTGTGTGTGTGTGTGTGTGTGTGTGTGTGTGTGGAATATGCCATTATAGTTCACCTGCATGCAGTCACTTTAGGGATCCGCATCTCTCCCACCTCAGTCCAAACACAAAGAACAGGCCCGTCAAATGCAAAACCACCACATCCACTTTCACAGTGGACACAGAATGGCCTACACTCCCCCAAATATGCAGGTTGACCACCAAACTAGGCTGCACTGTGATTTGCCTCTTCCCACTTTTAACCAATTACAACCACTACTATTACTGCTGCTAATAATAACAAAAATAACTATAATTGTTGCTTAGCTGACACTTTGATCAAATGCAACCTAAAGCATGTGACCTTTAATAGGCAGAGCATTTTATCGGAGCAATTCAGGGCATGTACTTTGCACAAGCCAAGTAAAACGGCAGTAGGGATTTGACCCAGTAACCTTCAGTTTGCAAAAGTGCGTATGTCTTGCAAACTACAGATCCTGATCTGTGTTTTTGAATTTACAATTTAAAAAATTTAAACACAAAAGGGAAATTATCTCACAGAAACTACATAACAACTACGTGTTTATACCAAAAGGTCACTGTTCTGATATTACAAGCCTTAGGTGCCTGTATGTTTTTGTCATATTTCATTTCAAGACAAAAAATGTCATTGGTTCCAAAGTAAGCTTTTGTAACCCAACATCTCATTCTATTATGTCATAGAATATGGAATGCTTGTGACATTAATGATTGTGCTTATTTTTTATGGCTGACAGCTCTTTTGTGAAGAATCAAGAAGCAACAGGAGGCTGTTCTGCAGTTAATATCAAAAAATGCATCTAACAAATGCATTCACAAAAAAGAAGACTCAATAGCTCACACCAAAGTCATAAACATTTGCATAATAATTTAATTCTACACCTACACACTGTAAAGAGCTAGAATGTACAGCATGACTTAATCTATTATTAGATCTACTTGATCTATTTACACGTGCAAAAGATTCACTGGAATACAAACAAGATTATCTCTGCTTTTCTTACTATAAAATGCCCACAATCTTGATTTTTGGGACTGATTACTTCTATGCAACTTTAGCCAGGTGAAAATAATCGAACAGCTCCCTCTAGTGGGCAGTAGGTGAAGTCTTATTGTCCACATGGACCGTATCTTACATATTTCAGAGAAAACTAGAGCAAAATTCTACATCTTCAGTGGAAAGAGTGCAGGTCGTCTTAGTTTTCAATGTAAATGACTACAATCTGCGTATATGATACAAATTGCACTGTAATGAAATTGAATTTTACTGTGAAAAATGGCAAAGAACTATATTACCTTTGATTAGAAATGTAAAAATACACATAAGACAAAGAACTTATTCAAACTGAATTATTATTTTCACATTTGTAACGAAAAGAATTCCTCTGTAAACTGTCCAATGCGCGTCCGCTGGAGGGCGCTGAGAAGCGCGTGGAAATGAGGAAAAAAACTAAGCATTTGTTACATGATACGGTATGATTTGATTGGGTGAGCAGGTTCGTTGCGTTCAGCAATATTGACCAACCAAACGTCTCAATATTCAATGGAAACTTTGATTGGATGGAAGGGACCTGTCACTCAAAGCTCTGCGGCGCTGTTTCGTTTGGAGGGCCGCTAGTCGGTGGTCAGGAGGCATGCAGGGAAGAGCTCCGTGTGGACAAATAAAGTTTAACTTTCATTCATCTATTTAACTGTAGCTCTGCGTTAAATAAATTATTGGAAAATATATTTTATTAATCAACACAAATGTACAATTTCTGAAGTCAATATTCATTATAGTAATGAACAAATACATAATAGCTTTTCCAATTAATGGTCTAACATAAAAACACAGGTTGCCGTTTTACAGTAGGTTATTTTCATTCACATTTTATTTCTAAAACCTGACATTCAATTAAAAAATATTTTCGGGTCTTTAGAATGTAGACAATATGTCAAATCTAGACAATGTACACAATTATAGCAAATAACTGTCTAGTATTTTATATAATTACCTATCCAGTTTTACAAATGTGAGCATTTACCCAGAAGTAAAATTATAAAATCACTTGATATATCACCTTCACTTAATAAATAATATGTATAAAAAAATTAACATTTCAGTGGTTTGAGAATAATTATGCATATCACATCTAAGAAAATAGTTTAAAACTGTGCATCAGTGAAATTCAAACTAATCTCCTAACTTGATTAGGTGGTAATAATAAATGTCACTACAAGAGAATATGCAGAAGTAAGAGAAAGTTATTAAACTGCAAAAAAGTACAATAATGGACCTGTGAGAGGACTGACCCAATTAAGCATGGTGCCGCAATGAAACAGGAAACTGAACTAAATGCATAATCTATGTTGCAAATGAGCACATTTGCCATTTGCTTTCCATCTGTGAACATTTTAACATCAGTCGGAATTTCAGAATCGTAATGGAGCTACAAGTGCTCCGCACAAACTTGGCAACACAACTGAGCACCACTTCCTCCGGACAGCGCACCACATTGAACTCCCACAATCCCCTGCGCCGCGTCATTCGTGTGCGCGCATGCTCCATGATGCACCCTTCGGCTCACTGACGTCACGGCCCGGTGACCAATCACTGTTTAATTACGTGGGGCGGACTTCTGTAATGATTTAAGAAGCAGATCATAATAAATCTGTCCAGAACGTCACGATTTTGATTTAAATCCACTTTGTATCGTTATGAAAATACTCGTGGATTAATAAATGGCTTTAGATCTACTTGCAAGGACTTTACAGAATTTCAAAGTGTGTCCGGGGGGACACAATTAGAGGACTTTAAACTCGATCGTGCAGTTAGCACTCGACACTGTTCATTTTTGGGAGAATCGATTTGTTCAAATTACCACGGCTTTCCTTCTGGTTTTACAAGGCAGAGCCGACAGGACCGACGAAACGCCAAGTTATAAGTTATTTTTGCCTGAAGGTTTTCCTGTGGAAACAACTGTCCGTGGGTCTGAAATATATGTCTTTGGTGATCGAGCGAGTGTCAGCGACCAAGAGAGAGATTCAAATCGCCATACCTGCTCTTTCTGTATTTCGGAACCATTATTTTCTGCTTTTGCAGGGCAACATTGACCAGGTTTGCATTATGTTACGGCTATTTACATTTAAGGAAACTCAGGGTCTACACATACTTGACCTATCCAGCAACAGTTTTAATGAAAAACGGCGTAGTCTAACAGTGTCATATAGTTGATAACTGCACAATGTAGTTTTTGTATACACTCATTCATACATACTTACATACATACATAAATCCTGGAGAAATGGAAGAAAACGGAAGCAAACATAGCGGAAAAGCAAGTTTAAATGTCAGATGAGGATCACAGGGGGAGTCCTCATTTTTTAAACAATGAACTCTTAACTTTAGCTGAAATCGTATATGTCTTTAATGCTAAAACTGTAAAAAAAAATCGCAGTCTAATGAACTATTTCCGTGCAGCGTCTTTACAATAAATCTCCCCGTGGTCACGGTGGAAAATTGCTTCTTTTGAGGTCGGAGCTGGCGATCTGACATAGATACAACAGGATATAAATTCTAACAAATGACACCTTATAGCTGAGTTGTAAGGTGGTAGTAGTAGTAGTAGTAGTAGTAGTAGTAGTAATAATAATAATAATAATGCTGTTGAATAATGTTTTATACGTGTACTAGTATCAGTATATAATTCCAGTAAAATTATTTCATAACAAATGAATATAAGAAACCAATTAAAATAAGAATCGTAAATACTGACATTTAAGGCACAACCACAATAATAACCAGGTTATAACAAGATCTTATAACAAAGAGTGTCGTCCCATCCAAGGTGTAGTTCCATAGCCTGGTGCCCACTGATTCCGGGATTGGCTCCTGACCGCCGCGACCCCAACAGGATAAAATAATTACTACTAAAGGACTGAAGCGGATTTACATTTAAAACAAACAAACCAATATTTCAACTTTATTTGCGGTTTCAATACTACTCCATATATAAAAATATCAAGATGACAATCTTAACATTTTGTAAAACAACGGTGAAATTAGCACTTTTGAAAAGACAGGCACTGACCTTGATTTACATAATCCGTCCCGTCTATTCAAATTGTGGAGGTGGTTATAAAAATGTTAATAGAAATACCCGTCCCCTCTCGAGTTTGTTACTATGTACTTAAATACAAATTTATTTGCGTCCCTACCCACCTAAGATGATAAAAGTTTTGCATATACAGTGCATATGAGGTAAAGTAAAACCTCTTAAGGAAAATCTCAGTCCTCCCAAGGGTAGATAAACATATTGCACCGTTATTAAAATAACGATACACATCCCACACCTCAGTAATTAATTACTCTATTAAGTATGTATAATTTTCTGCACATATCCCATGAGTTTTATGGTGATTCAAAAGTAATAATTATATCATTCTCATTGCGTGGCATTCGATCATATTTTAATTTTTACAAATTCTAATTAATTTTAATTAATTAAAGTTTAATTTTAACTTTAATTATTAATTTCATTAAAAAATTTGACAAAAACTGCCTCAGTTATGTAATCTGTCTGTTGTGTGGGAGAATTTTCAATCTAGGAAAACGAAATTGCTAATATTCTACGAGCCATATATTTATTCATCAGTTTCTGGGCGTAGAATCCGTGTCAGCCAATTAAAATCAAGCAACGACACGCCTCTTAACGTAACCTCCCACTGACGAATAGTCTTTCGCCGCAGCGTGAAGTCATTGACACAACGGGCCAATAATAATTCAAAGGAGCTAACTCCCCGTGTGACGTAAAAATGACATCCCTTCCAGAAAGGGTTAGCTCATCCCCCAGGGCTAAACGCTTACCAATTAAAACAGTTATGCAAATATAACCGGGGCGGGGCTTCGCAGCGAAAATGGGAGGTGGTTTAGAGTTTAAACCAATTAAATCGGGACAGTTTTTTGGAAGGATACAACAGTATTTATGCCTGCAGGGAAAGTCACAAATGCTGCTGTTCATTATTTCACAAATTTTAGTAAATAAAGTTATAAAACAAATATTTAAAACAATTTAGCAACTTTAAGGTCACATTTCTAAAAAGTGTTTCATCCTTTTATTTGGCGAAATAAAATGAAATGGCAGTGCATGCTAATACAATTACATAAATGTATAATTCAGTAACCAAAAATAGTTAATATTTTAGCAACACACGTTCCATCATAAAATAAAAAATGATCTGCAAACGCAGAAAAAAATGTGACTCCACCATTGAAAATTTAAAAAGTAATAGCATCAGATAACAATATCATGACTTGTCACACCGGCTTGAACTTGGAAAAAAAGGCTGGCAGTTGTGGAGTTTCAGGTTTATCTTCATTATCAAGCTACAGGTTTCAGCTTTTCAGGGCTGTTGCAGAAGGGGGTCTTTAAAGTAATAGAATCCTGTATTGTTGGGAAACAGTGGAACATTGCCGAGGTGACAGCTTAGCAGGGACAGGGGGACCAATACATTAACACCAGTACCAAAGCAGTTATACGCCAGCAGCAGGACTGGCTTGAAAAGTGGAAGGAAATGGTCCACCTGCCTGAGACAAACTCTCACAATTAATAGAAATAATGAGGCAGGTAGGTTTATTTATTTTTATAAATAGTGACATCAATACTCTTGTGACACAAATAATGTCAGAAGGAAGTTGACTGTTGACCTATTCAACTGCCACCATAAAAATGAATACATTTGCAACAATGTGATTCCACTTCACACCACCAGATGGAAGCAAATGACGACTTTCTTAAGGAACTTTGCACACAAGATGTATGAAAAATGTCCGGTTTGAATTCATTCCAGTCACAGAGTTCAAGGATCACTGGATTTTTAAACTGTCTGTAAGAATAAAAAAAATAATCTTTAGGACCGAATACACAATGTATGAATGAAGTAAACCGACACACTTATTGTCTCAGTTGCTCAGGTGATGTTTCAACCACAGCAGTTTTAAGTTTGGCCCAAATATCACAATTTAGTGTAGAATTACAATGGTATATTGTACTTACATTGAATGACATATATTGGTTAAATAACAGGCTTTATAATAAAACAGAGGGCCCCCTACCTGAACTTTAAGCTTTTCCTTTTAATTTGATGTACGCAACACACTGTTTGTAAAATCTTTATATTTCACTGTGTTTTTGACTATAGTATATTTGTATATTACTACAGTGTGTATGTTAAAGTAATACAGCAACAAAATTAGTGTCACACAACAATGTTTACAAAATATGATCCTGGACAAAATTTCTGGGCTTTTGCCAGTCCAGGTCCAAAGTGGCTGTCTCCCAGAACCAGAGCCAACAAACTGGGGTCGACACAGTATTTTTACTTCGTCTGAATTCTTGATTAATTAGACTGGACTTGGTTTTTGGCTTAATTCTTAACTGACATTTTCGTAAAATCATTTAGAAAACTTTCTCTACACATTTTTGCTCATATGTTTAAAAATGGATTATTACTCCATTGTCACTTTTCCTTGAATTGGAGTACTACATTTTGTTCTGAGCTAAGAGAACCCAAAAAGCAATTAGTTAAATATTAATTTTTCAGTAGTATGAAGAAATAATCAAATTTCAAATTATCATTTTATTCAGATGTTGGGAATATGATGATTTAACAGGTACTACTGTCAGCCTCAGTGTTGTTCATGTACGTTCTCTCAGTGTTTTATGTTTTTCCTCCCATTTAGTAAAGACTCAGCTCTCGGGGTCATTGGCCCTCAGGCTCCAAGCCCCCCTTACTGTGTGGCTTTCCTGTGATGGAACAAACTGCTGCTCATTAAACACTGCCACACAAATATGACTATTGACAGCAAAAAAGCAAGGATTATAGCAAAAACATCTTTATCATTTTACAGAACAACAGCTGCAGATGTAACATATAAGCCTGAATTATGCCAGAGTCAAGAACACTCGATTTATATAAGTTACCTGAAAACTGATGTAAAAACTGCAGTTCAAAGTGGTCCGGACTTGAAGTTCAGGATTCAGAAACACAATAGAGGTCGCACACTCGCTGCAGTGTGGGTTTACACCAGCAGGGGGAGCCACACACCACACTGGCAGCCTTTTTTCGTTTTCTTTTGAATCAAGTTGTATGATTTCATAACGGAAATGAGCCCAGCAACGTTGAAAGCCCAAATTCGTATTTAATCACATGGATGAAAATAAATAAAAAGTCAACACAATATACAAGATTAATTAATTGTATTTATTTAATAATTTTAGTAAAAAAGAAAGAGAACGTGCAAAGTTTGCATCATGTATTATTATTATTATTATTATCATCATCATTGTTATTGTTATTATTGTAAACACATTGTATATATTGCAATTATTGTATGATAGGTGAATAAAACCTCGTGATGACAGCAGATGTACGGGGGATGGTGCTCGAACAATAACAATACAAATAACAGTTCACACAGAGTAAATGGTATAAACATTCAGCTTGTGCACCGGCGAGGTCTCCGGTTCGTCATCCGCGGCTGCCCAGCGCGAGCTGTGACGTCACGAGGCGTGACGTTCGTGCGTCCCCGAAAAGAAAGTTCTGTAGCGCACTGACTTCCAGCACATTCCGAGTCCACGTGTTACAGAACTTTGCTTTCGAAAACAAGCGGTCTCCTCCAGTGCCTTGCAAAACCCAAATCGTAACGTCGACGTGGACGAGACAAAACAAAGCACGTGCGTTTTAAATGGCCCCTTAAGTACATTTTCATACATGCATAAATGCTGTCAGAAGTATTCAATATAGAATAAGTTATTAAAGAAATAAAGCTGAGATACTAAACTTTCAGACGACAAACTCTAAGAACAACAACTGTTACTGTACAAAAAAAGCTGCGAAGCAGTCGCCAGCTCCTTGTTCCTTCAAGTCATTTAACTCAACTGTCTTGTTTGTGCTGCAGGAATATACGCAGCTGTGATGACAGAGGAGGAGCGAAGATCCCCGAGCGCCTGTTTACCTGCGCGGTGCACATCGACACAGCTGTTGTACTTTAGAGCCCCTCCAGCTGCCCCGCTGCCGACGTGGAACCAGTTGCGCCTGTGGGAAACAGCGCCCTTTGATTGGCTGCTCTCGGTGGGGTCGAAGGTCGCGACAGCTGCTCAAGCGCTGGAGAAGTACCAGGTCTTCAGCTGTGAGCGAGGGAGCATGATGCTCTTTTACAGCAACTGTACACCAAAATATTCCTTATTTGAATGAAGATATGCAGCTTGTAGACTGAATTTACATGTAAAAAAGTTGGTTGGGGTCCTGCAGAGGTGGCTGTAATGTCAGACCTGTTTAGCTTTATGTTGTGTTTTGATTAAAAGTTAATTTTCTTAAGGGTTCAAATACGCACCACAAGTTACAATACTAGTTGTTAAAGCTGTAACCCTCCTATCCATGCTTTTGGGGGGTTTTTTTTTTTTTTACAAAAAAGAAAAGCAGAAACAGTAACAATGCTCAGTGTTGGTGTTGATAGTATGATCTTTGATGTTGTCTGTCTGCAAACCCAGTAAATAAACAAGTGACAGGCAACACCAATAAAGAATATGAGCAAAACTTCTTACATAGAGAGAGGGAGGAAAGAGGGGAATATTGTAACTAAAATGGAAAAGTTCCAAAACACCATGCTGCAGCTTAAGTTGAACACACTTAATCCTTATTCCTCTTTGGGGTCTGCATAAAACTGGAAGACTCTTATTTCTTCTTTCCTGGACCTTAGAATGGATGACAAAAATGTCCTCCCTGAAATGGCTCATGAGGATGAATCTGGTGGCAGTCAAGTCATTCATCTGTTGCATAGAGCCCTCAAAATCTGCTTTCACTGGTATGTGGAGTGCCTAGTGAGGGTGAAACAGGCTTCATCTGTGAGCAAATTCACAGATATCTCGATTGGTCTGAGGTAAACTCATATCATCAAGGCAGAACGTTCAAATTACACACAATTCAGTTTGGACTCAAACCCACCTCCACACAGGGAAGACACTGAGGCATCTGCACTACTCACTGCACCACCATATTTCCAATTCTTAGATGCACCTATACATACAAGTGTTAAAAACTTCCGATCTCTCACTTGCCTTAGAAACCAGTTGCTATGAGTCCAGTTCGACTTGATGGGACTTCCATTGTTAAAATCACGAGTGTTAATATTGACTTTTGACTAAATTCAAAATAAAACATTTGTTTTGATTCATACCCAGTGAAGGTGCAACTGGTATCACCTCAGAGCAAATTCCAATATCTGGAGCAATCGGTGGGGAAACCACATCTGAGTCTGTACCTCAGTACAAAAAGTGAACAGAATTATCTTTGCCCAGATTGCAGCACTATTAGAGTCACAGTCCCCCTTAAATGAGCTACAGTTAAAAGAATAGCAGCAACAGCAAAAATTACACAATACTCTATTAATTTCCAGCAAACGGACTTTCATAAGGGGATTACAAAACAACTAAAATAATTATTGTCAAATGAGTTTATGATTTCTGCATAAAGTTGAAGACATGATATCATAATGGTGAGGGACCTGGGCTTCGAATTCAAGGGTTGTTGGCTGTAGTCTGTGTTAGTGTCAGAGCCACAGTGACCCTGCACTGGACAAACAGTTGCTGATGATGGATGAATGGATGGATGGATGGATGGATGGATAGATGGATGGATGGATGGATAATGTAATACATTTTAAATCTTAAAATAATGCATCCAATTACTTATCATAAGAGGTTAAAGGATAGAATAGGGTAGGACAGGATGGGTTCACTGCTTTATTTGTCCCTGCAGGGAAATTCAAACACACAGCAGCTAAAGACTCATAACAACATGACACATAACAGCAATATTCTCATAACACATAGAGTAATGCACTTATACCCAAACAGAAATGAACAATTTTTACATATACATGTGGAAGTCAAACTCTGCTAGTGACATGATGATTTCCAATAGTATTCTGACCTTTTGTGGTTTGGTATGAGGTGTGAATGTGGTTAGCAGGGGGACTCGGGAACTTCCCATATTGCCTTTGTGTGTTTCCATGACATACAGTATAAGAGAAGGTAAGTGCTATAAAAAAATAACAAGAAAAACAGAGTTATAACCTCAAACAAGAATATCTGCAACCCAACCCAATCTGGTCCAGAGTCCACATACAATCATCTCAGATAGCAATTATTGACAAGTTCTGCCTTGTGTTCCCATACAAGTATAAGCTGTAAGTAAATTTACACTTATTTTCATACTAACTAATTTCCTTTGCAACTTTAATTGAAGAACGATGTAGTTGTCTTGATTACATACAATATGTTTCCATCAAAATAAGGAGGTGGGGCACACAAACACAGGGGAAGAATGAATGACTAAGATAGTATTGGATACAGAAAAAGGGATGATGAAGTAAGTGGAAGCAAGCAGAGAAACATAAAGTCTCTTGGGAAGAGTTTGGGAGAGCAGAGCCTCAAAATTTACATTTATCTAAGGCTTTTCTCCAAAGATACTTACAATGATAAATTACACTGATTTACCCATTCATACTGCTGGGTAATTTTTACTGTCTCAAATCAGGGAAAGTTCCTTGTAACTGTATTACAGCAGGAGGTTAAATTTGAACCCTGGCAACTTAAGGTCCAAAAAGAGCAGTTCTAACCACTACAGCACCTGCATACCAAGTACTTGATCCAGGCACCCGTTTAGCCATGAAAAAAGATTGTGTTTCATCACTATTTGTGTCGTGATCATGTTTTGAAGGTTGTCCATTGGTGAGGATATGGTGTATAATAACACCTGCCAGCTGGGAAGGAAAACTATATCATTTGTCAGGGAGGTGAAAGAGCAGAATCTGCACCAATTGCCAGTTTTGGCATAAAAAATATATTTGTAAAACCAGGCATTGTCTTGTTATCTGAAGTTTCTAGTCATGTTGGAAGAACACGTGAAGGAGGCCAATAAGTGGAAGACCATGAGATATGAAGAACTAGTGCACCAATGATATTCCGAATGCTGGAGTGCAGGGAGTGTGCCCAGTGAACTAGACTGCCGAGGATTTCACATACAGCTCAGGATAGCACTACCTGGACATAGAGTGGAGTCTGATCAACCCTGTCCACCTGGGCATGCGTGTTTAATGTTGAAAAACATAAAACACCCAATGACCCCGGATTAAATCACTCATTATGCATCCAGGTATGTTGCAAGATATGTGCAATAAATACAGTTTTGTTGGATTGCATGATGGTTATAATTTCCCTGGCTTCTTAATATGTTTCATTGCTTCTTTATAAGGAAGCATAGATCTTTTGAAAAATCTTGTACAGAAAACTTATCCCAGATAAGGTTTTCATTACTATTTATGTTCGAATTAAGGAGTGAAGAAAAATCTATTTACCAGTCTGGAGAAGGCAACTAATTTTGCACATGCTGCACATAACCTTGAGACAGATATGACCTTATACTGAATCTGTTTCAGTGTTAGCATAATACATTTATAGTCAGACACAGATCTGTTTAATTTTTCCATCAGCGATAGGAATGTATGTTATTATGACCGTGTCATTGAAATATACATGTGGTGTGATATTGAAGTGCTAATTAAACTGATTGTTTAAAAACATCAGTATTGAAGTATATATTTCTGCAAATCCTATGTAATTAAAACTATGGACAGAACACTGGTTGAACTACCACGTAGTTCATGACCCGATTTAATTCTTCGACTGCAGAAGTGGAAGCAGTACCTACAGATGTGTGCGGTGACATTTTGTAGATATTCAACGATCTCGCCAACATTCCACTTTGATTGGCTTACAACCCATCACGTGGGAACTCTGTGCCAATCAGGAAATAATGCGTCGCGTCTGTTAAGCGAAAGAACCTCCCAAAGCGGCGTGTCTTGGAGGTTAATATGCAAATATCTCATTGCCTCTCCTCCTCCACTCGGTACAATGAGTGAGGTTTGATTCACTTCAGTTTATTTGTTGTTAAAACAGAAGGCAAAACGGTGGTTTAATTTCTGTTGTAACTAAACAGGAAGGAATTTCATAGCGAGTGTGGGAGCAGCCGCTTGTTTTAAAAGCATGTTACTGTTGCGAAGCTCTGAAAAGCCGGTGACGAGCTAGCAGACAGCTGTGCCGGTTGCGCTGTCTCTTTGTTTGACTTGGCCAAGCGTGCTCTTTTGTTTGCAACTCCTCTTTGTCCACAGAAGCGAGCCACTGACAGGCACTGCTTCGACCCTTTCGTTTAGCTTTAATTTCACAATGCAATACGTGAAGAAGTACTTTTCCGAAGGACTTATCCAGTTTGCGATTATTTTGAGCCTAATCGGAGTTCGCGTTGATGTGCCGCTAGACTCGTACTTGAGTGGATATCTGTCGCCCCTCTTGGAGACGCACGCCGGTCAGAGTTCAGCCTACACACAAACTCCCTTCCACGCTCTGCGGGACGCTGTCGACGGCCACAACCTACACGCCAAGCGCGCAGACTTGGAACAGTACTTCGCGTGCCGGCGGCTACTGCACGAGGTCCGTGCGCTGGGCTCACCGCGCTTCCCCACGCGCCTGAGCGCGTGGTTGGTGCATCTGGTGCCTGCAGAGCCTGGCAGCTCCGAGTCGAGGGAGACTCCGGGCGACGCCGTGCGGGACGTCAGCAGCAGCGACGCCGATGATGGGAATGAGGAGGACGGAGACGCCCGGAGAGCGCGAGAAGACCCGAACAAGGCTGCTGCACGCGAGGAGGACACAAGGCCCAACGCCAGCCCGGCGGCTCGCGAGCCCTGCAAAGAGGTAGAGGAACTGAAACCATAGCTCGGCGGCTATTGTCTCGAAAGGGACAAGTTAGGGGTACTTGTTGTTGGTGAAAGTTATTTGTTTTGGTGATGCGGCAGAGATTTTGTGTTAGTAACTTTTCTCAACAAACAGAAGTTGTAACGGGCCCTTTTTCAACGGCCCAGAAGCTGATTTCAGTTTCTGTTCTGTTAGCTTCACTAATTCACCACATGGCAACGACTGGCCACTGTGAAAAGAGTGGCAACTGTAAAATATTAAACAGCTTTAAGTTTCAACAGTGACGTTATAACAGAGGAACCATCTTGCTTTTCATATCACTTTTTCCCTCTTAAACGTTCATATAACTAATCTATGCTTTTGGTATAATGTGAGGGACGTCTGACGTCACACAACAGACGCGTCTCTATATGCGGTTTTAACAGTATGAGAAGCAACCACTGTCCACCTGAAGGGAAGGAGTCCTTGGTGACAAAACTGCGAGTAAATAAATCATTTCTTCGGAACTGGGCAGCCTGTGAAGGGATGAATATCGAGTATGAATGAGAGCCCTGCAAGTAGCAGCATAATAACCTGAGGCAGAAGGGACTCCTGTTCACAGCCCCCGTTGTCAATACTCTCCACTCTGGTGCCATAACAAACCTGGACAAATTGTAACCTGAGACCAGAATTTACATCACTCTGGTCAAACCTATGAGATCAGTGATCATCCCTCCATTCATCCTTTGTCTAAAGCTGTATTTGTTCAGTGCAAAGTTATGTGGTTTGGAGTCTGTCCCTGAAGAACATGGTGTGATGCAGTTTACCATCACACAGAAATCAGGCACACTGACTTGTACAGACACACTGCTGGTAATATAGAGTCTCAAATTATACATGTGAACAGTGATCAGTGGTTAAAAGTTTCTGTCTGCAAGAAGAGCACAGTGAACCAAGAGGTGCACATAAAAATTAGTAAGAAAAGGCATGAATGTATTATTAACCTTTACTTGGCTGATGCCTTTGTTCAAGGTAAATTAACTGTTCAGGAGTCTAGTTCACCTGTTGATGCACTAACAATACCCTGCTGCAGAATTCAAAGTATGCACATGGATCAAGGGTGCTACAGCAAGAGTGGGATTCAAACTAGAGACCCTCAGATTGCAGTGTGACAGCTCTGAACAATATACTGCCTGCCTTCTGTTTACATTTTATAAGAATATAATACTAGCTAGTTATAATACTGAAAAGGTTATCAGCTGATTTTTTTTTTTGTTTATTTTTTTGTTTTTGTATTTCCCAAAACATTCATAATTTCATCTACTGTCAGTTTAAAAAGGGGCCAGGTTGTTTATAAATTATATAGTGCAGTGATGGGAGAGATGGGCTTGTCTGTTTTTCACCAGTCCTGTTTTTCCTGTTTGTGACATAATTGAAAAAGTACTACTCTGATGCCTTTGTCAAATATATGTGCTCAGTGGACACTATATCCTCATCAATGACCTAAGTATGCATAATTTAAGAAGTAAGCAAGTATTTAACATTATCTGGGTGTTAATAAGCATAAATGTTAGAAATCTCAAATTTCCAAAACAGTGAACATGCAACCTAGTGTCTTGTGGAAAACTTTGTTACAGTTTTTGACAAGCAGCACACCCATCAGCAGCAAACTGAACCTGTAATTTTGCCTAATTACATTTGTTTCAACATGACCCATTCTGTCATGTTTGCAGCAACTGTGTAGGTAGTAGGCAGCTCGGTTAACAACCCTACTATATTTAGCTGAGAGCAAAAAACTGTCTTCATGAATGATCAGAGAAATGTGAAACTAAACTTGATGAAAAGATGAGAATAATCTGCTTTGTTGAACTACTGAAGATAAAAACCAATATTCTGACTTGTTGTTTTCATGCCTGACTGACTGAAACTAGTGTTGGAACTTGATGTTCGTTCAGGACATAAGGATTAAAGTGATTATTCTCTGACTCGTATAACTCCTTTTTGTACCCCACCCCAGGATTCCCAGTCATTGTTGTGGAGTCAGCAAGAGGACCAGACAGTTGCAGCAGAGGAGGAGCCTGAGAGGCCAGAGCCGACCCAACTGCCTCACAGTGATGCATTAGATAATGAGGTGAAGTGCAATAAAAGGCATTCTAGCTCAGTTGAGCCTTTTCATCTTGTATATCAGTATTATAAATTTCAAATTCTGAGGTGAACTTTGTAAACAGCGTACCTGAATTTTCTCAGCTCGCAATTATCCAGCTATGAGTTCATGTTTTTTTTTTCTTACTGTCTTTCAGAGCCTTCTCAGCAGCAGTACACCCTTGTTGTCCCAGGCATTGTCTAGTTCTGAACCCCAGGCTACTCTTAGGGGAAACACTGAGCAGCAGTGGCTTGAGTTTCTGTCCATGTCTGGGTTGGATGTGAGTGTTTTCGCTTTCATTCATTAATTCATAACAGTGGTGCTTGAAAGTTTGTGAACCCTTCAGAACATTCTACATTTCTGCATAAATTTGACCTAAAACTACATCAGACTCCTGTTTTATTTCTCCTAGGATTTGGAGACAGAAGTACCCTTGCACACACCAGACTTGGGTGTAAACATGTCCAGGGCCATCAGCCAGGATGTGAACCTGCAGGATGCTATGGTCAGAGGAGGTGGGACTGCAACTGTACTGCAGGGAGGTACCCAATCTGAAGCCAGGAGAGTGCTCAGATTGGAGTCCACCAACTCTTCCCATTCAGATTCTCTCCTGGGAGCTGGAAGTTTGCCCCCAAACCTTTTTTCCCTGGTGGAGAACAGCACACGAAATGGGACGTCCAATGCCTCCCTGTCAGGGTGCTTTGATGAAGCTGTGTTTGAGCAGATCAACCTGCTTGGCTTAGGCTTAGAAGGCCTTGATACCATGGACATGCAGCTCCTGGAAGGGTTGGACTCAGACTCTGGGCTTTCTCTGAACTATAGCTCTCGCAGCCCAAACTCGCCCAGCTCTTCCGAATCATCGTCTGGAGATTCCTACAGTGACTTAAATGGAGCAGTTGGGTGTTTAGGAGCAGCAGAACGACTCCCTTCAGAGTTGGCAGAATGTGTACACCACGACCACACCTATAGTAGTCCTTGTGAGAGGAGTTCCCGTGACCTACAGGACATGGAGTGTGCAGGGCCGTGCAGAGACATCAAGGAGGAGGTGCTAAGTGGAGAAGAGGAGGAGGAGGAGGAAGAGGAGGTGGAACTTAGTCGGGATGAGCGTAATGCTAGGGCTTTGCACATTCCCTTCTCTGTGTCAGAAATCGTCAACATGCCAGTGGATAAGTTCCTAGAGCTTTTAGATGGGTGTGGTCTGACTGAAGCCCAGGTGGCACTGCTTCGGGACATCCGTCGACGTGGTAAGAACAAGCTGGCGGCACAAAACTGCCGCAAACGAAAACTGGATGCGATTAGTGGCCTGGAGGGGGAGGTGGAAAGGCTGGCCCGCCAGCGGGATCGCCTGCTCAGAGAGAGGGCACAGCATGGCAAGGCCCTGTGTGCCATGAAGCAGCGGGTGGAGCAGCTATCCCAGGACTTGCTGTCCAGACTGAGGGATGAGCGGGGCCGCCCCATGAGCCCCAGCTGCTATACCCTTCAGTGTGGTTCTGATGGCAGGGTGTTTGTCCTCCCTCATCGGCGTTCCTCACTGCAGACCAAAACAGAAAAGCGAAAAAATGACAAAAAACACTGAAATCTTATCAAAGTGAACTTCTCCTGCTCCAAGTTTCCAACCATAATAACTGCACAACTGGTTGGTAGATCAAGACGAATGAAAGGTTTTGTAAATATTTTTGTACATTTTGTTGCTAAATCTTGAATTGGGCACAAATGGGAAGGGATGGGGCTGTGTAGTAGAAACACTGGACTTTTATGCAGAAAAAGTTTCCTCTTCAAAATGAATTTTTTTTAAAGTCAATTTTGTCAGCAAACAAGAAGTGAATGTAGTCTTTAAAAATGGTTGCCAGATTTAAAGGAAAAAGATATCTTCAGTATTCTTTGCAGGCACGAGTCTTAAAGACCCTACAGTTGTGATGCAACATTGTTGTTACAGTTGGGTTCACACTGTTGCCAGGACCTTTGATGGTCATACGTGAATCTGATGTTACTGCTGTACACCCTGTGTTTAATGTCCTCAGTCAATCCAGAGGCTGTAAGAATGGCAGATTCTAAAACAGCTGCAGAACAGTGAGTGTGATATAATGTAACTGTAACCAGCAGAGCCATGAATGGACACACACTGCATATTTTCATTGCTTTCTCAGGTTTAAAAAAGGTAATAATGATTTAATTTGTATTTGTGACCTTCCAAAACTTTTTTTTAAAATCAATTCCTAGTACAATTCCAAAGATAGGAAGAACAACCAGGGTCGATTCACAATTGTTTTGGTGGGATATTTAAATATAAAAATGAAAAATTTTTACCAACATAATCAAATTATCATTTATTTAATTTGTGGTAGGTTGCCCCAGTGGTAGTGTTGGGGATTCTAAAATAAGAAAAGAGTATCACACTGGTTTTAGAATTTTTTTTTTTACATTCTTTTATTTAGCTTAAGTAAATTTTGAATAATTACTTCTCAAGGGTTTCTACAGTCTGTAGTGCTGCACAATGACATTTCTTATGCACTGTTACACGTATTTTTATTTGTACCACCATAATGTTGACGAAGATTAATTCAAAATATAACTGTTATTAACTGAATGAAAATGGAAATTATGCTTTCAACTAAAGGTTTTCTTTTAATAGACCTGTCATCAGTCAAATAACTATCTATATGCTTGTGATTTTTGCTTTTTTTAAAGTATCTTTCATGAAAATGTTTTTGTTCAAACAAAGTAGCAAGACAATGTGTTTTGTGTGGGTAAAATATGACATGGTATGAGACAATATCTGTAAATGGCTGACATTCAGATTTAGTTTTAACTCTGCATTGGCAGATTATATTTAGAGATGTTTTGTCTTGTTGATTGAAAAACCATACAGTATACTGATGACTATGCATGAAATGCAAGATGGTCCTTTGATGATGCAATTCAAGAACTTACAGTTATATTCAGTCGTACATTATATGTCAGAAATAGTGGTTTATGCACTCTTGGTAACAGCTTGTCCAAGTCAGAGTTGCAGTCTATCTCTCCCAGAAGCACAGGGCAAAAGGCTGGTCAAGACCTCACCCTGGATGGAATGTCAGTCCATCAGAGTAGCCATTCACACACTACATCCAGCTCATGATCACCAGTTCACCTGGAACACAGGTGAACATGGAGAGAATGTGCTAACTCTACACAGATTGATCTAAATTCATTTCTTCCTGAACAGCCTAACCTGCTGCACCACAGTGCTCCCCTTAAATAACTTTACTTTGAATTGCTTTTTAAACTTATGTTCATATTCAAATTGCAATTCCATAAGTGATATGTTCACTGCAGTGGTCTGGTGAGCGTAGCTGAATCCATCTAAAAATACCAAATAACATGAATAACTGTTTCCCATGTTTTTATTGAATTGTTGAGATTGCAGTAATAGTCCAACAGCAACTTGAATATGCATTTGTCTTTTAGTTACCTACCATATGTGTGCGTGATGACTAGTCTGAAGTTGGCTTTCTGTTGCATTTTTTTTAAATAAATGATTTGCTCTCTGTTTAAAAATAACTAGTTGACAGTGAGATGGTAATCAAAGAACACTTGAGTGTACTTATTGTTTTTGGATTTTTTGGGAAGTTCCTAATAAAATTGTTTATACCTGATAAATAAAAATGCTGCTTTTCCTCATCTTGTCATCTTTCCGTGGAAGTGTGTGTGTGTGTGTGTGTGTATGTATATGTATGTATATATTCTGTAAATGGGGACCCTTGTGGGACAGGAGCTGAAAGGATTACTGCAGCCCTGATTTAGGCAATTAGTTCCCAAAAGTGAGTATGCATGAGGAGTGGAAATGACACTCCAAAGGGGTAAAGGGGTGTTCTGATGTTTCATCCATAGTACCTTTACAGTGATACTTTGGTTGTTTATCCAAAATATTATCAAAAATTAAATCTATTCCATGATATTAGGGTCCGTGATACCCACTGGAAAACATCTGAATGACAGTGTATTTGAACATTGTTGCTGACCAGGTACATCTCTTCATTGCTACAATTTGTTTACAGCCAGATTCAAACTTCAAGCATAATAATGCAGTGTCACAACGCACGCATCGTCACCGAATGACTCTAGGAACATGACAGTGAGTTTTCATTGCTTCAATGATTGCACAGTCCCCAGGTCTCAACCCTATTGTCCATCTTTGGAATGAGGTGGAACGAACTGTTTGCAGGAAGACAGTACATCCATTCATTTGCAGCAACTATGCAATACAGTGATTTCCACGTGGTACAATATTCCTGCATACCGGATCCAGCATCATTAACAATCTATGCCCAGCTGAATTCAAATCAATGTATCTAATAAACTGGTAACTCATAAATGTAAAGCATGTAAACGTAAGAACAAAAGCTGTTTGAACTGCCTTATTTTGTGAAATGTTTCAGTGGTCACTGTCTACCACGTTCTATTTGCGAATTCAGTCGAGCTACCCTGTGGCGGGAAAACCGCTTCACCCTCCCACCAACTTCCGGTCTCCTATGCTGGGCACGGAGGCGGAAGTGCTGGGAGGCGTGGCTTTTTGTGTGTGGCTCCGGGTTGTTCTCTTAAGAACACGTGACATATGGTGGAAAAAAGTCATTGTCAGTGTTGAAAGTTGAAGTAATAAGAGAGTGATTTCTTACGCCTAGCTTTGTGATGCGTGGAGTAAGACAAGCTCCCATGATTTAGTCACGACTGCTAAGCGGCGAACAGGTTTGGGGGTGCGTGGCAACTTGCCCTTAAATAAGAAGTAGAGTTTTGGCGCGCGGGTACAGGCACTTGAGGGGGCGCGAGCTACACAAGGCGCGTGGACGACCACCTTTTTGTTTTGACTTTTTAAAAAATTCGGCTCGGACGGTGAGTACGAAGTCACTGCCCTGTTCGCCCCTATACTTTCACCTTACCACGTCTAACTGTTAACGTACTTGACACAAACATAAGCGTTCAGTAGTTTTCTTCGTCAGAGTGGCTAGGATAGTCAGTTCAGTTGGTTAACTAGTCGTGTAGCTGTCCAGGTGAACGGTAACTGATGATAGTTTACAGGCATTCTCTGAATAAGTACTTATTTAAGTGAACTGTCTAAATACCAAGTGCACGCACTTTTTCTGTTTAATGGTATTTGCTTTGAGCGATCATTAAAGCTCATTGTGAGTAATTGTGATTTAATGTGACAGGTTTGAAGAAGCTATATGGGGCATTCCCTGCTTTGCTGGGAGTTATTTGCCGTATTTCCCCAGTTCTGTTACTGTTATCTCAGAGTCGTGATAAAACTTTACATCGAGAGGTCATACTCTGGGAACATGTGTGACATCTGTAAACTGTACTCAGTGTGTATAATATTTTGTTTTTTGGTAGGAAGCACGTGCAATACTATAAATATAGATAAATGGTTTATAAAACACTGTTAAAACTAAGTTTTAAAGAACAATTTAAACGTTTGTTTTGTCTTGTTACTTAAAATTTTCTCATAAAAACTAGCTTTAATTCATAATCTGAAATAAAAATTAATGAAGGCGACAATTATTGCTCATGTGCTGCTTGCGTTTTTTAGCTACCCTAAATTTTTTGCCTCAGAATTTTGATAAAAATCTCATATGAAGAGTTTATAGTGTGAGATGATATAACATCTGTAGACTGATCCAGTGTGTATAGGGTTACTGTGTGTAGTGAGATTTTCTCCATAATCCCATAAATGAAGGTTTCTGTACTGTATGTGCATTGGTGTTGAAGGCAGAGATGGTTCTGCAAGCTGGGAAGCCCCTCTGGAAGGAAAATACAAATCATTAAACCACAATGAGCCCATGGCCAAACCGTTGAATGTATAGAACATAGAATGTATGAAATGATAATTGGATGTATAAAATGACTAGGCAGTAACAGCCCTCCTGCAGTAAAACTGGGAAACTGTTCTGGTAGATGTTGGCAAAGTCATGTAAATGCAGTGATGGCCTTTTCAGAGTCACAATACAGGTTATGCATTTAGCAGTTATCTGTGACATTGATTTTATGGTCTTTATTTCAGATTAAAACTGGACATTTTAGCTGACTAATGAATGCTTTGAATTAATTGAAATAGTGGACATGGGCAAGAAACAGGCAAGCAAATCCAAGAAAGAGGCAGAAGAACCAGAAGAATTTGTGGTGGAGAAGGTGCTTGACAAGCGTGTTGTAAATGGAAAAGTGGAGTACTACCTGCAATGGAAAGGCTTTTCAGAGTGAGTATGTTCATCCTAACTTGTGGATTATTTATGATACTGAGACATGTATAAAATAGCGTTTCCCATTTCCTAAAATGGGAAGGACTGAGCACCATGATGATAACGTGTAAATGACATTTATTTTAGGTTGGTTTAAGGTCTAGTAGCTGACTGCTTATCCTTCTTAACTGAAGTTCTGTGATGTTTACCTTAGTGCAGACAACACCTGGGAGCCAGAAGAGAATCTTGATTGCCCTGAGCTGATTGAAGCGTTTCTGGCCTCCCAGAAGTCTGATGCGGAACGACCAGAGTCCAACAAGAGGAAGCAGCCCACAGATGAAATGGAGTCAGAAGAGGCTAAATCCAAAAAGAAAAGGGACCTGGTGAGGTGTTCAGTGATATAGTATAACTGGGTTTATAGTGGGTTTAAATCTATGCACATCTACAGCACATGCATTGCCATCGAGGAATACCATTAAGGAATGAAAATTTCTAAGCAGAATGTTTGGTTATTTGTGCCATCCATGATACCAAAAGTTTTCTGATTGTTGCTAGGTTGAAGTGAATAGATGTTGAGTGGGAAAAATGAAAGGTCGCTGTTTACTCTACAAATTTGCTCATATAACATGTTCTCTGGTCTGGACAGTCCACATGTCTGATGTCAATGTGTTTTGTGGTGCAGAGTGAGAAACCTCGTGGTTTTGCTCGCAATCTGGAGCCCGAGCGCATCATTGGAGCCACAGACAGCAGTGGAGAGCTCATGTTTCTCATGAAATGGTGAGGCAACAGCCCTCAAAAGCTTAAGTAGATAGACTTAATTCTGAGACACTGGCTAAGGTGATGAGAGCTCTATTCTCAATAATAAAATCTTTTTACATTAATATTTTGAATATTGACATTTACTGTATACATATGCTTTGTTTGGGCTGGGAGACTCTATTAATCGTATAAAAACATCACCAGTGGACTACTTTTATAAATGCATGTCTAAGGCTACTTCAGATGTAGGCAAACTAAAATTAACACGTTTTTTGCAGTATGAACACGTGCTGAACGTTTATTGAACATCACTTCACATGTTTTGTAAATCAGTGTTCAGAATGCAAGCAAAGTGCTTTTTTGCATCCATCCAAACAGGAAGGACTCTGATGAAGCAGATCTGGTACCTGCAAAAGAAGCCAATGTACGCTGTCCACAGATTGTGATCGCTTTCTATGAAGAGCGTCTCACCTGGCACACTTGTCCTGAGGATGAACAATAGTGGTTTCTCATCTCCATCTGTGACCCTTCTTGTTCTTTTAGGTTTTTCCTTATGTTTAGGAAGTTGTGTTGAGATACAGAACGGCTATTTGGATGGCTGTTTTTGCACATATTTTAGCTTTGGTATGTTGCGAGTTGTCTTTACAGGATAAGGAGGGCTGTGAATGTGGAGTGGTGATGAACTCATGAATTAACATACTACTTGGTGTGGGTGTAAGCAGGTTGTAGTAGACCTTCAGTCTGTTTTGCGTTTTTGTTCTTAATGTAGTTCTTAGGCAGCCCAGGGCTGAAATGAAGTTGTCTTCCTGCTGTTGGTTGACCAAGTTACCTCAAATCAGTATTTTTTTTTTAATTATTTGTTAATGTCTTATTTTCTAACCAATTTATTAAAAGCTTTTCTTTCTAGGTGTTACTTTGAAGGATTTTTGAAGTCTTGTCAGCAAATGTGCTCGCCCAGTCTGCCTCTCCCTGCTCTTTTCTGTGTTCGTAGCTTGACATTTTAAAGTACATATTTTTTCCAGTGTCATTTACAACTGCTTCTATACTTGAATCCTGCCTGAACATAAAGCTGTACAATTGCTTTGTAAATATTTTTTCAGCTATTCAAAAACAGTTTATATGCTTAGTTTGTAACACTACCTTTTGACTGGAATAAAGTGTTCAATTTTTCCCTGCTAAACAGTAAATTTTTTTTATGTTCATGGCACTCAATTTTAAACTTAAGTCCAGCAGTATGATTAAAAAAATTAACTGCAAACCATTGCTGTCTGTGAATAGTGCACAGATTGAAATGCACTTCTCTGCTGTAGGTGTTTTAACCAAAAGTGCTGGAGGCCTATTTTTGGTTTGACAGGTTATGATTTCCCCTGGGTTACTGTCTTTGGGAAAACTACAGTTAGATATGCCTTTAGAATGCTACTGACACACAGCTAAGATCTTTATATAAAGCATATGATATAGTAATTATTTAGCAACAAAATGAAATACAGTTTTTAAATGTCATGTTCCATGAGTTCTTTTCTCTCAGGAGAGTTGTAAATAATTAACATGATAATGGTGCCTTTTTTGTGGTTGAAAATTTTTGTATTTTGTTAAAATCCTCCCCAGGCTTCTGTCCTGTAAAGAATCAAGAATATTCAAGAAAAGGATGTTCATATTACAAATTTGCAGTTCTATACCTTACCATTTTTCATAATGAGCTGTCAACTTGCATGAGAAACACCTTAGAACATGTTTCAATTCAAAATAAGCAGCCCACCCCCACATACACGGCATGAGTTCTCAAGCACATTGTAGTTGTTTCTTAGCTGTGTCACACATCTGAAATCTAACTTTTTCTTATTGTGCAAAAGCATTTTCTGGTATAATGATGATGAGCCAAAAAGCAAACCCTTACATACAATTTTGAAACCTGAACTCAAAACAAAATTCTCTTGAGAAGTAAAATCATTGCAAATGACCTGACTTACGACACACTTGATACGTTAAGAGCTATTTCAAGAAGGTTCGTGAATGATTATATTACAAAGATAATTCAAAAAGGTACTGCAATATTTATTATGCATTAAAATTTATTGTACATACTTTTTGACTCATCCTCATAATTACAGGAACTGTCTTTAGTGTAGTAATATTAATCTTCATTTTATGCAGGACATTAGAAGATTCTCAGAGTGCTTTACAATAAAGATGGCATTTCAGTATAAAGCAAAGAAATTAATAATAAGCATCAATGAAAATTACAGCAATAATAGAACAGCATCCAATCCATCCATTATCCATAACCACTTATCTAATACAAGGTGGTGGTGGTTCAGTGCCAATTTTGGAAGCATATCACATTAACTTGGATGCATCCTGGATGAGACACCAGTGCATCACAGGTCAATCACAGTCATTCACACACACTCACTAAGGACAATTTAGGGCCACCGACTAACCTAAAACACATCTTTGAACTGTGGGAGAAAATAGAAGCACCTGGAAGAAACTTACATGGACATGGAGAAAATATGCAAATTCCACAAGGGCTGAATAAAGAACTGTAAGCACCATCACTTTCCACATGCCGTTGTGTCACCAAAAACAGATAGTACAGAAAAAAAGGCAGGAAATAGATGGGGATAGAAAAACTTTGCACACATGTTATATATAACCAATTTTGAACATGTGGATCTTAAGCTGTGTCCAGGGACCATTCTGCACTTGGGTTTGAATTAAATGTTGTCCTTGTTAAAAAAGATTTAGAAAGCAAGATTGGTGAGAAAATAAGTGAAACTTTAGTAGTTCAGGAACACATCATTTTTCTGTTTAAATTAATACTCATATATTGAGAAACCGTTTGGATTTTAAACTTATTTTAGCATAAAAATATATGTAAAATACTTTAACCTATAACGTTTTAGTTAAATGAAAATTTTAACACTGATTTACTGTCATTTTAATGCTTGTTTAAAAACGTACCTTTTAGCATTCAAAAACTATCTGTATTTAATCAAATGAAATGACCTTAACGAAAACAATTATTGGTTTTGTTCCGCTTGCTTTTTCCAGCTACTCTAAATTTGGTTCACAATAATTTCTTCTGTTAATAATTTGAAATTATAGAAGGGTTATGAAATATTTGCTTTTCTCAGTAAATGCCGTCCTAGTCCCGAGATTGTGTCAATGCCTACAGTTCTGGCCAGCAGAGACCATTTCCCACATTTAGGCACGGGACCGGAAGTTAGTAAAGGAGGCGGGCCCATTTTTTACGTAGGTCTGTGCAAGGCGACGTTCTACGTATTTCCTGTGAAGTCTCCGCCGGCTCGTAAATTTCCGTTGTAGCACACGATTAGCAGCCAGCTACTTAACAATCTGTCAGTGAGTATTTTTCGATTTTTAAAATTTTTTTGCAATTTACATTATGAGTTTAAAAAGCATGACTGTTTTTAAGCTTCAAAGACGCATGGATAGTGGTGCAAGGGAGCACTGCTGTGTTCCACAGTGTACAGCATCTGCAAAGTTCAACTCTGTGCTAAGTTTCCACACATTCCCTAAAGATAGAGAATTACAAAAGAAGTGGTTGGTAAATATTTGCAGAGACAACTTTACAATAACAAATCATACAAGAGTCTGCAGCCGACATTTTGCCAGTACAGATCTCATTGAGCCTTCAACACCAGCTGGACGTCGGCTTTTAAAAAACGGAGCTGTCCCGGTGTTTTTCCAGTGGAACAACTACACTCTACCAGCCCAAAGACTCGGAGATTTTCCAAGAAAGAAGCTACCAAATATAGACACGGCCAAAAATAATGACGTCCTTATGGATATAGAATACCAAGATCATGACTACATTAAATTCTCCACTCAGCTACCTGGAGGTAACAACTCTTTCAGGGCCATTTCACCCTCAGAATCTATATTCTTTCTAAAGAGCAGTATGTCATTCATGATTACGACTCCATTATGCTTTTATTCTCAAAAATATGTAGCTTATCCAATTCAACATTAGATAAAATGCAGCCAAAATACAGAGGGCTGCTCTGAACCTTTGTAGTGTTGAACCATAAACTAATTGATATGAACTTTGAACAGAACAAACATTTGTTAAACCCCCACTTTCAGTTGTAGAGTGGTAGCAGAAGCCTAACTGTGATCTCATTTGTAGTCGTTTTTACCTGACACTTAGAAACAAGATGCAAATATTCAAACGAAGTACAGTAGTGTCAACGTGACTGCCTAACATTATGTTTTAATATACTTTACATTATTGGGCACATTACACAGAAAGTCGCAACTAGCATTAGGTATATACTCAGCACACCAGCTCACGGTTAGCTAAGGTTAATATCTTTCGCTACTGGCGGCAACATACTTTTATAAATGTATAAATAAGAGGATACATGAATCTTGAAGCACTTCTCAGGGTTGCTTTTTGGAGCTTCTGTGCATTGTCTAGTTATTCGTTGGACAAAAAGAGTGTTCATTTCCGCAGTTTTAGTACACAGCGGGTGGATTTTGATCATTGCGATGCTCTCCATTGTCAATCTCTGTGTGGAAGCAGAAACAGGAAAGGGGGCGGGTCGTCTGGGTCAAACCCGGAAACATCGCGTGCGTAGAACCACGTGTTCCGGCGAAGTGATGATTAGGGTCACTGCGTTGCCAGGGGATGCGCGGTCAGCTGCCAGTAAGTAAGACGAAGGAGAATAGCAAGCTCCGAGGCACGAGTAGCGGGGTTATCACATTTTTAAAAAATTTTTTTTTTAAATTACCTTCTTACCTTCGGTGAGTACTGAGACAACTATGCTCACTTGTTTCAGTCAGGTGTTTATATTTTGGTGCGCGATAACGGCTGACAGGGATAGGTGTTTTCTGCAATGTGCCATGATTGAGTTTCTGAGGGGAACACAGACCGCCGACCGCGCACGACCTGCCAGCAGCAGGAGCAGCAAAACGAAACACCGCGAGCTCAGCGGAGAGAATGGCGAGCATCAGAGAAATGGCTGTGGAGACACCATGACACCATGTAGTCCAGCGGATAGCGGAAAGTTTGGGGCTCTGCAAAGTTTGTGTCCGCTGGGTGCTGCACATGCTGTCGGAAGGGCGCGAAATGTCTGCGTCACTGTTTACGCGCGGATCAAACGGATACCCCCCCGTGAGGGGATCCTTAGGCTTGAGGAACGGTGGTAAAAACGGGGCATTAGTGATGGAGATTTCGTGGGGAAGTACAAAATGGCACTTACATTTGCTATGTAAAAATGTCTTATTTGGCTCATATCTTTATTGGCTCGTATAATTCATACTTTGTATTTTGGTAGGAGGCACCTGGAACCCTAAATATGTATATTGCTTCATATTGCAACTACGCTTTAAACAACAATTTAAATGTTTGATTACTTAAAAGGTGCCTTTTCTCGTTGAAAAAAAAAACTAGCTGTAATTCATCATCTGAAATAAATATTAATGAAAGCAACAATTATTGCTCTTGTGCTGTTTGCCTTTTCTAGCTACCCTAAATGTCTTCTGTTACCTCAGAGTTGTGATAAAACCCCACATAAAGAGTTTACAGTCTGGGAAGATGTGACATCTGTAAATGGTACTCAGTGTGCATAGGGTTACTGTATATAGGGAGATTTTTCTTCCTGGCTCAATAAATGAAGGTTTCTGTACTGTACATGCATTGGTGTTGAAGGTAGAGAAGCCCAAGGCCAAGCAGTAAATGCATGTATAAAATGATGATTGGCTGTATAACATGAATAAGCAATAACCTTGGAAATTCATTCTTATGATTGTAAGTATAATCAGGCAGAGAAATGCTGTTGGGGAAAGTCATCCAAAAACAGACATGCTCTGCTTGCTCATACAGATTATGCATTTAAGACAGTGATGTGTGGCAGTGATACTGGGTTTTTTAATCTATTTATGTTAACTATAATGTTTGAAGTGTTTTCATTCTGCTACAGAAATTTTGACTTGTAGTTTGTGCCTTGGAATAAATGGCAGTTAATTTTGTCATAGCTTCAGAAAATAATCAAATCAAACACCAGAAGGAGATGGAAGAGACAGAAGAATTTGTGGTGGAGAAGATCCTTGACCAGCGTGTTGTGAATGGAAAAGTGGAGTACTACCTGAAATGGAAAGGCTTTTCAGAGTGAGTATGTTCATCCTAACTTGTGCGTTATTTATGATACTGAGACGTGTATAAAATAGTGTTTCCCATTTCCTAAAATGGGAAGGGCTGAGTACCATGGTGATGCCTTGTAAATGACATTTATTCTAGATTAGTTTAAGGTCTAGTTGTTAACTGCTTATCCTTCTTAACTGAAGTTCTGTGATGTTTTCCTTAGTGCAGACAACACCTGGGAACCAGAAGAGAATCTGAATTGTCCTGAGCTGATTGAAGCATTCCTGGCCTCCCAGAAATCTGTTGCGGAGCAACCAGATTCCAACAAGAGAAAGCAGCCCACAGATGAGATGGAGTCAGAAGAGGCTAAATTCAAGAAGAACACTGTAAGATTTTCTTTAATACTGTATAATTTGGTTTATAGTGGGGCCCAAATCCAGTCAGATCTGTAGTGCATGCATTGCCATTGAGAAGTAACATTAAGGAATAAAGCATTTTAAGTATGATGTTTGTATATTTGTGCCATCCATGGTACTAAAAATTTATGATTGTCACTGGTTTGATGCTCACACAGTATGAAATTAATAATTAAGATGTGTTGTGTGGGAGTAATGGAAGGTTGCCATTTACTGTACAATTAAGTGAAACATGTTTCCTGGTCTGGACAGTCCACAGTTTTGATGCCAGTGTGGTTTGTGTTGCAGACTGAAAGGCCTCGTGGATTTGCTCGCTATCTGGAGCCTGAGCGCATCATTGGAGCCACAGACAGCAGTGGAGAGCTTATGTTTCTCATGAAATGGTGAAGAAGTAGCCTTTGAGGGCTGCATTTTTACTGATACCGTTTACAATGTCAGAAACTTTGGTCAAGTAGATTGCTACCATTTTGAAACTGAAGTTCTTCCAGGATTATGGAGGTTCCCTTCCAAATAATAAAATACGTATACTTCAGGATATTTTAGTATTTATATCAGTCTACTGCATTCATATGGGTTTCCCTTCCACAACAAGTGTTTGTTCCTGAAATGTGTGTAAAGTGACTTATGTTAGAGCAAAATAACCTTTTCCTAGTGGTAACATCTACTGATTTATCCTTGAGCAGAACTTTACATATTCTGTAAGCCACAGTTCAGATTGCAAGCAAAGTCCTGTCCATGTCTTTCTTACAGGAAGGACTCTAATGAAGCAGACATGGTACCTGCAAAAGAAGCCAATGTACGCTGTCCACAGGTTGTGATCGCTTTCTATGAGGAGCGTCTCAGCTGGAATTCCTGTTCTGATGATCAGCACCAGTGAATCCCTGCACTTTAACTGTTGTAGATTTTTCCCCAGTTTATTAGAATATCCTGAAAAATTGGGCTGAAATGAGGTTGAGTCCTACTTGCTTTTGGTTGAATGTTACCTCAAATCACGATGCAAAACTTGCTAGTTGGGTTTCCAGCTGCCGAGAATCTCATTCAGTCTGTGTTATTTTTTTATTTTCTAACCCTGTAATTAAAAAGCTTTTCTTTGTAAGAATTGTTTAAAGGACTTTTTGAAGGTGGCCGTTCCTGTTCTATGTTCAATGCTTAAAGTTTTAATGTGCACATATTTTGCTACGTGATATTTACACCCCCTTGCATTCTTGAATACACTGTGTTTACATATGTACATATTTTTCAACTGTTCAAAAAGTTTATAGTTGTAATTTTTAACACTACCTATTTGACAAAGAATAAACAATATTCAGCTTTTCTTATCATTAAACGGTCATTCTGGTCATTTCTTTAATTGTCATAGAATCAGAATTTTTCCTTCATAATTTTCCTTAACTAGATGATTGGATATGATTGCTGCTTGTAAAAGAGGCTTGTTGATGATCAAACTTAGATACTTTTTTCATCAGTATTCAGGTTCTACACCCTTTTTTTCCTCTTCTCTGCCTTTGGTAGAATACTGCACCGTAGCTCTGAACTACTTTAATCAATATTTGTCTGGGGCAGGAGATAAACCTAAATAAATAATATTCTTTTTTTCAATAATTTTGAAGAGTGATTGTATGTCCAAAAGAGAAATGACAATAATGCTACCTTAAAACTTAGAGCAGAATGTTAGATTATGTTGGCAAGAGTAGAAGCTGGTCCTGTGATCAGAGGGGAAAAATGCAGACTAGACTTTGTGCTCAAATCATCAGCTTCCCCTTTATGACCATGGTCCACAACAGAGGCATAGCTGTGTGAACCTTATCTTTTGTTTAAGACTGAATCTATCAAGTTTGGTCTAAAGAAACACATTTATATAGGATAGGATAGAACTTCATTGATCCCTGCAGGGAAATCCACCCATATGGCAGCCAGTCACAGAGGATACATAAGTTGCAAAATAATAACAGAAATAAATAGCTATAGTAAAAGAAGGCAATTTCCAAATTATAATGAAATGTATTGTAATTGCTTGCAATCTGCTTCTGCTGAAGTACTTGTAAAATTTAATTTTTGATAAATGAATAGTAAATCAGTCATTTGGAATGATATAACTTTTCAAGGGAGTTCTGTGTGCTTCAAGTTGTATATAGCTAAGAAAGGCTTTCATCTGTTTTTCTGTCTTGTTTTAGTACAGTACTTTAAAACTTTTTGTTATGTGGCTCATTATTGTGATAGATGATGTTGAAAGTACAAATTATTGACAATTTTCAAAACATAAAATTTTAATTCAAATTTCTAGTTACCCATCTCATAAGTGTGAGTTGATCACTTATACACACATTTTAGCATACAAATTACATCTGCTTTTAGGTCCAGATTCTGTAGATGTGTACTAAAGATTACAGAATGTGAAATACAGTCATTGTAATGTTACATATATCGTTGCATGCTTTGATCCCTTTTGACTGCATTAACTACAAATGTAGGATGTCTTGCATACGGTATGGCAAAATAAAGCTCCTAGAATACACCACTCATCACGATATGAGAGAAGCACATATGTTGCAGTGTACAGCTGAACAAACTTTGGTGTGGTTGGTAACACCTGCCTCAAACCAGCCCTTTGTGGTTTTGCTTGTGACATCCCTTCAGTAACTAGAAAGAGGCTATTTTAAATTTATTCAAATTCAGACTATTGTCTACTTTGTCATCTTCACTAAGAATGCAAGTCTGATCTTAAGTCTAAGAGATGAGTGAAGGCCGACAGTGCAGCTGGCAGGAGCTGGTGGTTGTTGGAAACAGATACCTATTCTGGGGCCAGAGTGCACCACACAAACTGGAAGCAGTGGGTCTCAAACAGGAAGTCATACCAGAAAGCAGAAGAGAAAAGAAGTAAGTAACAATGGAATCTGAAAAATATATATAATCCATTAAAATTGAACCAATAATATTTATATTTCTGTAAAATGGCAAACATTTCAGTTAACAACAGATCTTTTGACAGCCTCAAATACAGCAGAACATCCATCAGGATTTATGAAGAGACTCGAGGGGTTTTGGAATGAATGCGTTTCTGGGAAATTTTTGATTTCCTCATATTATTTAAGTTCCTCTTGGTAAATTACAGAACTGCGTAACAATGGCAGCAATTTGCTGTGGGCTCGTGATTAATGAACTTTAAAGAATAAATACACTTCTTCATCACTGAAAATCCGGGACTAAAAATTTTGGATTTTCATGAAACGAGGGAAATCTAGGTATGTGTGTGTGTGTGTGTGTGTGTGTGTGTGTGTGAGATCAGCTTTTTCGTTCCAGATGCAATATTCTGCCTCTATTAGCCCGTAGAAAATAACAAATGAGCAGGACTGAACGTTTAGCTATTAAACTGTTAATCGTGGTTAGGTACGTGTTCCAGGTTTCAAGTAATGCACGGCTTATGCCGCAATGTTCACCGCTGTCACTCTCCATCACAGAGGTTTTATGTTCGAATCCCACTCCTGCAGTAATACCTTTCATGATGGTATTGTACTTACCCTGTATTGAAACCGGTAAGATCCCCTATGAATCTGCGACTGCGTAAAATTGTTTGTCTAATGTTTTAAATAAGCTTGACAGGTTTATAAAAATGAATATCAGCAATCTCAAGGTTCATTTATTGCTATTCTGCACTTGTACAAATATACAAGGAGAACAAAATGTCGTTTCTCCTTAATCCGCTGCGCAATACGTTTAATACACACACACACACACACACACACACACACACACACACACACACACACAGAGAGAGAGAGAGAGAGAGAGAGAGAGTATAAAAAGACGGAGACAATCTGATAACAAACCCAGGTAAAAGGCTGCATTTGTCCCTATTCATTCTTCTTTAAATAATAATCCAGTATGCATTCCGTCTACATCATTGTGCGAAACATTGGCTACACAGACCACAGTAATTCTCGCGCTGTTGCCTTTGACTTTAACTCGTATTATCGGGTTTATTCCCACTTTGAACTTTTAAAATCCTGTCTAAACGTTGACTATAGGTTTCCTGAGATCGCTGCTAAATATCATTAACCTGTTAATAAGTACAAGAAACAAAATCAGGTGCTAATCGCTAATAGTTTGTGCACCAACCCACCCAGCCAACCCCTCCTTCTGAGCCCATGACGTCATTAAATTGACACATTGTTGGTTCACCTGTATCTGTCTAGCGATTCACTTGTACTTCGAGTAACGCATAAATTTATCATTTTATTAGATAGTTTTTAATTCAGGAACGTTTACTCGTAGACTTCTCGTAAATGCATGTGGCGCAATAGGATGTTCATTCAAAAAGAATAAAATGTGTAACGCGTTTAATTGGCTCTTTAGATGGAGGCGGGGTTCACGTGGACAGTCCTGCGGGGCGGGATCGCGCTGCACTTCCATCAAATGGGGCTCGGCGGGCTCTTGCACGAGATACTGGAATCCGGTACGCTGCACTGTGAGCGCTTGGTTTAGTTCTGTTTCTTAGCGGGAGCTGGTAGAGGTGAGTCCAGCTGTCCGCGATCGTCTCCTTTTGTTTTACTGTCATTGGAATCGCGCTGAGGTCAACTCTTCTGGAGCCCTAAAACAGACTTGTACGCTACTGTCCGAGTTCGCGCCGCAAAGTAGTGTTTTTTCCCCCCCGCCCCCAATTTGTAAGGGTCGGGTGGTCCTGTGTTTTTCATACGTAGCTCTTAAGTTCGTCTGTTTTTTTTTTGTTTTTTTTTTTTTTTTTTTCCCTTCCCGTTTAAGTTAAAATTCAACAATTTTGTAAAATGTTTAATGGCCACTTAACACGAGTTTCAGGTCCATCTCCTCCTTTACTACTTTTCGGTCAGTTACCTGAATTAATTGGGACGAATACTGGTTTTTTTACTGTGTAAATAGTTATAAAGCTACTAATTTAAAATTGTCATCTTGGACAAAGTTGTCGGGTAAAGGATGCAATGGCCTGTAATGTATCGCTGTATTGTCCAGAATCCCGCTAGTGTTTCGTGAATAAACTTGACATCTAGTTAACATAAGTCCCGGGCTGCGCGGTTCTGAATACACTAGACGCCTCTAACACCGGTCTATATTAACACTAGCTGTCAATGGGCACAAACTTAATCCATTGTACTACTGGTTTAGTGTTGATGTGCTTCAAGCAGTTTGACACTGTATGGCTGGTCTGAGAGGAATAAAATAATTGGCATTGCCCTAAGGGATGTGATGCCTATTAAACTTTTCCCTTTCAGTATTATTTTGGTTTCTGTATTTTTTTTCCCCTAATCTTTCTGATTTATTTCTGCTTTACTTACTTGCATATCTGATTGGACTTATACTGGTCTTAATATAGAAGTCATGTGGCTAATAAATCTGATTTTTGAAGCCCTCTAAATTCTTAAGCTATGTATAATGTTTTCACCATATTTCTTTGACTTGAAAGCAACTATTTAATGGAAGAAATGTAATGTTTGCATTGTTTAGCCAAACAAAGGTGAATAGCATGGATGATATGTCCACACACAACTTGGCCAACAAGGCTTTCAAACTAAAACCACTTCAATCCCACATCCCTTGTAAAGTACTGTCTCGGCATGTTATATATTGGAGCGGGCTGTGAAGTTCGCGCAAGAGGTATGTTTATATGTAACCCCCCTGCCCCCCCTAAACTAGAAGTCACTGAAAGTGAGAACTATGTATGAAAGTAAATTCCATGGCAAAAGCTGTATGTAAATGAGTCTGTACTGCCATAATGTGATGCTGACTTGCACTATTTTTGGTTTCATGTTAGTTGGCCAGAGAATTAAACTTGTGATACTGGCCTGCTTATGTCACTTTGGTTAAGATTATGCACGATTGCATTGTGCCTTAAAATCAGAAGTGGCTTTTCTTAAGGTGATTTTTAAATGTATCAAATGGGATACAGTACAAGTGAAAACTAACTGTGAATTGAAACTTTATTTGTGTTTTGGTTTAACAGACTGAGAAATGTGTGGTACTAATTTGCAGTTGTACTTTCTCCTTTTTTAAGAACAAGGAGACTGCAAAGTTTGAAGGTCCAGTGGTATTGAACCTATGTCTAATTTTCTCAGGTTAAAATCAAGAAGATGGAAGGCATTGATGGCTTAATGAAAAAGGTAAGCTTTCTGCCAACTTCTCCATAAGTACATGCTAGAGGCATAACAGAAATGCACTGGGTTTTGGTGGGTAGGATCCAAGTTTAGTCTGTACCAGGTTCAAATCAACAAGATGGCATCTCACAAGGTTTAACATGCAGAATAGTAAATGAGTTACAGGTTCTTGATGCCAGTTTCTCACTGGCAGAATTCAGAACCTTAGGCTAATGCATATAAACAGAGATTTGGTCAGCTTTTGAAAACTGTATATGTATATAAATGTATGTCTCACTTTGTTTATGAATAGAACTTCTCTTGAGGACCACTTTTTCAACTTGTATTACTTGACTAAACTCCAAGTAGCTGTAGAATGTTTTGTGTATACCTCTATACTAGTAAGCTATAGGGATCAACAAATGCTTTCCCATGTTTGAGGTGGGGGAACAATTTTAATTGTAATTATTTTTAATTTCCATTATGTTAAGTGGGGTTTTTTAAAGCTGTAGCTTGAACCTTGTCTACAGCCCCCCCCCCACCCCCCTTTTCACCAGAACCTAAGCTGAGTGTCTGTATGAAGTGCTTTATTTTTCCTAAATCTGAAAGTGTTTATCTACTTTTGGCCATTCAGCATGCTTGGATGCTGAGGTAAGCAGACAGAAACTAAGACTGAACAGGAAATTGGAGATTCTAAAGGCTTTCTTTATACTTAAATTCCTCTTGATGCTGGATACCTCAGCCCTTAAGCTTATAGTAGAACCTCTGGTCTGCCTTGACCCTCTATTAGACAAGGGGCTATTGATGATGAATGGATGAAAGAATTTGAGGTTTTTGTAGACATAAACCTGTTAAATGGGGGAATGTGTTATGTAACTTTAACTTGACTTATCAAACTTTTGGTCCCTGTTAGTTGAAAAGCCCATTTAGATGTATATAGTGTCCTTAAGTGTTACCAAGCAAGCTTGCATGTGCAGTTGCGTAAATCTAAACATTTAACTTCTAGGAATTTATCAGTGTCTGGGTTCGAGACCCTAGGATCCAGAAGCATGATTTCTGGCATACATATTTGGATTATGAAATCTGTTTACATGTAAGTACAAAATACAGCCTGGCAACTCTGGAACCTTGTGTACCTGTAAACCTTTGTTAACCAATTCCACTAATGTGGGTACTTTTTATGCAGTGAATTCATACTTGAGAATTTGACAAATGTCACCTCAGTGTGTGGGATTCTGAGTTTTATGCTGACTGTTGTAAAGGAGTGCAAGAGTCCCATTGGGTGGTACTAGATGCATGTTATACATGCTATAGGCTGACTGCAGAACTGGTTTCCCTACAGACCAATAGCATGTGCTTCAGGCAGAAGACTTCATGTGTGAGACGGCGCTACCGTGAGTTCATGTGGCTCCGACAGAAGCTGCAGGACAATGCTGTACTCATGTAGGTGGAATGTAGGGTGTTTTGCTGATGCTTTTATTGGGGTCATGATTTGTAAATGTACTTGGTGTGTAAGCAGTAAAGGGACTCTGCTCCTCTACTTTGCAGAGAACTACCTAAACTCCCTCCACGGAACCCCTTCTTCAGTCAGACCAACAGCTTTCATGTCAATGAGAGGATGAGGAAATTGCAGCACTTCCTGGAAGCGTGAGTCTCTTCCGAAGTTTTTCAGGGTTTGAAACTGATGGGTGACTAGACAGATCTGCTGTACGTTAATTCCAGCAGCAGAGAGGACCTCTAACTCACCGTTTCATAAATGCCACCTAGTGGCTCCATGAGGGATATTTTTACTGTTGTAAATGAAACCAAGTCGATGCAGACAGGGAAGTGATTCAGAATGAAAATCCTGATGCTCAGAATTCTAGGTTAACCAGGTCAATAGTTCTGTGTGTGATTCACTACTAGTGATAACTGGGAAATTCACAGTAGCATAATGTATTTATCAAAAGCTAGTTGGCAGCAACTTTAAGTGCTGCTGCAAAACTGGTGTTGGGAAGCTTGTGATACTATAATAAAACACCAAACTCTGGTTGAAAACATGAAATTAGGGTAGAAATTTGGTCAAAATGCATTACCAGGCATTTCTCTAAGAACAAAAAGTATATACAAAATCTGTAAGGCAAGATTTAATGTTTGTCAGTACTGTATACAACGAACATTACAACAGCATTAATTCCCAGACAAATTGAGCCCCCCCCCCCCTTCCAGAAGCTTCCCCTGCTATTTGTTTCATGTTGACTAAACTTCTACATTTAAAATTGAGACCAGTTTGCTCAGTTTTATGTTCTGAAAATAAACTTTTTTTTTTTTTTTTTTTTTTTTTAAACCCTCCCCCTTGATTTGTTGCTTGTATCTCTCTGGCCTTGCTCATAAGCATTCTATCCCACACAGGGTCTTGGAAATCCCACTACTACTGTCTGACAGCCACCTACACCTCTTCCTCCAGTCAAACCTCAGCATCACCAAGATGGAGGCATGTGCCTCTGGCCTGACACGTTACTCAGTGGCACAAGCCATCCAGCGCTATGTGTCTGAGACCCGCCGCTTCCCCTCAGAGGATGAGCTACATGAGGCAGACAAGACTTGCTGTGACTCTGACTGTGACAGGTACTCAAGCCTGGCTACATGACTTATACTGTCTCTACACTATTGCATGAGATTGCTTTGCATGTCATATGCCTGCCCTCTGGGTCTCAGCTCTTGTTAAAGCATTACAGCCATATCATGGATAAATGTATAACAGTAATGTATTTGAATCCAATTCTGCAATTAGATGTTGACATAAAACTGTCATTTACTCCCCAGCACATCATCTTCTGGCCTTGGGTCCAACAGTGATCCTGGAACACCCCCTGAGGACTGGATAAGACTCCAAGATGGTAGCCCCCCCTTGTGACTGCCAGATTGCTTCAGGACAAGAGGCGCTCTTTGCTTGCTTGTCCAGTTTGCCCTGTGACCAGAAGCAAGTCTAGACCTGAGCTGAACATTTGAGATGAAGAGCTTCTCTGCTGCTGCACTTTGCCTTAAAATGTCGGGTTACTAGAACAAGTGAACTGGAGCCACAATTATGGCAAATGCCCTTTTAATGAAACTGCCATTTTATGTCCCACATGTACAGTATGTGCATCTTAAATTGCTCACATTTTACTTTGCATTGGACTGGATAAAGTACCAAAGGCTCATATGGATGTAAATGTGGGGCCAGACTGGCAGTAATTCATGCTTTGAATTTGGAAGATCTTTTACATGTCATTGAGGGTTAGTAGTAACTTGTGTGTTTATATTAAAAAAAAAAAAAGCTGCTAAAGTGAATTGATCGGACTTGGAAACGATTAAATTGTTTTTATTTGAAGTTTAAACTTTGAAATTGTGACGAGTTCAGATTTTAAAAAAACTTTTACTGTAACTTAATTATAGGAAAAAATAAATGGCGCTTATTAAAATTGCAGTGTCGTCTCGATCCTCTCGACCATCTGATTCATCCATCACAGAATCTCAAAGAATTTCTTTAACAGCACAATTACAAGTTACTTGGTTGCCGCGCGTTTCCCTGCGTGGTTAACTTGTACTCGTATGTTTATAACCTGTATTTCACTTGGTCGACTGTGGTGTGCGGTTTCTTAAATGAATTCTTGAGGCAGTTTTATGCGTTATTGGGAACACCGCACGTTATAGTGCTCACGAGATCACCATGGTGCTGTATTTCAACGGGCAGCGCCGGTGCGAAGCATGAAGAACTCAGCCATCTGGCGCCGGTTCTGCGTAGCTGCTGGCAACAGTGGTCGGTGGTCTCGTTTTCCTCCAAGCGAGCTTCGGGTCCCGCTGAGGACAAACGCACAGGCCCGAGTCTCCCCCCCCCCCCCCCCCAAAAAAAACCCTGACACATCCACCCCAAAGGTTGCATTTCCTAATCTTTATTTTACGTCAGTGTACCATTGATCCAAATTACCGCTTTGAAGATTCACGCAATGCCCAGCTTAGCAGAAAGCNAATTCCATCGTATGTTCAGAGCGCGACTGCTGCTACGGGCTCCCTCAGTTAAGTAGGGTTAACTATAAAGTTTAACAGTGTGTGATATTAAGCAAAATATTTCTTTGCTCGGCGGCTTAATTTAAAGACCTTGCTGCTGAACCGTGTCTCTAAAGTACATTCCACTGTTTCTGCACGAGAGCATCCGCTAAGTGAATAAAACACTTTTGCTTTTATTTATTTTTTATTTTTATTAAAGCGAGACGGCTGTTGTGAGGGTTACCGCGCGCCACTTCCGCGGCTCTCTTCCCCGCTAGTGGAAGGCTAGTGTGCCTTTTACGGATGTATTAAGTTTTATGATCTGGGGTATCGTGCTTTTGCAATTTTAAGTCATTTTTCCAGATGCATTTAATTCAATGTATACTTTAAAAGAAGCTCTCATACTGTTGGATCTGCAACTAATACATCTGCTGGCTAATTACTGTGCTAGATATTGGCGTTACAGTGATAAACCCAGCACCGAGAAGTTTAAAATATAACGGGCATATTGTCCCTCTATCATGTAAAAACCACACTAAAGAAAAATGAGTGACGATTTGGGAGTCAAACTGTCGACAAGGGAAACGAGGTCCAGGTAAGCAGCAACGGCCAGTATTCTTAACTTCCAGAGAGTAATAAAGGTAAAACTTGTTTCACACGCTCCGGAGTTGTATTTTGCTAAAGTAATGGCAAATCAGCTTGATGCTGAACAAGAGCATCTTTTGTTCCTGGCAGCATGGCGAATATGTGTAGTTTTTAAGAGTCTGTCCATGTTATGCAAGAAATGTAGACCTGGAAAGACTGACTGGCCCAAAGAATCCATGCTGGAAAAAATTGTTTCCCCTGAACCACCAATTATGTTATCTTAGAGTAATTTATTTATTTTACAAGAGATCGTTTTAGATCTTATTAGAAATGTTGTTCTCATAGTTCCATATAGCACAAAACATTGCACTAGTATTTGGATTGTGTTGCTGAACTTGGTAAAATAATGCAGATTGTGTATTCGCTGTACTGATCTGGCTCATGGCTCTTAGCATATAAAAAACTTTAAAAAGCTCTGAACTAATAAGACCGTAATTTACTATTTTATGAATTCTTGAATATTTATAAAAAGAGCAAAACAGTAGTCACATAAACTAGATATAAAGCACCCTGCTAAAGCCAGAGGCAAATATTAATGTTGCACATTAAGTTTGGCCTGTATATAAAGTTTAAAAGACTGTCATAAAACAGCATCTTAAAGTACCTCATACTCTTTATGTAATCCTATTAAAATTTAAAAGATCAGATCCAAAGGAAGAAGCATGTGGTTGCAATGTGCCCAGTAGAGGGCAGATACAGCTTTCAGATACACTGTTCCAGGCTAGTTGTATTCTGGTATTGAATTCCAAGTACAGTAATGGAATACAGCCACCCAGAGCTCTGGCTCACAGCATAATTTAAGTACTTTGTGTATATAAACAAATTTAAATACCCTTCCCTGAAATGTTCATTAAAGTATTTTAGTGCTTGTCCCATTAAATCCTGGCTTGCAGTGAATGATTCATTTCTTTAAAAAAGTCAGCCTGTGGGGAAAATCAAATTTATGAAGACAAAATGATATTTAGGTGTAATAGTGCTTTTGATTATTGTCGAATGTTCCAGGGCATTGATGTCGGAAACGGTTGTCCTGCAGGTGATAAAGAAGGCTGTTTACAATTCATCCTGCACACTGTGAAGGCCTTGCTAAGCCTCGCCTTGCTGTGTTCTAAAGATCTTCTTGATGACAACTAATTTGTAACTAGGAACTCTGAGCAGTGTCTTCTGGTGTGAAGATCCATGTGAACGGGAGGCTTTTAATGTGAACCTTCCTGTTTGCAGGGTGGAAAGAATGGCCGATCTCATGCCAGCAGCCCGGCCTGAACTATCTCCCCCACCTTCCCCTTAATAGGACACCCTACTTAATTATGTGTCAAGCAAGCAATGAGCAGCCAGGGTGTCTCAAATCCTGTGCCCCTTTCTGTCACATCCCATCCCCCAGTTCTTGGTCCCTTCCCGTGCACGGTCGATGCAAGAGGGTCTCCTGTTAAAAGCCTCCACTGTGCAGTTTCCCTCAGAAGGGTCAGGACCCAGGCCTGTGCCATCCCAGCTTGACCCCTCCCGTCGTCCTCCCATTACAGCATGAAAGCAGAAGCTGCCGGAGTGCCGTCAGCCACCTGACACATTGTGCTTTATGATGTCAAGGGAAGATTTTAATAAGATCTCAGAGGGCTCTTGCTGACACTTTGCAGGAGAGAGGTTCCAGGCAGGACGGCTTTGGGGCAGCGTTCCCGCAGGGCTCCCAGTGGAATCACCTCTCCCTGCAAACAGGGTGCCACCGTGTCAGCCATCTGACTGGGAGATGGAGGCAGTAATGGTGACAGGGTGGGTCTCACTGCCCCTCCACCTGCTGGCTAATGTCACCCACTCAATCTCAGATCCTCATATCAGACTAACAGACACTTTACCAGTACGTGCCTTTGTTTCTTCTGATGCTAAAATTGAAGAAATCAAACAGTCTATTTATTCTCAGCTGTAAAAATGGCACCTCTAAAGAACAGTCTGGATTTTGAATGCTACCTGTTCTTTGTGCATTTCTTCAGATCCTTGAAGTCATATCATTACCTGGCTGTCATTTTACTGCGGTCACGGATCTATTCTTTTCGGGAATATGCAAATTTGCGTAATCCACAGCATCCAATTTTACTTTCTGTTATATGGCAACAACCAGCTAATGTGATCTCCATCTGGGCTGCAATTGGCTGTAAGCTAGGGTTGTTCTGATCGCTTTGGCAAAGGCCCAAGGCTGAAGCGTTTTCCTGGGGACCAGCCGGCCAGCCCGCCAGCCACCATAACACCTTGTCAGCCTGTGCTCTAAGTAACAGAAGTGGGCCATGCGGCTGAGTTCAGTTGGTGCTTGGAACCCGGAGAACGGCACGCTGTTAATGGGCCGGCAATCTGGCTCCCTGTCTGGCTATTTAACAATCCCGCTGCCAAACGATCTGAAATAAGCACTCGCTGCTCCACCGCAACAGATGTGTAGTGAATATTCCAGCACAAAATGGCAGTTGTGTACAGCCCTAATGGTTGCGTGAGATGGCATATTCCTCCTCTCTTTGACGAGCTTCGTAAACCTTGTTTAAAAGACACTGGAAACTTTTTCACTTTTTTGTGACGGTTTCTATGTTGTTCTATGTGTTGCTGAAATGAAGGCCTTCTTAGCATCTGCACTGCTCTTTGTGTGGGTGTGTGTGTGTTCACACAGTGATGTGTGAGTCTGCCACCCACCATTGTCTCTCCTTCCCTGCTATGCTAATGCAGAAGTGATAAAACACAGTTCTCAAATTGATGTGGGCTTGACATTTCTGTAAAATTAATTAGATTACCATATCTCTGCAAAAGAAATCCAACATTCATTATGAATTCATAATGGCACAGTCAAACGGCTCGTCGTGGCCCCTGACTGATGGAGCGCACCACCCCGAGACCCCCGTCCGCTCTGCGTGCACATAGGGCTCGACCACTGGACTTCAGAATAAATTGGGAGTGGGAGGACTATTTCCTGAAGATGGCTTATTAAGTAGGACAAAAGCTGTCCGTCTCATGGTGATGTGCGTCGTGGCCTCCGCCTGCCAGGGGCCCTGAGCCGTCAGCGCTGCCCTGCAGTCATTTTTACACTCAACGGTAATGAAGCTGTCAAGACAACGGCCGAGTGGCGCAGCTTGATATTCAAATGGGTTTGCCGTGCCCGGCCGATCGCCAGCTAGGCCGAGCGAGATCCAATTATACATGCAGGGAGTGAGATTCAGGTTCGGGGGCAGGAGGCAAGCCGCAACGCGCGACTGCGGATCGGAGAGGCATGAGAGCACAATTAATATAAGCCGTGTTCTCGAGTCAGTCCCTGTTGATAAACACCATCCGCTCTGTGTATGGTCCTGCCTCCGTCTGTGCACCATGCCTCCAGGAGACGGAACGCCGGAGCAGGCTGACGCTGATCAAAAAACTCAACGCACCATCTGCACAGTCTATTAAAACATGTAATGGACAAAATAATAGATACATAAAAACTTGTCATTGTTTTGTTCCTCTTGGGCCTGTTTGCAAAGTACCTAGTGAGCCTGGGTAGGAGGCATGCTGGTTTTGCTGTTAACATCATAGAAGGCATTGAAATTCTTGGTCTCAGACTTTTTCCAAATCTTTCTTTTCCTCTAAGTACCCTTCCGACTGAGCCAGAAAAGTAAGTTGTTTAAAATACAATCACTATATAATGAATTTGTGTTTGGCGGTAAAAAAACTAGTGCACAGAATACCTGTACATAAGGCATAAGTTAGTGTGAAGCAAGAGGCAGTTCCTCTTTATGTATTAAAAACAACCTGGGTCATCATAGCAATACGGAACTGAGTCCAGTTGATATGATGCAGTCAATTTACATTATAAAGCCCGCCTGTAGTTAGTGTACAAATATTTCAGACAAACAATGTTTGACACCTTTTGGCTGATTAGTCTCACCTATGGGGCAGCCAGCTCATGCTGATGCCTTGAATAAAGCACTGTTTTTTTAATTGAAACACCCCCAACTGTCCTTTTATAATTAACACTTGCCGGCTGAATCATTTTAATATAGCATTTGGCATTACTATATCATTTTAAACATCAAAGTGCTGTATTTTACCACTCAGTGCATTGTAGCGCGGAAAAACGTCTCCTCTATTCCCCCTGTCCCACGGGGGAAAAGTAAGAACAATAATGTCAACAACAGCAACAAAAGCAGTTGCCCATAATACGGGCACTTTTCATACCCCATCACCAGAACAGCTCCACCAAACTGCTCAAATTCCAGCCACACCGCCTTGTGTTAACTCTCCTCTGGCGTACACAGAGAATTAGAAACACTGATGATAATCTAGAACCCAATCAGACCTCCGGAGAAAGACAAAGAGGTCGGCCAACAAGACGTGACGCTGCTGAAGTGCCTCCACGTATGGGTTTGGACAAAACTGAAAAATGTTGTTGCTATCGGATCCATCGCCTGATTACTGGAGCCTTCGATTTTTCAGCATGTCAATTCATCAGTGTCCGGCAGCAGGTGTTTAACACTTTCTGCCGTGTCAGTACGGTCAGCTCGCTGAGTGGAGCTCACCAATCTCTGTCTGAGGGCATCAGGCTCCTGACTGGATCGTATAACCTATCCACCTCCGCCCAGCTTAGAGCCTTGTGCTGCTAGCCCCCACCGCCAACTAATAGCCCCTCCACCACACCAGTGTGTCACACGATTAACCCCCCCAGCCTGTCATGCTGCAGGCTCTCCCCCACACCTTGGCTCTGTTAATAACCCCTCCACCTTCTCTTCATTCACCTGCCTCTCTTTGTCCCTCTATGAGCCCTGTATGACACTGTCCCTCCTCAGATCTACTGCTGTGTACCTTTAACAACGCAAGGCCCTTAACACAAAAAAACACCACTGACAACTGGGCCCAATATGCTTGGTTTGTTATTTTATGAGCCCTTGTGTCACCTCACTTGTGCAGAAGGTAATCGGATACAAAAACACAACAGTGCTGGATTTTCAACCTTTATATATACACTCTTATGTATAGTATATATGTTACATATGTAGGTTTGTGTAACTAATAACCAATTGATTAAGTACCGGAATAAAAGAAAACTCAAAAAGCATTGGTGGTTTGTCCCATCTCTGTCTCCATGTGGTCCTTCCTTTAGGCTTGCCTATCAGAAGCAGTTTATCAAATGGTCAGTAGCCCTGACGACTCTATTGCCACTCTTTTGGAAACAGCAATTTTTCATGGGCTGCGCTGGACCTCAGGGTGTGTCACGGCAGGCACAAGCACAGACAAATGGCAGCACGAGTCTGGAATCCATCAGCATCAGATTAGCCGCCTGTTTGAAGCAGCTAGCGCATTAACACGCGGGTGGGTGGTGGTGCTGGCAGCCATGGGAAATAGTGGGGTAAAGTGGCAGGAGGTGACAGGAAAAATGATCAGGAGCGGTGGAGATGGTGGACGAAGGAGAGAAGAAGAGGGAAAAGAGAAGGACCGGAGGCAACCCCTGTGAGGGAGAGAGGAGAGAGAGCTGAAGAGAGAGCAGAGAATATATGTAACAGATGAGTGCATTTGAAACAATGCTGGCTGGACAGCAGTGTCACTATATGAGGCAGATGCACTGTCCAAATGTTTGTTTTCTCAGTTCTGCACCAGTCCAGATAATACAGCATAAAACATTCCCAGATTCTAATTTCAGTCACGAATCACCATATCACTCTCATTTATTACTATGTCAGAATTACCGACCATCGAATCTGCTCTACTGTTTATCATTTGCAACCTTGCACTTAAATAATTATGAAAAAAAATCATAAGCAGCGTGGAAAGGACAATAAGGGAGTTAGGTCATAAAAAGTGGGGGAGTGTAGCTCTGAGTGCATCCAAGGCATTATCATTTACACTCTGTGTTTAAGTACACACCCTCCACTTTATAATCCTCAGGATTTCTAAAAACGCAGCGTGATGCTCCTTTATAATTTGGGCAGGGCAGCAAAGTCTGACAGAACAAGGGCAGAGTTCCTCATTGCGGTCTGTTAAATGGGGGCAGAATCGATGCCACTTTGTCTCACTCAGTCGCAGCTGACATCCTAAATAGTAATGATCTAAAATAAATAACCCTATCTCCTTGCAGGGCCGAGTGATGCTGTCAAAATCAAAGGCTAGCATATCCTTTCCCCTCTCTTCCATTGCAAAATGTATCAGAAGAGTGACGGTTATGCTTGTTGGGGTGTGTGAAGGTCATTAAAATGAACCTTCTTAATTTCTACTACCACACTATATGACATATTAGACATATATCCAGCTTTTATTCTATTCAAATAAGCACACATACATGCAATTTATAGCAAAAAAATAACAAGCAGAAATCTTAGTTAATCTTGCTCTCTTTGGCCATCACCAGTATAAAGTCCAGCTGACACTTTTGGGTCTAATCAGTCATCCAAAGTACTGTTCAATATGTTTGACCTCAAGTACAGCCAAAACAATCCAGTGTTTTCATGAATACTCCAAAAATAGCAGATAATAATTTGATTTTTTAAACACTGAATGTCCATGTCAGAGTAACCATTGGAATATTGATCTTAACTGGCTTCATTCAGCCACACCTTTGAAGTGCTCAAGGATGGGAGGGTAACAGGCATAGATTTTACTGGGGTATATAATTGTGTTCCCCCACCTAAAATATTTACTACTCAGGTAGTATGTTCCTAAGTGGAATTGACTGTACTATAATTGCCTGTTTCACTGGTCTATTGGCTGTTAACCTTGAGCCGACTGTGGTAGAACAGGCGTGGCTTCGGCTGTCGGGGAGCTGGCTGCCATGACAACCCCTCTTGACACGCGTCAGCCAGGCGGCTTCCCCTGTAAGGGGGGGAGAATCGATCGCGTAAATGGTAAAGGCGAACGGCGCCTTTACACCGCCAGTCCAGCTGAAGTTAATCAGGCCTTTCATCAGGGCTGGAGCGGAGAAACATCAGACGAGGAGAATGAATCTGACCCTTTGCGTCTCTCTCTGTGTCACATGAGCCGGAGTACCAGAGCTCATCTTTAAGTGTGGTTTTATTATGGACGAAAGAACAACATTCTGAAATGATGCATGTTCTGTAAAACTGGAGATGTGTCACAACACTGGTAGAGTTACCTTCCCAGCTGTGTCCTCCTCCCACCCTACCTTTAAACCTCACCCCCCCCCCACACACCTGGATGTCATCTTTGTGTGTGTGTGTGTGTGTGTGTGTGTGTGTGTGTGTGCGTGTGTGTGTGTGTTGGCTTCTGTCACAGACGGAAGCTGCGGTATGCGAGAGCGAAGGGAAGTGCTCCACGGGGACAGGACGAAGGACCATCTGCTGCAGGAGCCATGCTGCTGCTCTGCGGGCCCCACGCGGAGGGCCTCAATCTCGCTCCCCGTCAGACATCCATTTCAAACAGCAGGCATTCACAGCTCTGTCTCCCCTCCAAGAAGGAGAGCTGGTTACGCTCTGTGAGACACAAACGTTTCTGCACATTCCAATGTCAACTATTTACATTTTATGCTTATATTGCAGAATGCAGTGTAATTCCAGCATATTTCCAGTTATATTTTCCCCTTGACAGGTACATAAGTGACATACAGCAATTACAGCTTACAATAGTTTTGAATGTTCAGCATGGACAGAACCATCAGGCTCTTTTACATATGCAATGGGTTATTTTAGCATTGCCAACATGTTTTTCTGCAGCTCAGGGGGTGTGCAGTTCAAAACTGTTATTTTCTTGGATTTGTTCATCCAAAATGTGCTCTGTAGTTATGTTTAATAACTCGACCAGAGCTTGTGTGTGCTGTACAGATAGAGACATCTCCATCTGCTCCTGTCTGGCAGGACATCTCTATCATGGGCTCCTGCTAATTCAAGTGATGCTCATGTTTGTCACAGAGTGTGACCACAGTCTCCACGCGTGACTGACGGCACGTGGCGCAAGTAAGCACTGATTTTTCATTCACATTCTTGCCTGTCGCCTTCATCCAGGACTGGTTTCTGGAGGGACGTTTTCATCTGGACCACCTGAGGTTATCTGTGTGTGTGTTTTTATTTGAATTGCTATTTATATATAGTTTGTACAGTATTTCATGATTATTTATTTATAACGTGTTTTGCTGGTGATTCCCCCCCCCATATCAATGCTCCCCGACTGTCTCACGGAGGACTCTTCACCAGCCCTGCACCCCCACCCCCGCAGCCAGTGCACCCCCACCCCACCCCCCTCCCATCATGACCGACTGCAGAAGAATTGCTCCTCTAATGGATTCCGAAGATTCCAATTTCCCCTCTGCCACAGAAGACAGAAAATCCTCTCGAGTTCAATTATCTGTGCCGCGTGCTGCATCACAAAAAAGAGAAGAGAAGAGAAAAACCTGAAGGAATAAAATATACAAGATCAGAGCTGACAAGAATACAAGAACGGGCTCCACAGAACCCTGGCCTATTAAATATCTATACAATTAGCATTAGCCTTATAAATAACAGTCTCAATTACATTACGTCAATCACGGTCGCTTTTGGCTGCAGGGAAACAAAACAATTTAAATTATAGCTGGCTTTTTTCCTCCCCCGGCCACCCTTTTAACGGGATAATTACAGGTCTATTCATTTGGCTTGTGCGGGAGCGATAGATCAGCGCCCGCAGTCGGCGACCCTCGTGATAAACGTGTTTCGGCGGCCCGCGATAACGCCGCTGTCCGGCGCGAGGTAAAAACCTCTCAGCGCGCACCGCTCCCGCAAAGTGCTCGGCGCGAGGCGTGAGTGACACGCCGCTGAGAGCATCTATTATTCACCACGGCTTTCTGCCATACGTCATTAAAAATAGGAAATCTATAGCTGAGACAAATGGCTTCTAAATGAACCGCTACAGACGGAGTACGGAGATAGGGAAGATGTCAAATGAATTTTAATTGTCTTTGGTGGCGATATGGAATTCATCACCCCGGGTTCTATAACGTGCCAGTTGCGGGACGCGCGCGATCCGGCGACACCCGCGCAGCCCCGGCGCGTGTACTGTGGCGAGCGGCGCATTAAAAAGGTGAAGGTCACATGAATAATCGTGTCCGCATCGGAAGCGAACAGGGCGCAGGGGCGTAGTGGCAGGCTTTCAGCCACAGCGGGAAAATGTTCGACACGCAGATGGAAAAGGTTGATAGTCTGCCGTGTTATCGCAGTAAAACTGAAGAATCACATAAAAAATGAAATGCAAACAAACTGCTATGGTGTCGCCTCAAGTCCAGGGTGTATCCTGCTTCACACCCTGCATCTCTGGGATAGGATCTGGACCACCAGGGCCCTGCATGGCGCAAGTGGTTAATGGATGGATGGATAGATGTGATTTGATCCCTTATCGTGTTTAGTTAACAGACAGCCCCAAAAACCCTGCAGTAACCATTGAAGTAATAATGACCTCAGTTCAGTTGCTAATGCTCTTAACACATGACTGTGATTTAGTTATTATCACCTGTTATACATTTGCCTCAAACCAAACCGCAACTTGCTATGTCAAAGAAGTTCAGTCCAATGACAAGAACTACATTTGAATAAAGAAGCTTTCAAATCTTTCTGGGGCACATTAGAAAAATTCTTTTTCATGTCTAATTGAATAAGTAATTAGGATAAACTGAATGCATTTGATGAAATGATTATGTTAATATTTCAAGAATGTAATTTTTAAAAATAGATCACATTATTTTTTCACTCTACTAAGTAGGGATTATTTTACATCCATGAATAAAATATTGCTCTGACTCAGTAAAAATCTGTGCCTTCAATTTGAAGATGCTATAGAAAAATACAAGTAATATTTTTTAAGTCCCCCATCAGGCTGATTTGCCTTGTAAAAGCCCATTTATGTGATTTGCTCTGTTAGTCCCACTTGGTGTGATATGCTCTGATAATCCCACTTGCTGTGATTTACCCTGTTAAACACACTTAGTGTGATTTATCCTGTTCAGTCCACTTCACGTGATTTACCCTAGTAATGTGATGGGCTTCATTCTCAAATTATACTCCATGAGACCAGTAAGGTAAATAGATCATGTTTGAAAGAACTTGGGGTTGTCCTTCAAGCCTCCATCGCCCACTTGAAGGCGGAACATGGAGCAGCGTGGCCACGAGGAGCAGAGCAGATGCAGCACATGCACGGGCAGCAAAAATAGAACCCTGTGCTAAAACCTATTTGTAAACAATGTTGTCATCCAGCGTGACTTACAACAGGTTCATTAGGAATAAAATCCAACTATGTCTTTCAGTGCATGGTGGTGTGTTTACCCAGTGTGTCCCAGCAGTAGAGAAGTAAGGCCTTGCTGTCTGGAAACAGTGGCTGGAGCCACGCTCACATCGAGGGCTTAATAAATGCATGGCGGGGGTGCCAGCAGCTGGAGACCCACCCAGAACAGTGACTGGGGTGGGGCTAGACAGATCTGCTTCACCTGCTGCGCGCTGGAAAATAAAAGTGTGAACCGCTCATGAATCTTAAGTGTCTTATTACACAATGTGGCCATTACTGGATAAATCATGGCCCCAGGAATTGTCAACTGAAATATCTTTGCAGTGCTGGTATTGTGAATAAAAACCAGCCAGTTGAACACAGAAGCTGCTGGACTCTATGTGGCCCATTCTTGATGCACATACTACAGGTCCTTACTGGGAAAATGTTTAAATTCCAGGATGGGGTAAGACCGAAGTAAAGCCTCCAGAGAGACTATTTGGTTAGGAAACGGCTAACCAAAAAGTTAACTAATAATAAAGACAGTAAATAATTGTACATTTAAAGAGCAACAGCTACTCTGACACACACATCATCATACACTGCTCAAAGTATGTTATACTACATGGCTAAACGGACTTAAATAAAAGGAAGATGTTATTGCTGATAAACGGTAATTTTGCAGTCATTTTTTGTATCATGTAGGTGTCCATTGTGTCGCCCGAGAGCTGCATGCTGCCATTTCTTTCATGTAAAAGAGTCCATAAGAATGTGCAAAATTATTGATAAATACTATACGTATCATGCAATAAATTCTGTTGAATCATATGATAATACAGTTATCGACACATACTTAAACACACACCATGCCTAAATAAAATACAGTAAAAATTAAAAAAATATATATTTTTTCAGTTTAGACATTTAAGACATTTAAGTGTATGTTACTTACGTGGTTTTTTCCACATGTGTCCATGGGACCTGTGCACAATAATTACTGTGGCCCTTGGTCAAAAAAGGTTGGACACCCCTGCTGTACCGGTTTATCTCTACAGTAGCATCTTTGATTTAAATCCTTATGTACCATTTTACCCCATGTCATGCTGAAACAGAAGGCAGCAAGATGCTTAGTCTTCTGTTACGTCAGTCCTGGGATGGCAGGAGGAAGTTTTGCTGAATTATTCATGTGCCATTTTAAATGGGACTTCCACATTCTGTACTGGCCTTAAATTTTGCATGACTGTGTCATACACTGATTTATAGATTGACATTCAGGACAGAGGGGCGCTTGATCACAATCTCTCACATCTTTCACCACCTCTTCGAGTCTGTAAAACAGTTGTGTCTTGGGACATGAAGGAGCGACAGGAGTGGGGAGAGGGAGGGCTGCGCAGGCAGAAGAGAGAAGAGAGCGAGAGAGCGAGAGTGAGAAACTGTTTCTCGCCCATTGTTCCAACATCTGCCTCAATGTGCTGCCGTCGCAGTGCCTCAACATCTCTCTCTGCCACTCACTCATCAGAGTAGAAACGAGCTGCGATGCGAGTTGTCGTTCATTCATCAAAGCCGACAGGCCGCCTTTGCTTTGTTCTGCTCGACTGGCTCTGTTATTTCAATTGCGGCGAGGCAGACGGCGACCACGCACTCCGCCCGGGAGATGCACCAATTACTGGGATCAGTGGAATCGCTGCAGCAGAGCGGCGCTGCGGCTCCTCGTCCCAACAAATTACAGTAAACTCATTGCCACGGAAACCGTGCCCTGTAGGCCACACCAAAGTGTAAATGAAACTGAGCCATTTTTATGGCATCTTGAATTCCCCTCCCTCAAAATGTGTGGCAGTGCATGCACAGGCACACATAAGGAGTCTATTTCCAGCATGGGTCATAAAGGCGATGAATTTAAGAAAAACTGTCAGGGCAAATGTGCACGGGCATCCACAGACATCCAGGTAAATGCACATGTGTATACATGCTGATAGAGCCATGCATGTACACAAACACATGTGCCCACAAACACACACACACACACACACACACACACACACATACAGACAGAGTCACAACCTGATCAATTCAAGCTGTGTCCAGCTGTGTAACACCGTGCTGTTTACCAGTTATGACTCAAAGGCTGGTCATTTCAAAACAATAGGTTTCCATTTGTGGGTCACTGAACTGGGCAGCCTTGTAGGTGCAGCATTCACTTCCCCCTTCCTTTCCAGATTGCCTTCAAAAAACTCAAATGACTTCATTTTTTTAAAACTTAGGACTGTCATGTCATCTGAAAGGTGCTGAGTTCTAATTTTCTAATGTTAAAGAAATGCTGCTGCTCTCTCCTTTACAGCTGCATCTGTTTCTCCTCCTTTCTCTGTCCTCCTGACTATGCAGCCTCCTCCTTCTCCATACTACCCTCAGTCTCCATCTCCACCCTCTTCGGCTCACAAGATCCTTCAGGATAGCCTGGCAGCTATGATGTAACAAAACGATTTTGAAGCAGAAAGCTCCTGAAAATGAAACCTGGACGTTCTATATGGCTTCCTAATAACCATTGCCCAAATCAATGAGGCCGCCATGAATATTTCAGACACAGTTTAAATGGTATTGTGTCCTAGCTGGGGAGATGTAGTGATTTGGGCTGTCAGGGCACCAGTGTGGAAATAGGGCCCCCCTTTTTCTCTTGCTTCCCTCCCAGTGAGTAGGGGCCAATATCACATCAGGGATGGGATGAAAATGGGGGTGCTGCACTGGGGGGCTCTTCGGGCACACTGCAAGGAGGGAGTGGTTCTCTTGAGCCCTCGGTCTTCCCTCCAGCAGATTATACAACACCGAGCCATATAAATCAGGGCACGGCTCGCAGCCGCAATGAGCTAGAAAATAAAAAAGCATAAAAATGCCAGCTTGAAATACAGGCCAGGAAGAATTCCTTTATGGCTGCAGTGGCAGCCAGCACAACCCCTCCTCCCCCATGTCGACTGGTCGTTCCCAAAGCCGTCTGCTCCGTGCGCGTGCAACTCCGTCTAAATTACCCTAAACAGGCTTATTACCACACGCCTGGGCATAAAGCCGCCTGACGTGCCACCCATCTGCATTCATTTATTCATTTGTTTGTTGACTCATCTCTGAAGAACAACATACCTACCTAAAAGCGGTCAAAGAGAACCCTGCGGGGGGGCAAGGAAACACAGCCAGAAGTGACCAAGAAATATGACAGCCCATTTATGTTTAACATATATTCTACATACACGTAGGTCTATATAGCATATTCAGTGACCTTTACACCCCCGCTATACACAGTGGAGCAATTTATACTTTTACATATATATTTCTTTTACAGTTTTGTTAAGTTTCAAATTAAGGTACATTATTTTAAACAAAATCTGTCCATTACCAAATGCTATTCCAGGTGCACATAATTTGTAGCTGAATATACTTTTTAAATGTACTTAGACTATATATAAAGTATGTCGCATTTCTATAAGTATCAGTGTGCTAGAATGAATATGGCACATTATTATTATTATTATTATTGCTAATGACTGAATTGTGGTTGGCATTAAATATTTCAATTTATGCTTCAAATGTCTGCAAGGCCTATAAATGATAAATAAAAATAAGTAATGGTGATAAGTAATAAGTAATAAAATAGTGAGCACGTGCAATATGAGTGACAGTGTGAAAAGTTGATGCAAATAAAATCCCCAATGATAAGTTTGTTTGCAATGACACAGGTAATCGGCCAGATATTGATCCAGAACCAGCATTAGGTATGGCTATGAATTTAAACAGACACTGAACATCCCGCTGAGAAGGTTATCTTTTACAGTATTGACCTCTGAACATAAAGACACTCGGTGGGTTTTCAAAGATCTGGGAACAAGATTAACAGAGAGAGTCAGGATAAGTGACTTCAATTACATGCAAACACTGATGAACAAAATGAATTAAATGATAAGAGGTCCTTTATTGCTTACCAAACCAAAGAAAACCAGAATTTTATATGAAGCCTACCACTGTATTCTGCTGGACCAGTTTAACTTACAGAAAGAATATATATTTTGTCTTTAATTTTAATACTTAGAACTGTACTCACATATTGGTCAATGTTTATATTCAGTTCTGGGTCATAATAGTGGATTTTAAATCATAATTATGAGACCTAATAACATTTTAAAGGTTTATTTTTCAATGCAGATGTATTGTCAATATTTCCTTGCTATCAAAAGGACTGGTTCGATCAATGGTCTTTTTTATGAAATTACAAGTGACACGTTGAGTAGATCCCATCAGTGAACCTATGACAACTGTTCTACTGTCTTTGATCTATATGTCTAGAGCCCAAATGAAAACTGTCTTTTATTTTACCTCCAAACTAGCTGGCCTTGTCCTCTATAAAAGCCCTTATGGAACGAGGTCATAGTCCTAAATCTCCTGACCAATTGATCTGTGGCCCTGCCAACAGGGGATGCTATAAGGCATTTCCCTGGATGACCTGCACCATGTGCTGGCATCCCTCTCACTATATACACACAAGGAGAAAAACCCTCAGAGAGTAAGGATTGTATAAATGAGACACAGGTGGCCCTCGCTGGCGTTATGCCCTGCTATCCTTTGGTGCCAACGGATGTAGCATCTCACTGGTGGATAGCTCACCCCTGAAGAGAAATGAGGTGACCAGCGCAAAGAGGTGAAACATTCCTTCGGTTTCACCTCGCCTGGGCCTTACCCTCTGTCGCACCTCTCACCTCAACACATTCAGTGTGTGAGCCTCTGCTGCTGGTCATCAGTCAGCTGCTAACTAGCCAAGAGACATGGAGCCAGGTGAAACTAGAACTGCGGGATCGAATAGTTCAGCTGTGGGCAGGAAGGCAGGCCACTCGCTGGACACTAAATCCTTCTCTGAAATGCAGTTGGCAAAGCCTGCGAATGGCAAGGAAACAAGGTTGTGTGTAGGAGATGTTTATAGCTGATAGACAAACACTTGCCATTTTACTCACTGTTGCTGCAATGTCTTTATTCTGGGGGACACTTTAGCGCATCCCTCTTCTAGCTATTAGCTGGGCGATACACACCGAGCGCAACTTGACACTGACCAAATGCGAGCAAATGTACTATCACAGCTTCCTCAAGTGGACTGGGGAAAATCAAGGAAGAAAAGCAAACCAGCTCCCTAACAAACTGTTCTCTACTTTCAGTAGGAGGACAAGTGACCCCACAGGGACTTCAGAGATGGACTTTCTGGAAAAAAGTGAGATCTGCTTCGTCCCTCTGAGAAGCCCGTAGATTACAGCATGGAGGTCCCCATGAGGTTACTGCTGAAGTAGTGGACACAGCTGTGACAATGTGAGGTTGAAGATGGTCATGTTATCTGTGTGCAAACCCTGATTACACTGGTGTGAAATAGGGCCACACACCTGTACCTCAGCTCTCACGATAGGATGGTCACTACATTGTGACCTTGGAATTCGCGATTGTCTCAAACTGCTGGATGTTATCACAGACGGCCTGACAAGGCAGAGGACTCTATCTCTGGCACCCTGTGGCCTGGACTCTGTGACAGATCACAGATTACACAGAAGGGTGGTGGGAGCGATACACTGACTGCAGGGCTGTCAGGGAGGAGTGGCCTAGCAGGCTGCAGTGCTACTGGACCTGTCTGTCGGGAAGGCTTGTCTACCTTTACCAGCGGGACTCATAGAGATTCCCCTTCCTGTCTCCATGATTTACGATCACTTCCCCCTGCTGCCTGCCCCAGCCTACTCCCTGCTATAGACTGCTCCCATCCCCAAATTAATGCGCCACATCATCAGCCATTAATAACAATTAGGACTTTGTGGGCGGGGCGCTCTTAACAAATTGCTGGTTTCATCTCTCAGCGCAGATGCTTGACCTGCAGGCCCCAGAAAGACCTGCAGTTTTAGAGGGACAGTTCTGCAGGAATTAGGACTGGAGAGCTCCAGCTCAGGTCCTGGTTCATGAAGGTTCACCACAGCCCCAGCCCTCTGCCTCCTCCCCCCATCTCGTCTGCAGGGGTCCAAGGGCCCACATCAAATAATGTCTTCCATACTTGTTACTTGGCAACAACATCTTCATTTTCTGACAGATTAATGAGAGAGAATGGAAAGGTTGTTTATAGTGTGGCCAAAGGTATCCTGTTGCTGCACCCCATCTGTAAATATGGTGTGCTCTAGGGCCAGTGGTGAATGAAATACGCATTTCAGTTCAAATCCACACTCTACTCCACAGTTGATATAATTCATATTTTTTTCCTTTTCTGCTCAGGTGGGTAAGTCTCTCGTTCATTCGAACAAAATAAAAGTGGATATCTCATACCAAATTATATCCAATTACATTTATGCACTGATAGAGTAATTTGCACCAACACTGCCTTTTGTTGGATGACCTCAAAGTGAAAGATATCGCAACTTTAATCCATTATAATTTTTCCAGTTATTAGCTTCGGGCAGAACAGTCAGTTTTACTTCTCTTTAAAGAGCTTGTCTCTTTAAATAAGGCTAAATATGCCTCTTCATGAGAGATTTAATGAGGACCATCTATTGCTCAACTTCCACCTGTGAAACATTCTGAACTTTTAACAAGTACTCATGGTGAAAAAGGCTAATCTCTTATAGAGTCACCTAAAAATGAATATAATAACCCATTATTCAGGAGTTCCTGTGGCAAATCTCTATTTTCAGTGATTTCTCAGCATCCTAATAGATACTGTAATGCACAGTGAGAAGTACACTGTCTGACTTCTTTAGGTAAGAGGAGGCCAGTGGATATTTGATTTTGGTGTAATACAGAAAAATGTAAACTTTGTTGCTTCTTTGGGCGTATGAGTCACTTAATATGAAAGAAACAAAGCACTGAGTCCTAAAATAGCCCACATGCCATTGAAATGGAAGGCGATGTAGTGCTCTTACTGACCAATAACTCTGCCAAAGTAGGTAACTCAATCACAGAGCACTTTTATCATCCTGGAGAGTCATGTGATGCAGGCAGAATGGTGGGTAATGGAAAATCATGTGACCAAGGAGGACAGATGTTTGGCAGAGAGCTTGTACCCCAGGTAATGGAAAAAAGGAAAGCTCATTCCATTTAATTAAAACAAGCCGTAGCTACAGCAACTAGCCAGCCTAAAGGTAAAGTTCAGGTTTCCGTCTTCTGGTCCTTCATCAAAGTGTCACGAAACTTAAACACCTTCACAGAACACAACAAGCATAAGCAAGTATGCTCACTCTCTGCACTTAGCTTCAGTTGTGTGTGACAACTCACAGACTCAGAGACAATTAGCAAACACACACAGACACACACACACACACACACCAGTAGAGACACACACATGCACCTTCCAACACCTCTTCCCAGCTCCTTCCCGGCTCTTCCTGAGCGCAGGCAAATAGCAGGGAGGAATTTGTGATGAAGCTTCAAAATAATGGTCTTTATTCCCCTGGCTAGGAGGAAGCTATCTGCCCTCAGTAACACTGCTGTTGAGGGGGCACTACAGAACTAATTATACTTCATTTGGCATCTTTAACTGTATTGATCAAAACGCAAGAACAAATGGGAAGTGCTTATCGCGCTTGAAGAAAAGAATCCATCGGGGGTAGAATTGAAATTCTCTGCCGCTGCGTTATTAATCACAGCCCAGCCCCCCCAGCCCATACCCCCTTCCCCCACCCACGCCCCGGTTCCCCATCTCCCTCCTCATTACCAGCCATTAGACTGAGCTGATTGAAGCACTTTCTGCAGAGGGGCTCCTCCCCCTCTTACGAGGCCGTCATCGCAGAGAGCGGCGCGTAGTCAGACGGCATGGCAGCAGCCTCGGACGACCTTGGCGCTCTTCGAAAGACAATAAGGGACGACACGCTGATAGAGTGCCACCGTGGGGAGCGGGGCCTGGGGGTGGCAGGGAGGGGGGGGTCATTCTTTGCTCATCTAGAATGCTAATATGATTTCTGAAGATTCTTTGTGCGCTCAGAGGCGCACTGGAAATAACCAATTACACATACTCCATTCGTTCCGAGGCAAAGGACACGCCTGGATGGGGAAATATAATTAGTGGAGGTGGGGGCTGGGCTGGAGGGGCTGACAGCCAGAGAAAGGGAAGACGTAGGCAGAGGGGAACTTGGGCAGAAGCACCACAAAGGCCAACTTTAATCAACAGCCTACTAATCCACTCCGGGCTCTGAGTGAAGAAGCAAAGCGAGGGACAGGCAGAGGAACCTTAACCTCAGAGGTCACCTTGTGTCATTGCACACATGCACGGTGAGGCCCACACCCATATTTCACAACACACCTTACAAAGTTAGAACTAAATTCCAAACGTGTGGATTTCAGCTAGCTTGAAATCAGAAGTAAAGCAAAGGAGAAGGTGAAATAGGGTGGGGGGCTGAAAGCACAGCCCATCGATCTTCCTGGGGTGGGGTGTGATAAGCAGAAGTGTGACCCAGTTTCACTCAGACCACTCTACTGAACGCACGCGACCCAGATCAATAAAGGTCAACGATCCAGCGAGGCATGTGCAGAAACCACGGTAATGAACGCAGCTTGTTTCACCAGCAGGCCTGTGATGGAGAGAGTGCCTCAGCCCATTTGCCGTTCACCATGCATGCTGGGAGTGGTCCGTCTGCACCAGGTGGGAAGTCATAAATGAGGAGTCCTGCTTCTCTCCTCTGAATCTCATGCTGAGGGACTGTAGCAGTTCAAAGTTTTCATAACAGAATAGCTAAACTGCTTGGTTTGTCTTGTCTGTTTGTCCATGTCATCTGTTCAAAAAGCCTCCTTGACAAGACACACCACCCATCATAGCTGACCTTGACTTGAATCCTTTTTACTATGATTATGCCATTATTTATATTATCTTGGTGAGCTGCACTGATTCATTAATTTTACACCTAGGTGCCTCTCATTGGCATCAGTCTTCATCACCTAGTTGACCCTGCCACACACGCTGAACTGTGACAAGAGACAGCTTTAATTTACTGAAAAATATGTGGCCTCTCGTCTCATTCTATCCCCAGCTTTACTCACATGGTAACCTGACCTTGAATCCGTTGCATATTAAGTGAATGCAATATGTCAGTCAAAAATTGTTTGAGCTCAAGAAAAGTTTGAGCTGTCAGATGACTACCAAATAAAATTTACACAAAAACCATTTTTTTCATACAAAGAATAAAATCATTTTAAAAACAATGGTTTCACTTTTTAAAAAAATTTAAATTATACACAAATGTATCAAAGGCAGAATCAATTATTAATCAATAATACCACTGTGAAATGAACTGAAGCTACTTCCATGAAACTGACAAAAGTCCAAATTCTGCATTATAGTTGTCTGCTTTTGTCCTGTGAAAAACACCAGCAGCGACAGAAAATCGTTGCACCCAAATCATAAAATAAACCAAAATGGTTGAATAATTTACTTCTGGTGAATGAGTCCCATATAGAAATACTGTGACTGAACAAGTGGATGTTGCTTCCATAGTTAAATGTGTGCATCTTTGAGAAATGAGGGTGTGTGATAACAAAACGACTCCAGAGTCACATTTCTACACCATGAGTGGACTTAATGGAGAAATGTTTCCGTGCATAATGGTGGTGGTCGGAGGGCTAAGCAGGACAGATTTATCTCCAGGGCGCAGGTGATGATGAATCTATTCGCTCGCTAATGTGGACAAGAGGAAGGCCTTCTCCCGCAGAGCTGCTGTCGCTTTCGCACCCGTGATATTTATGGGCTGCGGTGGGGGCTCCCTCATGGGGGAGGGGTGGTGGGGCTTAGAGACTCGAAGCCTGTGGATAGTGGGATTCGCTTCCCCCCAGCAGCGAACCACCCAGCGACGAGAGACAGATGCCCACCACTTACAAGACCCCCGTTTGACCTGACAGAACGGGCCTCTCTGAACCCCACTGGTGTTCTGGCAGACTTTTAATGCTGACCAGGCCATGGTCAGAAATGGGAAACCTGGCACCCAGCACCACCTACAAACCCAACCTGCACTGTCAGCTGAAATGTTAAACCTGAAATTTGCTAATTAAACAGTTCCCCACTGAGCGAGAGCAAGAGATGGATGGAGGGGAAGGGAAAAAGAGGGAGGAAGGAAGAAAGAGCTGAAAAAAGCAATATGAAGAAGAAGCAATGGGAAGGAGGGTGTGAGCAAATGATGGTGGGTGGCGAAGTACTGTGAGTAAATGATGTGTTCTAGACACACAGGCCTCTGTTTGCAGCACTGAGCCAGGATGGTTCCTGCTTCTTCTATGCTTTTACCTGATTGTAATGTAGCGGTTAAATACTGAAGATAGTAATTTGTTTACCATTTTAACATTTAGCTGTTATAGTTATTACTTTATCACATTTCACCAGAGGTATCTTTTTCCATTGTTGTTCACCTTGAAATATTATTAGGGTAATTTTGTTGTACAGCTGTGCTTTTACATTCTTATTTTTTTAACCAATATTTTTTGCTTTGGGGGTAGTTGGCAGCATAGCAACTATATCCATTAGACCTATTAGTAAGATTCTGTGCTCAGTACCCACCCTCTGTTGCAGAACTCCTGAGGTACTTACCCTGACTTGATAACAGCAAAAGTTACCCAGCTTTAGAAGTACGTAAATAACTATAAACAGTTTGGTATGGTATACCTAATGTTTAATGTTGCTTTGGAGAAAATGGCATCTAAATGAATTAATAATAATCTTTTAATACTTTAATACTGCAGTAAAATTGTATCATTAATAGACCAAACATTTTCAGATTTTTAGGGGGTTTTCAGTCCAGTAAAAGTTTATTTTTTGCTCCTTGCGGCTCAATCAGGCAACATTAAACACAGTAGGATCAGGCCATGTTTATAGCCTCATTACGTGATCACATCCCGCTCCTCCAACGAAAGGCCTTGGACTGCACAACCCCTCACTTCTCAAGGCAAAAGATGTCATTTAGCACAATGATGTCCCATGCTGATTAATTGAATGTAGCCCAAGACTAATTATGGCTATTCATTACAACCACAATTAGGTTGTGCTAATTTATGACACTGCAGTCTCATAAAAAGCAGGACATATATTGGGTTTGAATGTCACCCAGAGGACGGGGGAGCGTCCGTGTCTTCACAGTGGCCCAGGTCTGGTTCACAGGCGACAGGAATGCGGAGCGACAAGTGAGGGGACATCGTCGTGTCGCTCGAGCCACCTGCCCCACCATCATCAGCGCTGCTCCTGCACACATACCGCTGTCCGGCCATTCGCCAGGCACTCTGCCTGCAGAGACCCCCTGTGGGAATGTTTTCCTTCTGGCTGATAAGACATTTCTCTCTGTCTCTTGCCTTGTATTTACATGTTCTGTCAGCTTCTATCTTGCACAGCTGACAAAGGTGTCTCTTCCCCTCCATCCAAACAGATTCTGGTATGTTTGGTATCTTCTCACTTCACTCTGTTAATGAGCTGCATATCTGTTAACTGTTAATACAGGGAAGTGAATAGGGCTGTGACCAGAAAGCCTTTTAACATTAAAAATTTTATACTTAGATCAGATATGTATCTAATTGCCTATCACTGTGTCATCAAAGGGGTTCATTCTAAAAAACCGGGAAAAAGAAATTCTGCTGCAATGTCTCATTCAAAGTCTAAAGTTTGTGCAGTGACTAGACAAGATCCTGAAAGTGCAAACAGAGGTTCAATGCCAATGTGCCTCAGGGCTTTGGGGGAGAGAGGGGAAGGTGGGCCAGTGCCAGAGAATCAGGCCTAAAGCAGTGTGTCAGCAGTTCTCACTCGTCCAATGAGCGGTCCAGCTGTATGGTTGCTGGGGCAACGAGCCCCATCTCCCATGTTGCCAGCTGCTCCTGCACCTCTGGGCCGCCCTGGCACTCCGAATATGTCTCAGCCAGCTGCTCTTTCTAAGGACACTGGATCAAGGATAAACGCTTGGCTTCATATTCAAGAATATCCATTTCACTTCCATCACTGCCATGTTGATGACAATACCAAAGCAATCAACATATTCCTGTTTATTATTTAAAACTGCAGAATTGTTTCAATAATATAAAATATCTCTTCTTCCACATAACAGGGCTGTTCAGACTGAAAGATGGCAGTTGCATTTTAAATACTTTTCCTAAGTACCATTACGACCTGGAATTATACAGACCTGGATTTCAGGCAAAGCACCGTATCCTTTAATTAAAGTGGAACATCCTTTTCCCTGCATGCAGCGCTGCATCTGTTTGCTTCCTCTCACGCTGTGCCCCATGGGAGAGGCTGCAATGCGCAGGCGTGTGCACCGTGGCAGACAGCCTGCAGGCAGTGCCCCGGCTGCGATTGTGCCCCCACACGGTTCCCAGCTGTCACAGAGAGGAAGGGGTTAACACTGCACGGTGCTCAGCCATGTTCACTCTCCGCAGCAGCAACAGAGGCGTCCCATCCCCCGTCTTGAGCCACGGGGAGAAGCAGGGCTGAAGCCTTGCAGAATATTAACAAACCTGCATTTCCCTCACCTCCAAAAGCCCCCCTCACTCTCTCTCTCTCTCTCGCCCTCTCCCGCTCCACATTTTAGCCCTGCACTACTCCCCATCTCCCCACCCATTCTGCCATTTCAGTGCTCTCTCTCTTCCTGCACTTCAACCCCTCTAGTATTCTTCATCCCCACCCTCCTCTCTCTCTCTCTCGCTCTCTCACACACACTCTCTCTCTCTCTCTCTCTCTCTCTCTCTCCTTCCTCTTAGCCCATCTGCAGCTCTTTTACACAAATCCAAGGTGTACAAGACCACAAAATCATTTAAAATAAATTATATTAAAAATAAAAATCATTTAAACTTTTTTCTACTTGTAGCATTTTAATGGCAGTCTAAAAAACCATGGTGAATTTCAGGATAAAATTAACTAATGCATGACTGAAATGGCCTAAAGATTAACAACACACACACACACACACACACACACACACACACACACACACACACACACTCTCACACTCAAGCAATTTTCACATGAGCAGAAGAAAGTTTTCTATTCATCCATACATAATTGTTAACTGCTTTAGCTTGATCAGGGTTGCAGGGACCTGGAGCCTAAGGAGAAAGTTTTCAAAGATAAAATGTAAATGTGAAGATCATACCACATGGTGAACACAGAGTTGCTTATACTGAAATATAGAAATGTATCTAAAATTTCTGTCTGCATGTTTTAACAAGCAGAATTAATTACTAAAACTAAGACATTGTGCTTGTGAATTTTTTAAATGCAGAGAAATGTGAACATCATTATATTTTTAAAGAACTCATACATTATAAGTCATTTAGCAAAGTATGAATGACTGCTGCTAAATGCATTGCCAGTATATTTGCAAGTGCATGATGAATAGACAACGTGTACATAAAACAAAGGCTGTAGTGGAAAAAAAGGAAATTATTCCAATATAATGGCAATATAAATGGCTCTTGTCAGAATGATGTACAGTTGGATGAAGACAATGTGAAAACTGATGGAATGCATAACAGGATGCTACGGAGCCAACTATTTATTTTCAACTTAACACGTTCCACTTCATTTGAAAACACTGCGCCGTATAATGTAACCAATTTCACAACCAAGAATGTAACACTGAACTCTTTACTTACCAGGGATGAGAGATGGTATTCGGGGTAATGCACTATCCTAATGTCTTTATACACAATTTATGTTTTAATTAGCACATTTCCACATGAGCACATAAACATTTGTGAATGTGTGTATTGCAGTGTGTTCATGCGCCGTGATGATATTGCTCCCTTTGCCAAACCAGCCGTCTACCGCAGGAAGAATGAGTGACTGACTCTGCAAAAACACATTTTATGATCTTTGCTTTTCAGAGGCAAACAGTGAAATGCTTTTTTGTAAACATAAAAGAAAATGTTGTGTACAATAGTGTGCAGACGCTGGAAAAGTATGCTGCAGTGTTACGGAGGAACAGAAGGAGCAGGAAAAGAGAGAGAGGCAGACATGTGAGTGAAGGAGAGAGGCACCAGGCTAAGACCCCCAGCTAGTCAAACATCTTTATTTCTCTAAATGAATGGCCTTCTTGGCAGGGTTTAAATTTATTCCGGCTCAGCCTCTGGGCCCAGATGGCACCCCAGTCGTTTACTTCACCTTGTTTTGTTTAATTACTACAATCAACTTGCTATTTCTCAAATTAATCACAACAAAGTCATTTCATTACTTACACTCAGCGGGCCTGTGCGTTATTAGCATTTTAACAGTTTGTGAACAATTAAACTTTATTTGAACCTTAAAAACTTGCCGGGTGGAACGTCACACACAGATTCAGTGGCAGAATGCGGCTACACAAGAAGAACAAGGTGGAAGGCTCTTCATTGCACCGTTTATTCCGTTATAATCATTGCTGCCGTCACGGAGAGGACGCGGCCCGAGATTGATGCCAAGAAAGAGGCTACGTCTCACAATAAACAAAACCATTAACAATGTCAGACTCACATCAGGCCGCTGCTGATAGACACACACTGGTTACTGGTTGCATCAATGTACACCTTTAATACCATTTCCCTATCAAATTTAATGCCTCTAATATAGTTAGTGTTTAAGATGCTGTTAAGTTTTATGTGTAAATTATTATAACAGTTATTCTTCAGATGTCTAAGTGTTCAGGTGAAATTAAATCAGAAAAAAAGCTGCAATTACAGAACTCTTTTCTATCGTGCATATAGAATTTTAATTATTATTCTATTTAAAATGGAATGATACCATTTTCATGCAAACTGGTTAAAAAAGATGTTTAGGCAGCCAGTGCAAGTGAGAAAGATAATAATAATAATAATAATAATAATAATAATAATAATATTGCTATTTTTGTTGTTACTAATTATTTCTAAGTTCTTTAAAGAAATGTAATTGATTTTGACATGTTTTTGCCACTATGAATGTGTGCCATTAATTATATATAAATGTTTGTTTGGTAAATTAATTCTGCAAAGTGATTATTTTGCTAATATGACTACGACCTCCAGCTGTTCCATCCTCATCGTATGGCCGTCAGGAAGCGGCTCGCTGCGTGGCAAACGGAGCTCTGCTGACACCTTCTGGCTAAACTGGTAAATTGCACCTGCGCTTTTTCACAGCGCCACAACATATTCTTGCCTTTTATTCACCAGAAGGGTAAAATAAACCAAAACATTTTTTTTACAAAAATAGTACTCGAGATATTTTATATATGCAAGCAAAGAACTCAAATGTCAACATGACTAACTGTTTCACAAAATCATTAAAAACTTAGTTCCCTGTTTTAAATGAAGGCAATACTGTATTTATATTTTAAAACCAGGGCAGCAACAAAAAAAACACACTTTGGTCTCCAGTACCAGATACATGTACTGCATCCCTGGTTTCTCCTTCATGTTATCAATGATTACTAGCCTTTCATCTGCCTTCAGTCTCCAGGCATTTTCTCTGGATAATGTCCCAATGCCCCAATCTGGTGTCACTTTGTTAACAGTGTATGAATTAAGTCAGTAACATTTCTGAATGAGCAAACAACTGACATGTAGGACAGTGTGAAAATTGCAATTACTTGTTCTCCAACAAGAAAAAAGCAGTGACCAAAATGCATAATCACAGAAGCAGAAGGAGATATGTTACAGCAGAGTCCAGGGACTTAACAGGTTGTTAACAGAGCTGTCACATCACACACACCTTTTTCCACTGAGCCATATCCCCACCTCCACCCTCATCCACACTCCTTCCCTTCTTTATACACCTTTCCTTATTTGCACCCATCTTCTCCCAGTCCACCATTATTTAAAAAAAAAAACAATTTAAACATATTCCATTCTCTTTCTCTCAACCAAATGAACAAATCATAGCTGTCTCGAAATCCTACAATACTCACTCTCCTGGAGAGCACATGTGATCACGTGACATTTCTGTTGCTCATAAATACCAACTGATTTACAAGAAGTTCTCTAGTTTTTTTTTTTTACAAATGAAAGTCACCCTTGCTTGATGTGTTTTTGGAATATCAGTTTAGTGCTCACAGTTGCTTTCAGGGTGACATACAGAAAGGCAAGCCTCACAATGTTATTCATAACAGAGAGTTCAGAACATTACAGACTTTCACTGATAACTTCAATACATTATCTCTATAAAGAACGGGTAGTGAAAACTGTCTTGCTTCTAAAGGACTTGCAATAAACACATAACTTAGCCTTCAGTTGACAGTACTTCTCTTTACCACAAAAGATGCAGCCATAACTTGCAATGACCTGCTCATAGTGGCTGTAGTGGTCTGTGGCTACCGAGTCCTGGCTCTGAGCCCTACAGCTGTCACCGCTATGTACACACAGCGGCGCTGTCCATCATATTGAGGAAGAAAGAGTCAACCTCGTTTCCAAACAGCCAGGCCCTGAGAGTAAATGTATGCACAAAGCCATGGCTGGGAACAAACAAGCAAACATGAGAAAACTCGCGTCTGCGGTTCGGTGTCATGACAAACATGCAGCACTGGGTGGCCCTGTCTGTGAAAGCAGCCTGTGTAAACGGATGCTTGAGAAGCTGCGTTGGAGCAAACCCCGGCTGGCTGAGGACACCGCAGCTTGGTCGCACTCCAGCAAACAACACGCCACTTGAGCAAAGCGGACGGATAGAAAACCCAGCAAGTGTGCGATAATACTCAAATTTACCAGTCTCGTAAACAAACGTTCTTTCATTAATAATCTCAGCACTGCTTCTGGATCCAAAACTTAGTGACCCCTGTCCACCATATGGAAACTGTTTACTTATGAAATGAGAAAATAGGCCCTTTCTCATGTACAGTAAAATCACAAGTTCTAAACGAGCCTGTAAGAGATCAGTGAGCTTTGGATGGGGCTTGTTTTGAAGATGCAGATACTATTAAGTTTATCAGTGTTTAATACTGTAATGTAAATTACTATAGTAATTTAATACTGTAAATTTAGCTGTTCACAAGTGTTATTAGAATTAAAATTTAAGATAAAATTGCCATACAACTTTGAAAGACAAAATTACCAGTGGAAATTTTGGGAACTGGGAAAAATGGGAAATACATATAAGAAAATATCAATGAATGTGATAATACACAGAATACATCCCTGGGAATATGTACACTGAGTTAAAATTTGCAAATACAGACTTCTTTCTATGACACCCTGCAGTAACATTATAAAAAATCCATTTATCCTGTTATTGTACTATGCATCTGTATATATTTGCAGTTTTCCAAGAACAATGCTTCTGTCTCTGTGTTGCTGTGACCCAGTTCTGTTCTGTTCTGCTGTTAATTTTTTTTAATTATAAAATGAAAAGTCATTTACCTCACAGAAACCTTCACATCCTATTTAGTGCTGACAGAACCTGGTGTTAATTCATTGTGTCGAGTTCAGCTTAGTTTGGTGAGTCCTGATGTCAGCCTCCTGGGTGGTGCTGGGAGACCACATGGCCAGGCAGCTGGTGCTAGGTGATGGGTGAGTAGGAAGCCCTGCTTGCAGTGATGGCCCTGAGGTGTCTACAGCAGCTGCAGGAAGTCAAACTGCACCGCATGACCTCCTCCCCTGGTGTCCCACACTCACACCTCTGCTGCTTGTGTGTCTGAAGGCACTGAGCATGGAAACACACACACACACACACACACACACACACACACACACACACACACGTTCAGAGCCTCTGACATCTGGAAAAGGTTCTCAAGAAGCCAAAAAGGAACTCAGAGAAGGAACTCAAGAATTTTATGGTCATTTCAGCAAGATTATGCACAGTTAAGGCTGACAAAATCAATGTGAAAAACAATAGCTGCTCCGTCCCTTCTGGCTTGCAGATTCTGCATGTGTCCAAGACGAAAAGTCTTTGGCAGCCACAGTGAAGGAGCAAGTGAGGGCAAAATGACGTCCCTCTGAGAAGTGCTAAAAAAAAGTTACTGTCAGACGTGGCATGTGGGCTTGAAGCTGCCAAACACAGGACATTGCAGAGGGCTGCAGTAATGATGCCCCTCCCATCCATCCAGCAGCATGGGAAGGTCCACGGTGGAGACAGACACTGCAAAGGAGGTGGTGATGGCGTGAGCCTGCAGAAGAGGGCTTTTCGCTCCCCACGTGGCCTCATGCCAGCAGAGTGATCCCCTCTCTGAATCCCCTCTCTCAGCTCAGATTACAGCCTCACACCTCCTCGTAAAAGAAGCAGGCCAAAGATCTGCTGGCACAGAGGACCCTAGTCCAGCCGCTACCCATAAACCCCCCAGCGGGTGTGCAGGATCCTGCTAAACTGGGGAGGTGTTGCAGACCTCTCACCTCACAGAGGCCTCACAGCACCTTCCGGGGATGTAGTTCAGGCATGAAGGGCCCAGCAGAGAGCAGCTGAGCTCTGCAGCACATTCCAGTGGTGCTCTGTTGCCATGGCAAAATATTCTTTAACTGCTGCAGGATCCATTAAAAACATTACATTAAATGCACCAGGAAAAAGAAAACACACAAAATCATTCTAATCATTATAATAAACCAAATTAAGAGCACAGTCATAGGCAATAAAGGCAAGATGCCAAATTACAGTGATGCCTATAGTAATAAAATGAAGAAATGCAGTGCAGGGGAAGCTGTGGGTCATAAATACCGAATGGAGCATTTGTTCAGTTGGCTTCACTGTGGATCCTCACAATAATTGAAGCTTTTTGCAGAAAATATTTAGTTTAACAGTGTGAAAGTGTCATTCAAAAACAGAACATTCAAATAATACATTTAAAGGGAAAATACAAAACCAGCATGTACTATTATTTACATACCCGCATTATTCTTATTATGTTGTGTTTGTAATATTAATAAATCTGCTGTATTAGCTTGGAAAAATACGAATTGTCACTTAAACAATTTCATTTTGGAAAGAAAGTCCCAAAAACAAAATCAATGCGACGCCCCAACGCCTACAGAACACACGCACAAAAAAAAAAAAATTAGAGCAGTGGGCGATTTCGCGCTGTCGCCGCGAGATGGCAGCCTTGAATTGCGTGGGCAGCACTCAGGCCGCCGCGGGCGCGCGCCCGGGGTGAAGAGTTCAGGCGCGAGCCGCGACCCGCGTGATGCGCACCGCTTGTCAAACAATAATGCGATTTGCGGCGCAAGTTAATGCGGGCCGCCAGCACGCGGCACGGGCGCAGCGCGAGAAGGGCCTCAAATGAAGGAATGCCGATAAACAAATGTAACGGGCCGCCTTCCATTTATAACTATTAGGAACACTTAACCTTATGGGCGGCATAAATCTCCGCTATTATCTTTTCATACTGACTAGAGATATATCTGTGCAGAGGGCCATTTGAAATTGTTACAGTTGTCATTATGGCGCTGATGAAATGGCTGCTCTTCATTTTATGTCTCACACAAATATTTATTGCCCAGATGCGACACAGCAGTTGAAACACAGAGAGATACAAGAACAAAACCCACACAAGGTGCCCAAGTGCCAGTGTGTTGTGTTTTGTTTTAACACACCTATTCACAGGTCCAGGTGTTTCCAGACACACACACACAGGCAGTCCCACAATGGTTTTTGATGAGGATCATCTTCATCGGTGTCGTGCTTGTTGGTGGTGGTGGTGGTGGAGGAGTTTCTTGTGATACTGATGTTACAAACTCTCTCACACGCACAATCACACCTGACCATGTGGTGAACTCCGAGCCCTTTTTCCACATCCACTTGTGGGATTTTATCACACCATCCAGGCAGAAGAGAGGTGCTGCTGAGAGTATCTGTGGAGCAGGTGAAGCACAGTGTGATGGTCCTGCACCGCGGTAAACCTCTGCCAACAGGTACGTGTCCAGGTGTTTGAAAGCTGCCATTGTTGGACATCTGAGGTGTGTGGTGTCAAAAAGCTGGTCGTGAAACAGCAGCGTCCAGAACTGCTGAGGCAACGGGGTGTTTAGCATGCGCTGGACCGGGAGGCTAGAGGAACCGCAATGTGCCTGCAGTGTGATGCTTTGAAAGTGTGCAGAACCCACAGCGCGCTGGATGAGCTCAGCTGGCCCACACATATGAGCAGCTAGACAGCTGCCCCCAGCCCAGACACTGTGATCCAGCTGGGGGTCTGTACCCCTGCCTCATTTTACCTGTTAACCAAAAACTAGCCTCTTACAGTCCTGCCCTGACTTTTCAGTATTTATTCAAGGCTCATGAATCAGAATCAGAACCAAGTTACATTTGCATGTATTAGGAATGTGTCTTGTTGTTTGGTCATGTGCTACAAAAAACATACAGCATCACAGGTCCCACGCTGTACATATACCGACCATGAAACACTTGTAAATAACCTGAGTAGAGGTATAATAAATAATGTCTGACATGTATATGGATGTACATGTGCAGTAAAGATAAACTACCTGCATGATTCGAGATGTTAACAGTTCAGTGCAGCTGAAGATGGTTCAGGGGGGTGACAGTATGAAGAGTCCGAGGAGGAGCACAATTTTATCTACATAGTTTATTTGATAAGGGTCACTGCGTGAGGAAAGAAACTGTTTAAGTGTCGTGAAGGTTTTGTTCTCAGTGATTGGGATCACGTGCCAGTGGGAAGTTCTTGGAATAGATTGTGTCCGGGATGGGAAGGATCAGCAATAATTTTACTCCCCGTGCCTCCTCATTCACAGGGCATAGTGAATTATTAAATTATAACTGAGGTTTTAAAGCATGAATTTCAGGCTACTGTGGAGATAAATTAGCCTTTTAAAGCATGGCATAACTGCGATGGACTGGTGTACCCCTCAGCCCACTGATTCCAGGATATTCTCTGAACCATCACAACCCTGACAAGAACAAGCAGTCAATGAAAATGAGGGGGATGTGCTCTCTCTCTTTTGCCTACATATTTTAGATGATTATGATAATGACGATTATTATTATTATTATTATTATTATTATTATTATATAAACCTGTGGTGTTTTTTCATATTTGATTTGAATCAGAGGTAAATACAGTAACTGCAGTGTAGCCATGTGCTGCAGAGCCACAAGGAGGTGAACCCTGGGAACTGAAACCACTGCACCTCATCTCCCTCCCCTCCTGTGTGCCTCTACCCAGATGAGGCAGCAATGGTACTGGAGGTGGCAGGAGAAGATGAACTGGGGTGAGATGCCGGGCACTGAACACAGTCACACTTGTAATACAACTTGCACTGAAACCATTAGCCAAGGCATCTGATAGAAGGTGTAACAGGTGACGTGTTGAATGTCAGCCATTCAACCTCACCCTGTACAGAGAGAGAGAGAGAGAGAGAGAGAGAGAGGCAGAGATGCACTCCATAAATTCTCTCAAATTAGATTCATTTTCTTTCGGGAAGAAATTAACTCTTCCCTTCAAAATGATGTGAACATGTCAGACATGGAAGAGGGAGCAGCTCTGAAGGCCCACAGCAGCAGTGACTGCGTTACACCACACAGTTGGTCCCTGCCCCTGCTGGGGGACACACACACTATTAAGACACTAATTAATGCTCTGCACAATGTTCATACAGCCATCAGGTAATTCCGTTATGTTTCAATAAGCATTTGTTACGTTTGAATATAATATTACTCAAATTAAGATTAGAAACTGAGCAGAGAGAGAAGGTCCACGATGACTGTTTTATCCTGCTCTTATGAGACATGACCAGCAGTGGGCAGCAGAGGATTGACATATCCATACTATGAGCGGGCATTAGATTATTATTATTATTATTAGTAGTAGTAGTAGTAGTAGTAGTAGTAGTAGTGTTACTATTATATGTCCATTTCCATGAATCACTTGATCCTCTTAAGGCTGCTGTGGTCACCCAGAAACACAGGGTATGAAGGTATGAGTTGATACCCTGGACAGGATACCAGTCCATCACAGGGTGGTCACACACACTCATTCACTGATGTATAGATACACCAAGAGCAATTTAAAGGCACCCATTTACCTGAAACACATCCTTGGGCTGTGGGAGGAAGCCAGATCAAATGGACAAAATCCTTACAAATATCTGGAGACAGTCTGTGATGTTCAGATTCAATGATGTCATTGAGCGGCATGTGACTTCATCCTGATGTTTGTGAGACCACTTTTGAATGCAGGCAACGGTGCATTAAGATGGAGGTGTTATTGCCATTCAGGCAAAAATCAAAGTGAGTGTTTCCTGCAAGATCTAGCATGTTTAACAGGTGGCAGTGGACAGCAGGGGTCGAGAATATTCTTTGTGCTTCTTCACTACTTCTGGGTTTCCACCCTTCTGAAAGTAAGGTGAAGACAGCAAGACAAATTTTTAGGTGACACTGTATTTCCACTGCTGACATGTCATGCTTTGTGCTTATTAGTCCACATTGTGCATTTTTGTGCAAAGGCCTTGGGTACAAGTGATTTGTAATAAAGTTCTACTGTAAATTGCAGGTTTGCAGAGCTGGTTTCACAGAGCTGTTGATTTGCATCTGGGGTCATTTTCAATGTCATTGATTTACGGTTTGATGAGCTTTGACTTATGGACATAGGTTCTCTTTTCATGAACAGTTCTGATATGTCTGGCACATGTTGTCATCATTTGCTGTGATGGACTGTTGTCCCATCCAGGGTGCACCCAGCCTCACGCCCAGTTATTATGGGATAGACTCTGGGCCACCGTGACCCTGCACCGGACACACGCTTAATGATAATAGACAGTAGATGGATATCATGATTTGCCCCTGGTCCCCTGCGTTTGTAAATTATTTTTTTGGTTTTGGTTGCCAAGGCTCCACAGGAACTGAGCTGCGGTCTTCAGATTGTAGAATAAAGCGAAGGTGCCCAATTATAATATCGACAAAAATAATTTTTCTGATAAAAATAGGACAACATTTTGAACAATATTCTTTCAGATATTTTCAGTAGTGCTGTCAAACAGTTTGCTGTACTTATTTACTCAGTAAAGGGTTTTGTAATCACTTTCACATTTGAGGACGAAACAAAAATTTATTCAAGTAGGAAATTCATCAACAAGCAAAATGAAAAAGAAAATACTTGTCACCAAGCATGGTCAACTTTGATGCTAGGAAATGGGTGCTGTCCTTAGATGTGCCCACCCACTGTTTTGTGGCCCACACACACACACACCTCAGTAATATTAAAAAGAGCATATTGCTGAAGAGCATATTGCAGGGCTTTCCTGCAGCGCTGGCATCTCTGTGGCATGGTGTGTGTGTGTGTGTGTGTGTGTGTGTGTGTGTGTGTGTGTGTGTGTGTGTGTGTGTGTGCGCCACTGCACAGATGTGATTAGGGCAGCAGCAGCAGCAGGCGGCGGTAATTAGCTGCAGAAGAGGAGGAAGGGGGGTTTGGAGCAGGGCAGCGACTCTGGCTCTGATTCCGGAGTAATGGAGATATTTGCGGGGAGTGACTAAGGCACGTTTGGCAGGCCACGCTAATTAGACAAGGGGTGGGTGAGGGGGGCACAGCCGCTGTGGCTGTAATTCCGGTTTAATGGTTGTGTAATCGGATTAGGCCGGATCCACAGCTGCTATGACACAATCTTGTCATCCTGCGGTCCTTCCAGTCACACGACTTTTGTCCCCCGATTGACGCGAGGCATAGGATCACCCGGGTAGCTGGCAGCGCAGATGGATGGCTGCTAAGATTCTTTCGTGGGCCTCGACCTTGGGGGAAGTGTCTGCATTTGTGCGTAAACCTCCTGTCGTCTGGGAGAAGAGGAGAGCTGGCGAGCTGGCGTGGACTCGTAAATTTAAAACCTCCAGATTACAATGTTTTGATTTCTTATCAATGACAAGAATTAACTGAACTCGGATGGCTTGAGCTGTGAGCTGAAAAGAGGTCGCTGTGTCAGATCCCTTCCCCTTACCCAAAAGCACCTTGTCTCAGACTTCCTGTCTGTGACATTCACTTCCTGCTCTCAACGGCTCCATTCTGTCCCATGTTGGATGCTAGGAGGCCACTGATGGGGGCTTCCTGTCAGGGGGTCCTGGGCCAGCGACCCAGACGGCACTTCCTCCCAGGCACAGACACTCATCGTCGAGTCGTGTTTGGGGGCCAGGCTGCTGACATAGAGACCGATAACAGCATGTGGCTCCACCCTGCAGGCCTTTCCACGCATGGCTCTTATCCTCCTGGCCTTGGGTTCAGCTGGAGAAATCACATCCCCTTGTTCTCCAGATTCATCCAGACAGAGGTGGGGTGAGGGGCATGGCCTGCGGGATGCAGATCCTGATAGTGGCAGAGCAGAGGGCATCAGACAGACGCAGGCAAGTGGGTCTGTCTGAGCGAGATGTCTTGATGATTCCTGTGTCCTCAGCTTCTTCCTGCTACTGTCAACACTGTTTCACTGTCCCATCCCTCTCAGTCATTCCCTCCTTCCCTCCATGTTGCTTTCCATTTGTTTTGCTTTTTCTCTTTCAGCTCTTGTCTTTCACAAAATGCAGACCACTTTATTTATATGAATAATTTGGCAAATATTATTTAATTATCCATTTAGCTGATAACTCTATAAAGCAGCTTACAGTGATAGATTTGTATGCAAAGTTGTGTTTAATTATTTATAAGGTAAGGGTCACTGAGTCAGAGTGCATGGTTTTCTTGCTGAGCAAAGGTACAGAAGTATCTTACCTAGTACCTTCTTCTACATGTCTCTGGATTAGCAACACACTACTTCAATAGACCCTGAGTTGGATTTGATCCTACACTCAAATAAACATTTCAGGTACTGCAAGGCACCAGATTTACCCACTGTACCATCACACAGCTCGCCCAGCCTTATATCTGGGTAGTTTCCTCTGGAATGTCTCTGGATAATTATGTCAAACAAGGGCATTGCACCAGGAACTAGATTCAAACCCGGGTCCTTCACTTGAAGAGTGACGGCTGCAAACTGCTGCAACGCCCGATGCCCCATTTATTTTTTATTAACCAGATTACTCACAGTGCTGCGACAAAGACCTGAAGACCTGAAGGAAGCATAAATTTGCTGGCTGTCGCTGCAGAAAATTTCTGCGAATTCACCAATATAGCCAGTAGCACCCAGTACTAAATCTCACTTTCTCTTTCTCAGAACCTCCCAATGTCTCCCAATTCTCCTTCACATTCACACTCTTCCTTGGTCTCACTGTCCTTCTGTTTCTCATGTGTCTTCGCCACCTCTCCTCTAGGTCTTCATTTGCCTCTACTGCTAATCATATGCAATGAAGATATGCACGGCCAACATTTGAATAGGCTGGGGATCAATGAGTGGTCTTAAGTTTATCTGATTTTTATCAAAGCAGACAGAGCGCCGGGTCGATGGGCAGCGCCCGTGTCAAGTTGACCTTTTCACGGGCAGCAGCGCCATCATTCCCCGGGGTGTGTCCGTGTCCCCTGTCACGCGCTGAATGGCACAAGTCTGTTCCGCTCAACGACAAAGTATACAGAGACGTCTATATTACACCACTACGGCTGTGACAGCGCCTGTGTGTTGTATTTATAAACTGTCCTTTGGCGGTGACACTTTCCCGATGATGACGGCCTAATTTATGCAGCCAAATCTTCTCTGTGCAGAAATGAAAGCTAATTGAGTCATTACCCACTAATTCAGGCTGGGATACCTTGTATAAATTGGCTTACTTTGAGGCTCTCTCTGGGTGCAGTGTGACCCCCCCCCCCATTCCCAACCCCCCTTGGCAGAGTACACACGTGCCACACAGAAGCCCCCGCAAGTTGAGATTAAAGGGGATTGCAAGGTGGTTAGCGTTGCACTGGGGGTGCTAGAGGGGCATCTCTGTGTAATTACCTGTCACGATACGTACACGGGGGGGAGGTTTACTCAGTGTCCCATTGCTTGTCTTGGGAGGATTAGACTGAGGAGAAATGCAACAGGGTGTCTGGCACTTCAACTGTTAGCTTAGCCTCTGGCCGCTGAACCCCCCCACCCAACTCCCAACCTTGTCAAGTGGGCCCAAGTATCAGCAGATACAAGATAAAGGGGTAAAAAGTAGAAAGTGAGGGACAATATGCAAACTGGGGTTTTGACCTGCAAATAAAAATGTGCCAGCATTTGAATTTGTGTGAGTGTGTCAGTATGATTGGGAGTGTGGTGTGTGTGTGTGAGTGTAGACGCAGAGCATGTCGATGCTTCGCGTGGGAATCAATGCCCGATTATGACATTAAATGTTTATAAGCATTGATCCCACAGCCAGGTCCCCAAGCGAGGGGCATTTCATATACATAATGCGCACAGATCAACAGTCAAAGTGATGGATGCATGCTGATCGCCAATACAGTCACAGACACTAGCAAAGAAAACAGGACTCAAGGCCCTGAGTTCAAAGGCTTCACATTCAACTCGTCTCCCTCCACAGAAGTCTGCTGCTTGCTGGAAAAACTTAATAGCATAAGCCGATCTTTGGGAAATCAAAACTTTATCTGTGAAAACGAACAAAATCCTATGAGAGGCTCGGTCCTGGCCATTTTCTGGTCTATCCTGAGCAGGTAGATAAAGATTTAAAAAACTATCTACAGACGGGTCCCATCTGTCATGTGTCCCTCTTGGATTATCCTTATTTTGTCTTCTGTTTGATGCCATATAACTGCATAAAGAGAAGCTTGACAAGGTTTTTCCAGGACACATCAGAGCAATATGCAGAAGCTATTAAAGAACTAGGGGGCGAAGATGATGCCAGGCAAAATTTTTGTTGCGGTAATGCAGCTGGACGTTATGTAGTTGGACTAAATCGCGCACATAAATATTTCTTTGTGAATGAGTAATGAGTAAGACATAAGCTGCTGCAAGTTGAAAGAAAAGAGAAGAGGTTTGTACCCAAAGTGAATGGCACAGTGTAGAAAATTTGCAGCAACAACTACAGCCCATTTTACCAACTGGATATTCACCATAGTGATTCAGGTTAAGTGCTTTCTTCAAGGGAGGAAAATCAGTCACCTGCTGGGATCTGAACTTGGAACCTTTTGGGCTGGAACTCAGATCTCTCAGCACTAAATCACCTGCCGCTGATGTCCCCTCCTATGTGCCAATAAAATGACATAAAAAGTGCAATGCTGTGTGGTGGCTCCTGGGTCACTGGTGGGATGCAGCTTTTCAGGCCGTGTCCCAGGAGAATGAGCAACGTCTGCATTGCAGACAGATCCAGGATCCTTGCTGTGTTTGTCAGGAAACCCGGTCGGCCCAGCAGCGTGTCCAGGAAGCAGCCATGTTGGTCTTGCACACGAGATGAGTGTCACAGCGCTTTGCCCGTGATGCAAACTGCAGACCTGAGTTCCACAATGGCCTGGTCAGCTACCAGGTACCTATAAACATGGTAACAATCACAATTATACCTCCTCATAATAACAGCACAGCAAAAGGTACTTTTTTTCCATAGCAGTTTAGCAGTTTATGAGAAAGACAAAGAAAAAACATGCAGCAAAGAAAACTAACGCATGTTGACTATACCCCAAATGTGGGTACAGTGGTAGGAAGGCAACACATTCTTGCTCTAAGCCATACAGCAGTTTGTTTACAGTTTACAGCAGCATGCTAACTTAATTCTAAATTACATTGCTTTTTCAGAATGTTTTAAGACATTTAAAATATTACTGCAATTCTGAGGCCATCAGCTCTCTGCCCTCTGAGGTCTTTTACAACCATTTCTGCAAGTATTCATTCTTGTCAAAAATCCCACAGTGCAATTTGTCTCATCCACCAAGTGACTAGGACTCTGGCAGTGGTCGTGAACAAAATCCAGGCCGTTTGCGAGGGAACGTAGGCTCTCGCTGAAGGTCCCAGCAGTTCATCAGACTGCTCCTCGGTACCCTGGAAGGATGTTGGCCACTGTCCTGCGTGACACTGTGAGAAGTCCTGGTCCTACTGGTTTAAATATCCCTGGGACAGTCTCTGTGGTTCTGACACCTGCTTGTTTTCTGTGGCATTTAAGTAAAACAGATAAGGGTCCAGGAAAATATTTGAAAATGCCTCAGTTTGCACTCAAAAAAGACTGAATTGACAACGACAAGATGGAAACCAGAGACAGGAAAATGTCCAATTTCTGTTTGTTTCAAATGTCAGCTCCTTGACATAATGCAAAAGTCATCTGTAATTTTTGGTACTGCTGATATAACCATAAATGCACTTGGGTATTATAAGAATTTCTGCATCTGTCCTTAATATGTAATCCTTTCCTCAAACATAAACTGTCTTAGCCGGTTATGTTCAATTATTTTGACTTCATATCTGCATTTCCATTTGCTTTAAAGCAAGCCTGGTATACTTCCCATGGCACTATGCTGTTGGGAATCGGCTGGTTTTCATCTTCCTTCTTTAGATCTTTTCTACTGGGAGCCAGTCGCATGGTCCTCTCACTGAGGGAGGGTCCCTGTACTGGGAGAATATATCATAACTTGACAGGGAAAGGTAGACCGCATGAGCGTATACTTTGAAACTCTCCTCCGTCAACAGCCTTGCACGTCTGCCCAATTTCCGACTTTCTCTTTTTATCCTTGTTTTCACCTGTATCTTGACTCACTTCCGTATATTATGCCATGAACATAAAAAAATTCTCGGGGGAAGAAATCCCAAACAAATAAGACGGTGAAGTGCAGATCGAAGTTATCTGTTGCTGCAAGCAGGAGAATTGACCTGACGAAGTCTCAGAGATCAGACTATGAACTCCACCGGGAGAAACCTCGAGCCCTCCGGAATGACACACCACACCCCGGCAAGACCACTATCCTGCAGCAGCTGGTTAAATGTTTTCTCCCCCAGCTCTACAACATCTCCTGTTTCGTTCAAACACAGCAACCAACAGATTTGTGCTGAAAGCAAGTGTATGAAGATATTCTGTTGGCAAACAGCCTACTGAGTGCCTGAATCTGTGTAGCCAGCAAACCTAGCACTAAAATGAACAAGATTAAATAAATAAATAACGTGATTAATGAATTTATCATGTCGTTACAAATTTCTGGCCGCCGCCATTAGTCATTCTGCAGAATGGACGCAGTTATTAATCAATATGGACTTTTCCTGAAAGAGGGGATGCTGTCATCATCAAGATTAATTAACATGTTTCTTGCATAGATTGGGCTTAAAGTGTCGTTTCTATGGAAATGATTGAGCAGAGAGACTGTGGCTCCGTGTCAGCGGTCTGGTGCGAGCGGTGGTGTGGCGACCGGCTCGTCTGCTGTCGGTTCCCGGGCGGGGCACATCTACCGCCTTACAGGACCATCCTAAGGTAAGTGTGACTTTTTTGTCAGGAGCGAGAAGCTGCCCCAAGACACTCCTCATGTGGAACAAGTAAGGCAAGAAAGTGGTCTGTGGAGGTATCCTAAGACCAAATGTCAGTTAGAACATTAAACTTGGCCAATAACTCATTTTTCTTTTCAGGAAACCCTGCTGTTTGCCAGGTTAAGGGAGTGTGGGACAGTTATTGGGTTTAGTAGCTTTCACTATTAATCCGGCATCTCTCTTTCCTCCCAAGAAGCCTTCTCTCCTCAAAGTGATAGATTTAAATTATTGCACAACAGAATACTAATGGGCAGAAGCCATTAGACATAAAATCAGGCACAGGTAAATTTATCACACCTTTGAATAAGCTGAAATGTGTCATATTTTCTATCAGTGCTGTGTAATGTAAGGTGAGAGTAATTTACTGCATTAAACTGAATTATTTGACAGCATGGATGCTTATAAAGACAAGTTTTTGCTCTCGGTATTTTCAATAACAAGAGCCAGATTTGTTACTATGAGAAGGCTGAATAATCAGACACTAGCCTGAAATGCAAAGCAGTAGAAATCCCATCTTTTCACTTTGGTGACAATTAAGACAAGACTAGTTCCACCAGTCAGACATAAATTAAGATGCGGAACAGCCGTGCAGGCTGGTAAGACATGAGACAGTCACATGTGGAAGAGAGAAATGGAACAAAAGGCATCAAATCACCCATAAAAGACAGGCGTTAAAGCAAAATAAAGCAGGCAAATCATAAATGAAGACCTGTGCTGCAATGCATACTAAACACATGGACAAGCACACACACTCGCCTTAACACACCTCTGGCAGATTACATTACATGGGGACCCACAGCCAGCAGCGAAGCAAGGGATTCACAGGTGATCTCACTGCGGGAACTTGCACATGAATCAACACATCACTGCCACACTGCTGTCTGCCAGCAAGGACACCAGAGCTTCCTGGTGCAGGTGGTGCAGGACTGGAGCAGCAGGGGTAATGGAGCGAGAACCAGGCAGCAGCCAGCATCTGACAGGGTGCCGTGAGAGAGTGGTGCCCTGGGGTGCGGGAGGTTCATCTCAGCGCCAGCCTCGGATCTGGCTATAATTCCGCTGACAGGACATCCAGTGGGGGAACTAGCAGCAAGGGAGACACCACACACTCACATTGTTTGTGCTTCCTCTGTATTTCTGTGTGTGAAAGGTGATGACACCTTATAAGTATATCAAACCTTTACAGCAGCATGTTTTGGGAAGGTTAAAGACAGCAAATGATGTTAGCCCCCTTTATGCTCAAATTGATGAGCAGATACTGAGTTGAACAGGATCGTGGATAAGAAAAAACAACGCGCAAGTGTGAAGTATTCTGTGACCCAGTTTGGTGGCATCACTATTCTCTGTATCCTTTGGTAGACACAGGTGTTTGAAGGTCAGTGACAGGCAGGGACATTGCAGTCACTGCTGGATGCCATCCACTTTGGCTCCATGAGGCGGGTAACTCTCTCTATTTGTCGGGGGCCGGTTTCTCAGTTTAGCTCATCTCTGTCCCTCTGCAGTGTCCTGAACCCCCTCGGACAATTTGCAAAGCGTTCCTGTCACTCCTACTATCTGTGGCCTCAGGAGACAGCACTAAAGACCAAGGTCTCTGGCACTGAAGTTTGTCTGAACTTTGGCTCAGTGTTACTTGGTGGACCGTTTCCTGTCGGCTCACAGTTATTAATAGCGTGAGAGAGCGTGTGCTCGATTCGCTGCCCGCCTGGGAGATGTGTGTGGACAACCAGAGATGTGGGGTCAAGCTACAGAGGGTCCTAAAGCAGCACACTGGAGTTCAGCTCTTTCCATAGAGTCACACAAGTTTACAAACCCGAGCATCAGCCTGCTAACCCACCGCAGGACTTGCCTGGTACCTCTAATTGCGGCATCTGGGCATATCTATTTTCAAGATATAACATTATTTATTTGTGTAATCCATTCAGCCTGTGACCCTAATCTGTCCCACAACCCTCATGCCGATTTATTATAGAAGCATGGTTAAGTGGCCCCATAATGTCACGATAATATTGGGTCACGCATTTTGGATGGGACTTGAGGGAGGGCGAGTGAGAAAGAGAAGGGAAAAAAAACTAATTTATCTTACAAAGCAAGTGCTAAAATAGTACCCAGTTGGACAGGATTTAAGAAAGACATTCCAGTGAGTTTGCAGGGGTGTAAAGAGGTCTAGTTATAGACTCCTCGATGGAGAAAACCGAAAGAGACACTTCATCACGTAAAGTCACATAAAATCAATGCTGTGGTTGCTTCTCTTTTAGCAGTTGTTTACAAACCAAAAAACTACGACAGCTAAAACATCACAATGCTTTTTGTCAAAATTTATGGATGAGGTGGCCGTAAATGAAAAATACATAAATGAAACAATAAGACTAATAAATGGTGATTTTGTAAAATTAAGCTTTAGTTAAATTGGAAATTAAAGAAAATCCCTATTGAACAACGGTGTAGAAGTAATTCAGTAGTGTGCCCTTCTGTAAAATGGATTCAGCATCGCAGTAAGTTCATTTTATTTAGAGGGTTTGAGGTAATATTTCAGCAAATTTCAGTGTGAGAGACCTTAGACCCTTAATTCACATCCACTCTACAGGTTCATTTTACTATCACCCCCAGGACTTTGAGGAGACAAGGCAACATGAAAAATATGACTTATTCTCATTTCCTGTGAGCATTTCTTTATGACATCACTGAGGAGACAGGGCCATATAAGGCCAGCAAGAAGCTCACAGGGACCTATTGTCGCCATGACAACTTCTGAGCCAAAGGGCTCTGCATATTCAACAGTCTGGCATGCTGTCACCGAGCAACTCAGCAGTGGAGAGATACGAAACTAGTCAAATTACTTTGGTGCGATTTTGTCGCCTCAGCTGCCAAGCCTGTCGCAGATGAGATCCCGTCCCTTAATAACAAACCCACTCTGCAGACGTCCCCATCGCATCTGGTCACTTCTACAAATCAAAGGTGTCAGAAACAGGCGGGTAGAGGTACCGCTGTCAAGGATAACCGGGCACGGGGGGTGCAGGGGGGATCATGATTGATCAGGACGCGGAAACACAACATCTTCCTTTTGCCTGGGAATTTAATCGGAATCAAATGCTGTGTTCTTAAGGTGGCCAAATTATAGCTGACATGTCAATGGGAGATAAGCTGAGTTTGTTCACTGTTTGACTCCGGAGAATTCCATACACAGCAGATGCCAGCTTCTGACAGTTTATATTAAAGTTTAACAGCAGAATAAAAAGTAAGTGCCACTGAATTTGGGTTTAAATGAAAAAATTCTCACGAAAAGTTATTTCTAACAAGCTCAACATGCAAATTCTGCACATTTAGTTGAAGTCTTTTTTTCTCTCTTAAACCCCACTCATCCTCAAAGTACCATGTGTTGTCTTTTTAAAGACTGCGCCTATACCCCGCTATCCGAGTGTAATTGGATCCTAGAAATCCCTCAAACACTGCCAACGCAGATATTAGGAAGCTATTTCCATTATTTCTGAGGAAAATTATAATTCATTCTGAATTCATGTGAGAAATCCTAATTAATTTCCCCAAAATAACAATAACATTCTAAAATACCTTTTGCACTGTGATAAAGAACACTTGAAAGACAAATGACTTAATTACCCAACAGTTAATGAGGTAATTAATAGGGATTTCTGTGTTTATATGCAGTTATTTTTTATTTTGTATCATATATTACATTTCGTTCCTTATTGAAGTAGTAATAGCAACAAGCGTTCAACAGTCATATTTACATAAAAATGAAGAAATGAAAACAATGTAAAATAGAAAAAAACTGTAAAAAGTACTTATGGAAATGGGCTCTTACTGTGATGAACTGGAGTGCTTACTGACTGAACAGAAATGAACTAAGTTACAAAAGCGCAGTCTCTGTTTGAACACGGGCCGCACGAGGCAAAGCCTGAGAACACAGATGTTAGCACAGCGCTGTTAGTAGCTCCACGCGCACACAAATTCTGAAGAATGCTTTGATGTGCTTTGACTTTGCTCTGACAGATGTCATTATGCTAGGACTTCTTGACTCAGACACCAAGACAGGTATTAATGTATAATGAACGTTTTGTCGGGAACTCAGAAATCAGGTCCCGGGGTATTGGTGTATTTAATTTTTGTGATATGGATTCCCTACTCCAGTAATGAAACCCCACCCACACTGGCCCCACCCCTTTCTATGCTGTGAATGATGAAACATGTCAGCCGCCCCTTAGGGTCCCCAGCTCTTCGCTGGCTCCAATGGTGATTAGTGCTGGCAGTATGATGTCGAAACATTATCATTGCACTGTTTCAACATTTCCTATTTAACAGCCAGCATTAGTTAATTAGTTAACCAGTGCGAACGGGCTTAGTTACTGCATCACACACTGTGGAGCTCAGAGGACTCAGTATCCAGGGGCTCATTCATTACCTTGGTATTCAAACCTACTGGTGCCTGGGGCGCTAATTAGCCGGCTAGGTGCAGAAATGGCTGGAGTGAGGCCAGCTCACCGGGGATTTGAAACGAGAGAGCGATGCACTGATTGCATTATTTATTTGCATAGGTGGGGGTCCCTGTGCAGGGGAACCCACTCATACATGAGGAACTCTACTTTACTCTTTAAGGAGGTGGAATCTCCTCGAGGGTGCAACAGTTCTATACGTGGAAGAAAGACCCCTGAGTCCCACCTAATTGCACAGGTCAGTACTGTGGCTGGGACTGCTACTCCACCCTGGAACAACTAAACCGCCACAAGCTGCACCCCCACCTTATCCCACCTTATGGTCCCTTTAAACGTGCTCATCTTTCAGGATTTGTTGGTCCTGGCACACAGCCAGGGCAGCGGCTTCAAGTGCTCAACTTCAACATTTGCACGCTGTGCCTCACCTGGGACTAAATAGTGCTGAGTGGGTGGGGACAGGTTATGCCATACCATACTGGTTGTGTAATCTCCCGCCCCTCCACCACTTAAGCTTCCAAACTGGATCCTGCCATCTAGTCTGTGTGTTCGTACACACTGACCTGTCAGCGGACATATGCTAATATGACATCACCATGTTTGTGAATATACCCAGCACATAGATCTCTGTCAGTGCTGTGAGTGGAAAATGCGCAGACAGGACCTCCCGGCTTCCTCGCAAAATCCGCGCAGGCTCGGTGTGCTGCTGCGGCATGCTGCGGTCATGTCAGAGCAGCCATAACGGAACACTTAGCCCATGAAGCCCTGCGACTCATGATATGGAAAACAGTGACAAGAGCCTAACGTAGATTGGTGTGTACTAAGTGTATCCACCTTTCAGGAGACACGCAAACATAAACATGTACAGAGGAAGAATGAGAACGAGAGAGAGAAAGAAATCCTGCTCCCGTCTGTATGAGGGACTGCTTCTGTGACTGGAGTGGTGCTGTGTGACCCAAGCCTTGGCTGTAGATGTGGGGACTGCAAAAGTTGCAGTCCTCCAGAGAAGAACCACAAGCAAGTAAATAAGATTTCATCCAAGGAGCAAACTTAGTTTAGGTCCATGATAGGATGCTGAAATAAAATGCAATCAGTCCATTCAAGATTTTCATTATAATGCTCGCTGCTGTTCACATCTGTGTGCCTCTTATCTGAAAACCATTTTATACAATTTAAGAAATACCGGACAAAACGGTCAGAAACACAGAAGGAGAGGCGTAGAGGAAGAGAAAGACTGACAGAAGATGAGAGAAGGTGCAAGGGAGGGAGGAAGGAAGAAAGGGACAGGAAAGGAGTTATTAGCAGGCCGGAACCGGGAAGGAGGTGGCGTCAGTGTATTCTCCAGTTTCGGTGCCATGCGGACGACTGCCATTATGTCCAGTTAATTTGAACAAATGCGGGTAATTGTGCTGGGAAGTGATGGATCTGAGGAGGCCAGCGACAGCTGGTGTGTGTGTGGAAAGGAAGCCACTTCCCTCCGTTACTGTCATCCGTGGAACACACACCCGTCACACGGCTTGCTGATGATGCCCAGACATCCTAATCCCCATCGTTACGGATGGAAGGCTTCGGAGATCCGCTGCCATCACGCTCGACCCCGTCGAAGGTTTGAACACATCTCCGTGCTCATGCTCTCATCCGCGCATGCATACACACACAAACTTAGAAGAAAACACTGCAGTTCCTGCAAAAGGCTAGTACAGCCGGATTGGCAACGAAATGATAAACTCTGCTTGTTTGGTACAGAAGGAATTAAGTCCTTGAATACTGTATGGCAGCTGTTTATTCCTGTACCAAAGCATCACTTTGATGCAGAGACTCCCGAACGCCTTACGCCCCCCACTACAGTCCTGTGTATAAATGTTTCAAATGCATAACAAGCAGCTATTAACTGCTGTGTCTTTCTAATATCCGTAGAGATGGGGAACCTTTTTTCCTCGAAAGACAGTATGAAATGGAGATGGAAGAGCATGGGCCTTCACACACTGACACGCGGGGCAGTGGTAGGGAAAAGCCCTGTGGCTACAGTGAGTTTCGGCAGCCAAAATCTGAAGGGCTCTTCAGGAGATGAGCGATCGCCTATGAAGGGAGGCCCAATCTGATGAAAGGGGCTGTTGGCAGCCCGGATCTCACAGCAACAAGCAACCGTCTCTCCTGGCCTGTCTGCAGATCACACTGTTTGCTCACATGGAAAATCTGTCATCGCCAGGCACCATTTACTGTTGCCTGTCTAACGGCACAAAGCAGATCCATATTCTTCCCGTCTAGATTATTCATTAGTTAATTAGGAGACTTTCTGTGTGCAGTATGACTTGCATAAAACATTTCTCTCATCTTATATTAAAGATCTAAGTCAAGGCATCGTCAGGCTTGAGGCATTAATTTAGGACAAGGATTAAATAGCATGGTATCACTTTAAATCAAGTTAGCAGTGGGTGATACTGGGAAACTGCAGATAGGCCCATAACTCCTATGGCAAAATAGACTGTCATATAAGTTCTGTAATTACATAAAAGCTTAGAGTCTATTTAGAATCACCTCACAGCAAAAAATAACCACCTTTAGAGTTGAGGGTAAGCAACAGGTATAATGTACAGCTGAGACCATTCAGGAAGTAATGAATTGTCTTGTGAAATTTGGATGAGATGCAGTAGGTAGCCACTTTATTAGGCACACCTGCTTCTTAATGCAAACAGCTTGCTGCTTTTAATAGCACAGTATGTGGCTGCAACTCAGTGCATATAAAGCATGTAGATGGGCTGGAGAGGTTCACTTACTGTTGGAATAAGTAATAAAATGACTTGTGTGATCTAACCAGCTCTAAACATGGTATGATTGTTGATGTGGCAGTTCCTCCATCTCAGAAAAAGCACTACAGTGCTACAGGGGCTGAAGTTCACAGAGAGTGGTGTTATAAAACAAAAAACATCCTGTCTATATGTGGAATAAGAAGAATAACACTTCATGTTTAACCATAACAGGACAGTAGTATTAATGTTCTTTTAAATACTTACTGAAATTGACTGGCTAACAGGAATTTTTAACTAAGGTTTTGAACCATATAGGTGATACAAGAAACAATTTCAGGAAAAAAAAAATCAGCCTTGTAAGAAATTATCAGAAAAGTTGTCTGTGTAATTCTGTTAACTGATGCTACTGATTAAACATGCAGCCATGGATGCACCTCACACAAACATGCAGTAAATTTTACTGACAGTCTTCCACTGACTCCTGTGGCTCTAGATTCTGCAGTAGCTAAAGGCGTACCATCTGTTGTGTTGCTCTGCACCTAAACACACAGTGACGTGAATGCCGAAACACTCTCCATAACACACACACACGCACACATATAACAAATCAGACATGACAACAGCCATAGTCTTTGATCCCTAATTTCCTTAAATAATAAACCTTCATTGTGTGTCCTATCCCCACCTGTGAGAACAGGTGGCTTGGGCATTCAATGATGTGCCAGGTCACCAGCTATGAAGATGCAGCAGAAGAGCTGATTGGACATTTGATGAGATGGGAAAACACAGGTCAGGTGGACACATGCACAGGGTAACATACTTAGGAAATAAAAAAATGAGAGACAAAGATACACACGGATAAACAGACATCAGCCAAACACACATGCAATATTATATTTAGCAATTCAGATTCCTTAAGGAGTTGATTCACTGACTGAAACTTTCTCATTGCCTAAAGAGTAACATATCCCAGAATGGAACATCTCTTCATGGCAGTCTGGAGCCCAGGGGGCATGTTTGACCTGGAATGATAGAATACCGAGGAGATTCAATTATGTAGGTCACACACTGAAGTGAAGCATAGCCCTTCTCCAACAGAGAGCTAGCTGTACTGTGCACAGACAAACTCACAGAATGTCCTAGATTATTGAATGCATTACAGATACATGCTAGATGCTATATTTGTACATGCACACATATTAATACAAATAAAAAGCTGAAAGTGAATATTAATATCTCTGGAGTCCCACAGGGGGTAGTAAGGAAGACTGAGTTTTCCAGGGATAAAAGCATCAGCAGTGAATCCTGAGAGATCAAGAAGTATATTTACATGCTGGGAAGCAGACAGGCGACATAAATGGGTGCCGCAAACAGTGGTACAACAAAAATCTTTCTCGGAGGACAGAACAACAGATCGCCTGTAACCATAGACAGTCTGAAGACAAACTCAACCCAGAGACCAGAGGACCAGAGGTCAGCAACCAGCACACGCTGTTAACCAACAAGTGTGTCATGTCATCTTTCTTCCCCACACACTCACAATAACACCACTCTTGGGTGTGCAAGTTCTGAAGTCTGCCACAGTCAGAATTTGACCGATTGACTAATTCATTGATGACGAGAACAATGTACCACAGTATCACAAAGCTACAAATAGGCAGCAGGGTATGGAAAATTAATTCAGCATAAATGTTATTATTTAATTCAACATTCAGTTTGTCATCATTCACTGAATGACTTGAAAGTATAGTCAACTGCTAAAGTATTCTGAGCTTCCAAGGAAACTCTGACATTAAAAATCACTCTTCTTGAGAGCACGTGGAGTTCTGTAGATTCGTGTAGCTCATTGGTATAACTGCAGTGGTCCACAAGAGCTGATCCACATGAAGCACTTGGACAGATGGAGGTTGGCTGACAGCAGTGAGACATTGTCCACCTCTGCACAGTGCTGTGTGACCTGTGGAGGAAAAGAGAGACTGTGCAGTAGGAGCACACACCCTGCCTTTGAGGCACCCGGGGAGGCATAGATGTAGGGGTGGGGAGCCTTGAAGCATTAAAAACAATCAAATTGTGGTGGAAATCAGGAAATAACAGGCTCTCTAACAAGAAGTTTAAAAGATGGAGCTTGTAGAACGGCAAAATAGACACGTGCTCTTTCACAATAAAGCAGATGAAAACAACCTGTCAGATCTATTTGACAGCAACTACACACCCAAATGCCTAAGGTGCAATCCACAGAAACCAGTGACACAGTTCCCTTTGATGTTTGGAACACTACTTCCTTATGCCGCTAAAGCTTCTTTTATCCCAGCTGAATAAATTATTCCAGCCATCAATAAAAGCACTGAACAAAGATTATCTTATCCAGATTTTAAGGTTAATATGAGAGAAGAAAGAAAAACAAACAGGGAAGTGACTGATGACAACCAAGTGTCATAACAAAAGAACTTCAGTGAAATTGGACAGAAAAAAATTCACAAGCCTCTTCAGCCTCTTGTTCCCCTTGGAAATATTTGGTTTGTTTAGGGGAAAGCAGACATTTTGTTTGGTTAGTGTGAATATCACTGCTCACGTGTGCTCATAAATGGCACCGTAGATGACAGTTTTAAACATCTCGCGATACAATTATCATACAGGTGATTACAATATCACATCTGTCCTTCTTGACACCTGTCTCACTTGTCACACCACATAAATGACCTAAAAATGCAGCCAGCTGTCTGCAGTTGCGGGCCGCACCTGGATCACCCGATGTGGCTCATCCTTTGGTGACTACTGCTTAAGACATCGCTGTCACAAGCCTTGCCCCCCTTAGACAGCAACAAGCACCACATCAGCTGGCTATCAGTGTCACTCTGTCACCGCTGTTTACGGCTGCGGCACAAGCAACCACACCTAAAATTAAGAAAGAATGATTTATTAGCATCTGATCATAGGACAGTAGTTAACTCACACTCAGAGGCAGACAGCACCGCAGGGGTGAACTGAAGGAGGAAATTGAATGTGACATGACAGAAGTGGTGAGATGAGTCCTGCCACTGAGCTGTGTGGGGCTCAAAACGCTTCTTGTGGGACATTTAGACAGCCAGGGAGTGGCCCAAACCACTTTAAACATTTATAAACACAGCCTGTTTTATAAACACATCTATGTTTGCCTACCGAGTTATAAATCCCCAAACATAACATTGTGATTATGATTTATTGGCACTACGCGTCATGTGACAGGAAGTGGTGCTCAGTGCTGGAGTCATGTGACAGGAAACGTATCATCTCACTGAAAAAACAGACCTTTTAACTCCATTTCCTCAAGAACGAAATTTAACCGTTCCTATGCAGTGCTGGAACAAGACAGTACATGTCCTGCCAATTTTCCAATCTTCAGATACATTGCCTGTTCTCCTGACAGTAATATTATAGCTATATACCCTGAGGAAAGTTCTAGAATGTAGCTGTTACCTTGTTATATGATATGCAATCCGTACTTTTTAACTGTGCATAGTTAGAAAATGGTAAACTCGTACTGAAACAATGTCCCTGGAGGCTGGGAGGGAAATTTGTACAATTGTGGGATGTTCTTTCACAGCTCAAGAGTGCCACCATTTTCAATCATCTCCAGCACAGCTCAGTTTATATAGCACTATTGTATTTTAAATTTACAGCAGGTTCCCCAGAGGCAATTTCACTGAAACCAGACACCAGGCTTCCAAACCCACTCAGGACAAACAATGATGGAGACACAGTGTGTAAACCCAAACAACACATGTGGACCAAAGGAAGTCACAACAACACTCCACTCCCAGGCAGAACATGTGGGATTTTTAGTCACGCATTCCAGCATCCTTGGAACAGTGTCCCTCAGTTTGGCCTCCGCCATCCAGCAGAGCACGGCTTTGGCGGAAAGATGGAGCTGCAGTGAAATGTTTCTTGGGAATGCTGGAACCAAAACCGCATGAGTCGAACCACAAGTCACACAGCATTACCAGTTTGGGAAAAACGAGCGCTTGGAATTTGTACTTGTGCATAATGCTGACAGCTTGTACCCATGGGCGTCACACAGCATTAACGGGGATGAAAAGCGAGCTTGGATAGGATAGCCCCATGTTGGTCTTACATTGCCTGGATGGCATGTTTTCTGCAGTCTTGTTCCAACCCACAAACTTTAGCTGCTTGGGTGGAGGTTAATCCAAAGGATGAATCCAGTGTCAGGTAGGCAGCAATGGCTACTTGATGCTCTGCGACCTGTACAGTTTTGTAGACTTATAGATGTAATGTAAGCTTACTGTAGTGCTGTATTGCAGTACATTACATTAGTGCATAACAGCATCTATAGTTTGAACAAACTTCTGTGTGGTCCTTTGTGGGAATATACACAGTTATTAAACTACTGAAAAGTGTCTTGTCTGTTCAGTCCTTATTTGCAGTCAGGTTCCGACTAACAGGTGCTGATGCTAATGTGGATGGGGGCTTAGACTGTCTCCCACCTGATACCCTGGTCATCCTGCCAGCGCTTGTGTAATGACGTGAATTCTTCTCTTCCTCCACATGATGGCGCTTCACCACATGAGCCCCTCCCCTTTGAAGAAATGAGAACCACACAGTCAGGCAAAGAAGAACACATAACCCAGGCTACGACTAAGTTCATGGAAATGGAGTCATGACCCTGACCCACGTGCACTGCCATAGACTGTGAGGGATACATACACAGCACAAAAAACACACACTCCAAATCCACAATCACACAGAACATCCAGTATTCACACGTATACGAAACCACGCATTCACGCGCGCTCACACAGGCACACACATCTAGCAGAAGCCCGCCCAGCAACACGCCACAGAGCCATCATAATAAATCAATGTGTAGAGGCAGCCAAGTAATAAAACAGGCGGTGCGAAACCAAAGGGACGGAAAACCAAAAACAGCGCCACATCTGTCTAACGCACTGTGGCGTTGCGTGTTCCAGTCATTTGCACGCCTTCCATTTGGAGGGATGATTTACACATCACAATAATCATTAATCAACTTTCCGAGCTCAGGAAAATCTGTGATCAACATTAGGCATCATTAGGCTTCGGCTTCTGCTAAGAAAAAAACACCGTGTTTGTGTAAGAACATATTTGAGGACTGCTGCAATGTAAGCTTCAGCATGCCAGTTTTAACCCCTGCTTCTTTTCTGTTTAATACCTAAATTTGGTTATCTCGCAGAGATCATTCTGTTCTGCCTAACCTCCCTGGGGTTACCCAAAAACCCCCAATGCTGATGTAAGACCCAGTCTGCCCCAGTACATGTCCCAGCATTTTGCTGCAACCTGCCCAAGTAACATTTTAGGCAGAAACTCAACACCTTTTTCTAGGTTCTGGTTCATGCTCTACATGATACCTTCATGAATGGACAAGCTCAGAAAGGGAACTATGGGTCCAGACAAGAGGATGAGAACTGCTATTATACATGCTTCTCTTTGTCAAACCTGCTTCACACTTATCAGTCATGGCCACTCCTACCCTACACTGTCAATGTATTCTTGACAGTGGAGGGTTTTGCGTATGCCAAAGCAGGCTTACTGATACAATATTTTGTACATAAATCACTCATATATTGCTGTTACTTTGTGATAAACAGTAAATCAGGACCTGGAACTCAGTAGTTCAAGTACTTCAAAAACCTGTATGGCCATGTCGGCTGAGTTGCACATTCTTGGACGGGTCAGCCAGTTTTCTTCCAGACGAATGTTATTGTTGTACATTGGTACTAAACCTAAACATGAGAAACAGGTAACACATTACATCTTCACATATGCATTTGAGTTAATGGAGGTGAGAAGAGAGATGGGATTTATGTTAACATTAAAAGCAAAATTTGAATCTAATTCATGCTACAAGCTACAGGGAGCAAACTTGAATCCACAACAGGTGCACAGTAGGTGTAAAGTGGTTTGCTGGGAAAATTAGAGCATTTCAGAATGTTGAAATTGCGCCGCAGTCCCATCAGGGATGGCACTGTGGGAAACAGTTCCGTATGCTCCCTGTCGGTGGGATGGAGATGTTCCACAAGCCATCTGAGCTGCAGAACGCACCTCTCGGCAGGCCTTCTTCAGAACACATATGCGGCCTCGATGTTGCGGAGCCTGCTTTCTCTCCTGCTCTTCTCTCAGAGCTGAGAGCCATCTGTCATGTAGCCCTTCCTCCGCTGCCAGCCCACTCTCTCCTCCACTTTTACCTCTAATTGTATTTAATGCTGCACTAATTATTTCAATGGGGAATAATTTTGAACAGTCAAAGTTGACTCATTTTATAGAGTGGGCAGAGCGTTGGCAGCATCCATCCTTCATCCCGCATTGCTCTGAGTCGGAGGGGGTGGCTTAGGGGAACCAGAAGGGGATATGGGTGGGCAGGGCGCTGGTGGGGGGGTTCGCGGAAGGGCAGCTGCTCTGTGACCGCGTGTCACACGGCGGGCGGGAACATTGATCCCAGCGATTAATCACTCGGCCAGGCCTCGCCGTAATCAAAGGGCGCGGCGACGTGATGTATGGACCGTGTCAGAACCAAGAGCCCCCGACACAGCCGCACCCAGCGCCGCCCCAGCCGGCCACACACTCACCCAAAGCTGCCCAGACCAGGCCCGGTCCAATTAATCACTCCTGCAGGTGCTCACATGGACTGCATCCTGCATCCATATACTGTACCCCTCATTCTGTTCCCCATCACACTCACCTGTGACTACACCACACAGAGAGACAACTCGCAGCCTCAGTTCAGTTCATCACAAACTATTCCTTTAATGACAGAACAAAGAACACGCGTCCACAGGGAATATCCTGAGCCGAGTAATGCTCCTGAAACAGTGTCATTCTCCAGTAATAATCCAGTATTAATGCAGTGATGATCCAGTCTTTACTGTATTCTCTAACGCACACATTGTGTCTGCTATGGCTCAGATCACGACAGTGCGTAACTGCGGAACAGTGTCTGGCCCCCTTAGATGATGTGTCCGGTAAACATGAATTTGAAATGGGCAGCGAGATGCTAGGTCTCTCTGGCGCTTACATGGTGAAACACAAACAAGGGTCCATTAGGAGGAGATACAATAAATAGGCTGTCTAACCTGAGGGGGGCTACTCATAAAAGAGAAAGCGAAAGCTCTGGGTCAGCTGTTTCTACAGCGGCACGTGGGACATGCTGGCTGGACAGGATGAATAATTTAAGATCTGCTGCGGGGAACAGTGTGGACATTGATCTCCGAACAAATTTCTATGTTGTCGCTGTGCTCGATATGGAGATTTGTCTCTTGGGAGTGCTTGGAGGAAGGCACAAAAACACACACACACACACACACACACACACACACACACACACACACACAATTAAAATGGATCCAAACACAGAGAGGTGAATGCATTCACATGCACTGACGTACATTTACTCAGGGATATACACACAGAAATACACAGAGAGAGCTGTACACTGTGTTCACACATATGGATTCTTACATAAAACCACACAAGACAAATATCCAAAAGCACACATTATATAGGCTGAAAATGAAAATGTTTTATTGCAAACTGATGACTTCTAGTTCATTATATTTAGTGAAATCAGTGAATATTTGATTTTTTGAGGACAATAGTGACTTTTTAAAAAATTACACAAAATCTTGACATATATTCCCCTGATTAGACCACAACATCCACAAAAATGAAGAGTGGGGTTTAAGGCACGTGAATATTTTACATACTTTGTGTTATTGTCCCCTCCACCCGCTATACCAAAATTCCAGCTTCGTAGGTATGATTTGTGACCATGTGTATGATGGAAGCTGCCAAAACTGAGGGGTTTAGCCTATGAATAACCATCAGACAAGGCCATTTTCTCTTTTTGCCTGAGTGCTCTGAGGAGGGCCTATTGGCCCCTATGAAACCCCATAAAAACTGCCAGCTGTAGAGGATCTACAAAGAGGGGACCCCTAGCTGACATGGTGGCATACCCTCACTGCCTGCCGGCATTCAGTGTGAGAGAAAGTGCAGCGGTGTCACCCTCATAGCCTCAAAAATGCTAATTCAGTGAGATGAATGTTCGCTGACTGTGGTATGAAATGCGGCCATGCTTCAGGGAGGCCCCTCTGGCGCTGATGCTTCGCCTGGGGCTCTCACTCCAGCAGACCATGGCTGTCTATTGTCCTCCTGGCTGCCATAAAGCACTCTCCTCCCTGACAATGGAGGGACCAGCCCCCCCTTGCAGAGCTCTTCGTGGTTGACGGCCGCCACCCCTGGATGGTGGCTACAGTTGCTAAGACACGGGTATTCCAGTGCGTCCTCACTCCCTCTCCAACACCCCTCCATTCTGGATGCGTGACCGGAGGATGAACCCCGCGCCAATGACTCCCCCACTCCATCTTCTCCATTACTATTACTGAGATGCATTCCATCTCCCCTGCCACACACAAACACACAAACATGCAAATGTGCACACTGGCATGCACACACACAAGTACACAAATACAAGCAAACCGAGAGATGCAAAACAACAATGCAAAGCTGCAGAGGACATAAAAACCCAGCTGATTTCCCAGAGTGAAGTACCAAAATGGGGAAAAATGTTGTTGCATTCTTACACTGAATCCTCTCTTTAACCCAGCTGGTGCTGTTTTCTGGGTGAAGTCCACTGGATTAAATAACTGACGAAGCAGAAAAAATGACAATGGATATAAAAATTTAAAGACAACATAAACATCTATACTACAAATAAGAAAAAGAAAACTGTAAAATATCATTGCTGTATAAACGCAATGGTGCAGTGAGAGGCTGAGCTTACAGCCGCAGACCTGGTCCTTGGTGCACTTTAAACAAACTGCCCTCACACAGACAGCAAGGGTCTCTGGTTTTAAACAAACTCATTCACTTTGACACTGGATATCAGTAAAGATGATAATGGCACCATCTCACACCCTCCCTCCCCCCCTTTCTCCACAGTACATGACAAAATCCACCCTTCCCCCCTGCTCTCCCAAAACCACCTTGGTGGTATGTCAGATATATTTAGACCTTTGAAGAAACAACCATCCCCAGACCCATCCCTTCAAGCATGACCCAGAGTCCTTCCCTCGACAGTTTGTATACATTCTTCCCCAAGAAACTTTTCTCATTCCCCTCCTCACCTCAACATCTACCATACACTGAGACAAAACACCTCCCTCACTGATCTCTCAACAGCTGAAGTCCTCCCTACATTCTCCTCCCTGCTACATGTCAGACCCCTCAAGAAACACTTTCAGCCCCACCCCACAGAAAGGCACAATTTAGAATCTCACTAAGGTGCAGAAGTCATAAATTAGACCCATGAACCATACTATGACCACAACACACAAGCACACAAAAGGGGCAGCAGTTATCAGCACAGATCCACACAGGCTTCTGCAACTTTTAAAAAACATCCCATGGGATCCCTTAAGGTCAGCATAAGCTGGTAGACACACACAAGTAATATTCCAAACATAGAACTGCATAATGTTATAGATATTCTATTAATGTCAGCTAAGAAATAAAATTTGCGAATGTATTTATGATTCCGTTTCATCCAGAGCAACTGAAAATCATTACTTGTACAAATCCATATAGTTAGCTATTTTAGAGATGATTTAACTGATGGTGACTACTCCTGTGGTTTCCCTAAAAGCACAACTCAGGCACTGTGGAGCACCAGGATCACCCTCAGTATCATCATGTAATAATATTGGAGCAATAGTATAACAACAAGGCCGCTTCCTCATTTTGTATTGTCAGATGTAATGCTGTGAAAATAAATCTCTAATCATCATCATTAACCATTTTATCTTGGTCAGGAGCCTGTCTCAGAATCATCAAGCACTAGGCTATGCCACATCCCTTGGGTGGGGCACCAGTCCATCACAGGGTGGCTACATACATACTCAGTCACACACTATGGGCAATGTAGTACAACCCAATAACCTGAGACACATGCCTTTGGACTGTGGGAGGAAACCACACCACCCAAAGGCAACTCACACAAGGAGAACATGCAAACTGCACACAAACTGAGCAGGAATTGAACTCATGCCCAAATAGCCCCAGGCACTATGTCGGAGGGCAGCACTACTCACTGTGCCACCCGTGAAAACTAGCCAATAAAAAATATATTTAGACAATATTATATTCAACTTTCAGCTGTGATGGAACATCAAGTCAGGTTAAGTACACAATAACAGCATTTCAGTCACCTCTGGGAGAATTTACTGTCACTGCATGTTCAAAAATAAACTCCCCTCAGAGCTGACTCAACTTTCCTAAGCTGATATGAAACTGGTGGTTTTCCTTGTCATGTTGTTGACTGATATACAGCAAGGCAACTTCCAGGAGTTGAGCCCAACTCTCTTGATTTCTCACTCTTGTCTCCTTCAGGTGCAGAGTCCAATACCCTCGTCTAGTACAACACGACTACTGAACCAAAGATCTGCATAGAAATCAGCTCTTGTATGTGCCATATGTAATCAGGAATGACACATTTAGATTCCTGCAATGGATCTGAACTTGTCAGTCTTACAATGATCCTTCATCTGAACCATTTAACTAAGTAGCATTCTGTTCTTAAAGCTCATTTTAAAAGAGATAACTAAGTAGCATTCTGCATTAAGGGGTAGAGCAATCTAACAGAAACCTCTTTGTGAATGAATATCAATAAATAACACAGGGGTTCTGGAATATTCTTGCAGTTCACCCAGTTATTTACAGCTTTTTGTACTGTCCTAGAAGTAGGACAGATGATGTCATAAAGATGATTACCAGTGAGTTACTGGCGATCAGCTAAAAGCACATTATTAAAAATAAGCAATGCAAAAGATAGCCAGGTTTTCTTTCATTATAAAGGTTACTTATTACTGAATATGTATTTAGGTATTACTTAATGTAATACTTCCACATTATTTGTATCCATCATGGTAGCAGAAGATGTCAATAAAAGTGAACTGAAAAAACTTGACATTTTGACAGTGCAGGTAAAAAATGCTTTTGCTCAACAGCATTGAAAAGTCAATACTCTTTAAAATATAGTCCAAGTTGATGGGCACTCAGCTCAATTTTTGGCAGCCCTATCCATTCAGTCACAAGTCCACGAAAAACCAATATATTTTGGTTTTCCACTATCATCTTTATTGTTTGTGTTTTATGTACATACATTTTTATTAACGATTACATAAAGGTGTACGTATAATGCAATACACCGCTTCAATCGATCACTACACACTATTTTCTAAAACAAACATGCATTTTATGTGCCACTTTATTGGTATTCAGAGCGTTCCTGATCAAAAAGCGATGCTCAAATTAAAACTTAAATTCTTTCCTTGAAAGCAACAGCGGTCCTCTCTTTGGAAAAAACATCTGCAAATCATGTTATAAAGACATCAACAGCAAACACCCATTATCCATAAATATTGAAAAAGTGTGGATTTCAGCCATTATGTTGCATACCTGTATCATAAACACATTGTTTTTAAATCACTGCTTTTCTCTGATGTATTTTGGACATCAGCCGCTTAGGTGCCCGCTGCTCTTGTTCTGGGTCTGACTGTACGGTTTTCCTCTTCCAGAAGAGGGTGTGAATCCCCGCAAGTCCCCACATCCCAGTGGCGCGCAGTAAAATTAAAAAGAAAAAAAATCTGTCACGCGCACGGCGGGAGGCGCGCAGTATGAATGTCTCGGGCGACGAATTGAGGTGAAAACAAGGCCAATGGTAAGGAAATGAACACAAAACTGCAGTACACTTTCTACTGAATGCAGTGGTTAATTACAAAAATCTAAATTAGTAACCGTAGTTAAAGCTAATTATTTATCTCGAGAAAGAAACAATGCAGAAAAAGTACGAATGTGATTTAAATTGAAATCCGTTTGTAAATTAGAAAGTGAATGTATATATTAGGCCTTGGAAAGAGATACCATCGTATCTAAAATAGTTTGTGCGGAATGATATTGAACAGTAAGCCTTCTTTTCAAGTTATATTGTACTTCACTCGGCCGTTAAAGGACAATAAACTAAACTACTAAAAGTGCATCATTAAATTGAAACTAAACAAAGGGAATACCTGGAGTTCTCTGCAGGATCATCTTAAAACTTAATTTGAAGACAAAAACTTGTCATTCAGTCTGAATATTTTTGCTGAGAAATGTGATCTGGGCTTTTGGCGAGGGAAGATGCCGTAAAATAATTTCTCCCGTTGTTTCTGTTTGCAGCGTCAAAAGTAAAACTAATTTAAATGCGACGAATCAGTGTTTCTTCTGAAAATGAATTATTATTTTTTAATCATTAAATACTACTACTTCTAACAGCAGCAACATTATTATTATTATTATTATTATTATTATTATTATTATTATTATTATTATTATTGAGCCGTTCATGCTAGCAGTCACTTCCTGACCTCCCACACGCGCTATGAATATTAATAAGACTAATGGGAACCTTCCAGAGTCTTCCAGATATTTTTACCAAGAAATACCTGGAAGTGTATAACAACATTTTCAGCTTTAAAATGTTTTGGAGAAAATCACTACATAGCAACAGTTATAGTACTATGCTAGTTTATTAAGAGAACAAGACCATTATGCTGGGCCATTAAATTCCACCTTTTTAACATGGATCGCTGAGAATGGCCAATAACAATAAAAAATCCACTTCTAAGTTGTTCTTTACATAGCTGTGAAATAAGGTCAGGTGCTCTGAAGGCCGGCTGTCAGTGGCAGTGATCAGTTTTCTGGAGGAGCAGGAGACAATCGTATGCTCAAGTCCTCACCCTCCCCCGGTGCTCTCAGCTATGGGCCTACAGTACTTTAAACTACATCAACATGTGGACCTCCTCACCTCACATACAGTGACATCATTCAGCACCAGGAAAACCACAAATATCCGTGTGTGATTAATTACAGTTAACAGCAACATGAATGTACCCTCACTAGTCCTTCTGGACCACTGCGACCCTACCTTAGGAGGAACTTATAAATCATGAATTAGTGTGATTAATGTTAACATTTTTAATCTTGTTCGTTCTTTGTGACACATTACTAACATAACTCCTAAAATAATAAAAAAAACAAACAACAAATCTCAGTTGGGTTTTTCCTTAAATTGCACTGTGAACCAGATAGATTACATTACAAATATATGTAATAATTGTCTTCAAAGGGGTTATCTTCTCTCATCATGTGTGGCAGACCGTGCTGCATAATGTTGTCTTGCAAGATCTTAAAGTAAAGTATAAAATATGACTAGTAATGTGATATGAATGACTTTATGTTAGTATGGATGACTAAAAGACCTAAATTTGCATGATGAACTGAGCTTCGTCAGTCAGCGCAGGATGTTTGCGCGCAATATCTCCAGTGAGCTGTAGGGGTCAGTAATAACCACATGCTGAGAAATGGTCGCTGCCGCTCCCCGCTGCGTGCCCCTCCTCGTTACAACTGATGGCAGCTAGGCTCCAAGCACACAGTATAAATCACCCACTGCTCATCTGCTTCTCCTTGGGGTACTCTTGGCAGTCCCCTTCCTGCAGAATGGGCTTTTAAACATTCCCACAACAACAATGAATCAAGAAGCAAGAGGTGCGCTACCTATACAGGGGTCGGGTAAGGTCATAACCTAATGGTTAATGTACAGTAAGATTTGTTTTCTTTCACCTGTGTCCACTGCAATTGGTGTATTGATTTGGCTGCCCATTGTCTTCCCATAATGCTGATGGGAAAATATGACAAGGGAGTCCTGATTTATTCAGTTGAACAAGCTGTCAGATTGTCACTGACAGAAAATTCATATTACAAATCAGCAGGTTCCTTTACATCTGTTCAGCAGGCCCCTGGGGTGAATTTAATTGCAGGTGTTGTTAATTTTCCTGGTGTAAAGCACACACTTAATTTCAGTGAGGCAACCATTTTTCACATGCAGGTAAGCAGAATCAGTGAAGCTGAGAGGAACAGTGAGCAGAAAATGCAGATAGTTTTCCTTTTTTTTTAACATGCAGTTTCTTTAGCCCATAGTTTCGTCCTTCTTTTCACAAAAGAAACATTTATGGGTAATGTTTGCTGTTGAAACTAAACCACATTTACTCTGTAACGGAAAGAATACCACAAGTGTCAATACTTATCTGATTGTTGGGTTTTTAGTCTGCATTACACAGTTTTAACAGCTACTGCTCACTGATAAAGTGAGCAGTGACTTTTCCTTCACAGCAAGGGTGTCTGCAGTACCTGTAGGCCAGACGAAAATTTAGGAATTTTTTTTTTACCATTTTACTACATTTAATGCAGATGACACTGTAAAGCTATACTGAGATGTGTAACTCTAATTTCTACTAAGTAAATTTGTTCAGTTGACCATTGCAGATGTCAGATTGGCCAGTTTAATAAAACAGCTTAAGTTTTCTTTTTAGAAGGAAAAACATTTTATAGTCCCTCTTTTATTTTGTTGGTGTTTCTGCACCATTTCCTTCCTGCGTTTGCTGAAGGCACAGCGTGGCGATTCGTCAGGCAAGACTCGCATGGTGTCCTGAGACGTGATGTGTGTGGTGAGTGGGGCGCCCTGTGTGTGAACCCGGAGCATCAGGCTCCTCCCAACAGATGGAGGGGCTGTGCAATGCCCCCTGCGTGGCCGCTTTGCGCCAAGAGCCCAGCTGCACACTCGTCCTTCAGGTCTGTACAGAGGTCATGTGACCATGGCACACAGTGAAGGCTGCTCAATCTACACCCTGACAGCCAGAAAAAAGGAACTGCCAAAAGGTGAGGCTGTCAAATCAAAGAATGTCCTGATAACATAAAAGTGATGGTTGGTGTTTTGCCCTCCCTTCTTTCACAATAAATCCCTCCTGCTGTAAGCGGAACTCCTACACACTACATCTCAACCAGGCCCACGTTGAACTATTACCCACCACTATACCACACCCAAGTTCAGTCTGGACCCAGCTCCCAGGACAGCAGCCAACCAGATGCACCCTAGATATCACTATATGTCACCTGTAATCCTGGGCCAAGTCCAAACAAAATTACCACATTAAACCTGATGTGTGGTCAGATAAATCGTCGACAACAACATACATGGAAATTACAAGCATAAAACTATTTGCATTTATTTGCATGCCACCAAGCCACCCTGGTCTGTAAGTATAAACAAACTTTTTTCTAGTTCCTACAGTGAGAAGTAGTGTCTTACTCCATATTTTAAGAAAATATAAATAGGGCACAGAAAGGGAAAACATTTATAAAAAGTTTTTTTCTAGTATGTGTATATACAGTATCAAATTGTTAGGCTTTGTTTTGAAGGCACTGTTGGACAAATTATTTTTAACTCACAGTCAGAGTGTAATTTAGGAGTGGACATAATTTTTAACAAAGAACAAATAGTTTCCACTTCTTTTCTTGATGAGTGGTTCATTTAGTCAACTGCAAGTCAAGACAGTTCCAAGAAGGTGAACAGAAAACATACTTTGCTTCTAGTGCCATAATTTCTGAATGGTCACACAATACAAAAACAAGCTGACTTCAGTCTGAATCAAACTAGGTTCCGTGCTGTATATTAGCGAGGTGGGATTCTGTGCCAAGGTGACTTGTTCTATGTACTTCTATTACAATTATAAATATTTCTGAGAGTAATAATATTTTTATGTACCTTTGGTAGCATTTATGATCAAAATACAGTGGCTGTTGTGTTTGTGTCTCTTCAGCTCGGGAGCATAGAGTAAATGGGGACGTGTGTTTATTTTGTGCTGTTTGCATAAGGGTAGCTTCTCCCTAGTAGAATGGTATGTTGTCCCTTCTTCCATCCATGTCTATCTGTGCCAGTTGTCTCCGGTGACATTTGAACAGCTCAACACACAGCAATGCAAACAGGAACACGGTGAGGTCATCCTTCCGTTTTTCCCAGCCGAGTGTGACCAGCAGGGGCGCTGTTGTTCAGCAAACACACCCAGCAGTCTGCTTACTGTAGAAGGGCAGCTTGACAGGCTGCTCCCCAAAGGCCCAGCCTCACCATGACAACCGTGGGGAAAACATTTCCCTGCTTCTGCTCTCACGTACAGATTTAGGTGGCAGATGTTATTCACTGTGTAAATCGTTCAAGATACAAGTATCTTTCCAAAGTTGCTGCCAGTTCTGGTGTTTTAATTCCTGTCATCGGCAGAGAACATTGTATTTGATGCTGCAAGCCTAGTAATGGAATCAAGGAATCTTCAAAGTTACAGCCTCAAGCAGAGGAGTGTAAATCTTACTCTAATATTTTAAGTACAAACACTGACCTAAAAAAAGAAGTTTACCTGAAAACTATTATGCTGCAGTATACAATATTCTGCTTTACTGGAGGAAAACAGTCACTTATGGTTGTGACTAACACTATTTCAAAAGTGACAGTTCATTAATACTTCCAAAGATCAGTTTTTAAAAATTAAATTAAGCAAAAATTAATTTAAGATTTAAATAGTATTGTGAACAGTAAGTCAGTGAGATATGGTTGTGGCATGTTATTTATTAGTGTATTCAAATTTGGGTGGGGACCAAAGACAGGATGCTGACACTTGGCATTAGATGAAATTTTTCCTCCTTCACACCAGGTGATGTGGTGCTGTGTAGCTCTTTCTTTGAGCAGCAGCTTTCTGTTGGTGTGGGGTGGTAATTCGTATAGCGAGTTCGCGTGCCACATAAATCACGCTAAGTGGGCTGGGGTTTCGCTAGACGCCTTGTACATGTTCTGTGTGTTTTTCACGGCCGTGCTTTTTTCTCCCAGGAGCTGGAGGGAGGCAGTATTTAAAGTGACACACGGGGGCAAAAGCAGAGCTGCACAGAGCCACTAACAGGGAGGAAGAAACCACTAATGTCGTCAATAATGGTACTGTAACGAAGTTAATCATCTTAATAACAAATATCCTTAAGTCCTCGGCCTGATGAGGTCGGCATGGCTAATGCTAAATCCTAATTGATATTGTCCTGGGAGAACCTGAAGACTGTTCAATAAAACCCAAACAACCATTAATAACACATTTACTTTAACTCTTGCACCCTGATATGGACAAAGCCAGCTATACACTGAGATCATGGACTTTCAAGATAGAGCTTCTGATGAACAACCACCTAGAAGCTGTTGCCTCAAATACAGCGATATGAGATTCTAACAGTTGTGTCTCAGTAAATGGCATAGACATGGCCTCATTGGAGCAGGCTGAGCAGGGTGGCAAAACAAGCAAAAGCTGCACATGGAAAGAGAAGGAAAGGTCATTTTCAGAGAAGCTCCCCATGGCCCTGATGTGGAACAGCTGCAAGTATAAATGCCAGCAAACCTCAGTACAGGGCTTCATGCCACAGCCTGCAGGACAGGTGTTGTCTACTGCTGCTTTTTACAGAATGAGTGGAGAGAAATTTGCTGGAGACAGTACAGCCTTTTTTTAATGTTTCATAACCATATTTCTACAGATGATGTAGTGCAACTATTTACTTCATTTATTTACCATTTGCTGTTGGACTAATGTATGAGCACCCTTGTGATGGCAGCCTTTCTTGGTAAGGAGTGCTAGGTCTAGACTTTGAGTTTAGGCTGGACAGCAGCTTATAACCCAAGGGTGGTTATTGCAGACCATCATCTTACAAACATCAGGCTGGGCAAGTGAAGGATCCTGCTGAGAGGCTTTTGGCTACCTCTGTACATAAAAATGGTTTAGAAATGAGAAGCAGATTCTACCAAAAATGGAACTGACTCAGGACCTCAGCAGAGAAAAATCTAAGCCCACAGAATGTCAGTAATAGATCTTCATAACAGAAGTATGGAACCCCATCTTTGAGAAGTGGAACCCAAATACACAAATGCAAGTGGAATCATTTCATAAACATTTCCATTTTGCCATGATAAAGAGAAACACCAGACCTTCTCACTTTTGATCAATTCTGATCACATTCAACACAGAAGCATTACCTGTATTAAAATGATTTCAGGTGATAACTGGATAAATAATGTGCTTTGTATTATTCCTAAATGCTCTTTGTCCCTAACTGCATAATATTCCATCCATCCATTGACATGAACCACTTAATCATCAGCTGGGATGCAGTCTGGAACCTTCTTGCATAATACTGTTTAGTCTTATCTTTAAGTTCTGATTAAAATCAAAATGTTAAAAGATGAAATGAAAAGTGATTTCCTTCTTTTTTAATTTTATATGCCAATACTTTAACATCTGTGTGTTTAAAAGGTTTTGATTGAAAACAATAATTTGCCAAATTATGAAACATTTCTAGAAAAAACCATACGTACCTAAAGTAACACAGATTTGAATGTACAGGATTATGCAGGATGCCTTTCTTTTTGGTAGTCTTTGGCAAAGCAAAGGAAAAGATAAGAACAAATAAATGTGCCTTTGATTTCTCTCTATGGGTCAATGTAAATACTTCAGAAGCGGGTCAGAAGCTCCTTTAGCAGATGAGGGTGAGGCATGAAACGAAGCAAGCTAAACAAGGCCTACCTGCAGACCTTGGGATGCTGGGAAAATACACACATTCTGCTTACTGCTTAAACATGGGGGCTTCTACTTGCATCATGCTTTTGAAACGGAATCATATAAAGAAAAAGAAACTCTGTGCTTGGGTAGTAGGTTAGGTACCATGATGCATAATGTCTTACAATCTAAACACTGTCTGTTCAAATATCACTGTAGAAGAAGGTGCTCTAAATGAACTGCCCTGTTAAAAGATAAAGTCGTGTCAGAGTGTAAAAACTGTAAGACATTTTCAGTTATACGTTGCAGATAAATAAATAATCTTCTTATAAAACCAGTCAAATTAGCTTTTAATCATCCATGCAAAGGGATATGCTAAAATGCTGTTAGTAACATCTCTGATGTTTTTAAAAATGTATTTAAAGAGGCACAGTGCTGTCCTGAGGACACCCACCAAGGGACCCTGAATCCACGACAGTGTTTCTGCCCTGCCATTATTTGTTGTCGTGTGACCTTTTCTCTCTGGATAATCCACACCTAAAAGCCCTAATTACTGCAGCAGCTCCTCAGCCCACATGGAACAGAATAATCAATACACTTGATCAGATCTACGTATTGCACCATCAGACACTCGTGCTGTTTAAGGAAAGGTTTCCTCTCCATCCATTGACCCACTGTGTCTTTAGGCCAGTGGCAGAAGTGTTCAGCACGACATGACCTGTTCACCTTATTGAACTGTATTTAATTACGGAAGCCCTTAACATAGTATCATAATTTTAATCCAAACATGGATTGCCTTTATTAAGAACAGATGGTGCCGATTTAGCACAGATTTAACACGTTTAGTTAATGCAGTTGGTCTTATTCAAGGTTTCTTGCATTTTTTAAAGTATATTTGAAGATAAATTCAAATTCAGAATTCATTTTCTCAGTGTAACTTAAGACGCATTCCTTAGAAAAACCTTAAATTTTCACCTTCACAAATTGCAGATTGGCAGGTAGTAAAATAAAACAGTAAAGCTACGACTCTAAATCAAAGTAATGTTTTTTCTTGTCCATTTTAATGTCATATAATTGTACAAATAAAAACAAGTTAACATCATGGACACACTTAACTTGATAAATAATTAACAAAATTCACTTTATACAATATTTATTATCAAGAAGCAAGCCTGTTATTTGGAGGGCCCTTTTTAAAGGCATAAATCATGTCTTTGCACTTAGTATAATTTGTACATAATGGTCACAACCCTTTTCCACTTCAGAAAGTCACACAGCAGAACTACTGCATATTATACTGATTGCTTGATACAATAAGTATATGTCCTTTTGGTGCACTCAGAGCCAGTTCATTTGTCTCTGTCCAAACCACTGAAAAGATCACAAACATATCAGAATTAAGAGGTCTGGATATTATAAAAAGAACAGTTGTTTATTTTTAATGCAATTATTTTGAACTAATTGTAAGCTAAGTCCTTACATTAACATGTTAATCAGATCTTGATGTTGAGAGTGCTGGGTCTCAGCAATGAAAGAGGCTGCCAGCAAGACAAACACTGCAATCTACACTGACTTCTTTGGTTAGCCACAGTGATGAAAATAGGTTTTGCACAATTTAGCATGAGCCACCTGTTGATTTTCTGAGGTCAAAGTGAAACACAGCAGAGCAGCATGATATGTGGCTTTGAGATGTCCCTTGTCACAGGTGAAGTCGTCCAATATAAATCCAACATAAATGCCAGCAAACCTCCCCATAAATCCAGAAAGACTTGGAGTTCCGCATGGCTTCAGTGAGTTGGAGGAGCCACGTCACTTCCCCAAGCAGAATAAGAAGGCCAATCATCTTTCCCCTCCTAGGACTCTGTGCTGAGAATCTGTCCCTATGCAGGTCTTGTCCTAGTGAGACACTATCAAGAAATTCATGCACTGTTTATTTCCACCTAACCCTGTTTGTGGTGAGAACATCCACCCACACCTTACACAAGAGTCAGAAAAGCGGACTATAAAAGAGCACTATACTGTGCTCTTCAACCAGCACATAATAAAACTGATAAGTAGCCACATCTATTTTTTACACAGTTACCATAATAAACTGCACTACCACAGACTAATAGTTCAGATGTGGTTTTTTGTCTAATTACCATGAATATATTGGTACACATGACTCAGCAACTGGTAGGAGTGAAAAGAAGCTCTTGGCTGTGAAATTCCATTCCAGGGGCTGGAGAAGGGCAGAGTTTGAGAGTTACTCAAGCACAGGAAGATTGTCCAAGAGATAACTGGACAGAACATTGTGAGATATGTTCTTCTGGTTTGTCCACATCCACAGCTTTGCTGATATGCCAGTGATGATAGCCTCAGTATTGCTAGAGGAGGTAGGGTGCAGTTTAGGGAGGAAAATGTTATAAAGGGCCCACAGAGGACACAACTAGTGTGAAGTTAAGGGTGAGAAGGGGTGTCTGTTATATCATCCACCACATGCAGTCCCAGAGACAAGCTGGTGGTCACTGGCATGCTAGATAAAAGCTTTTTCATTTGCCAGCTCCTGCCCCGTCACTCAGCAGTCAGTCACAGACGCTTGAACCTCTGCTGACCGGGTCGTGACTGCATCCCATGTTGAGAGGAATGTAGGAGGGGGGTCTGATCTCTGACCTCTAGACCCAGCCTTCATGAGAGAACACGAAGTCACACCTCCTCACCTCCGCGCTGAACCCTGTGTTTCTGGGTTCCATCGTGGTGCCGTTCAGTTCAAGTCTTGAGAAAGGCTCACATCATCCTAGGCATGGCCCTATTTGTGTGTCGCATGCATGGTCTGAGTGTTACATGTGCCAGAATTCATCAATATTATGTGACAGTACTTCTCTTTGGAGGTCCCAGTCATTCTTTATTTTTGTTCTGTTTCTCCTCCTGAACACCTGACTGATAATCTTGTCTTTGAAGACCCCTTCCATCTTCCAAGTCTTTTTTCTCTCTGAAACTTCATTCTGTTAATGAAGTGATCATAAAACCTTTGTATAACTAAATGAAATGTGCTTATGATGGGGTAAACAAATATACGGAGCAGCTGTGGAACCAAAGGAGACGTTCGAGAATTACTATTAGTAATTATTGATCTGTGATTTTTTGCTCCCGCCCAACTTGCACCCAAGTGTACATATGAAGATATGAGGATAGAGTCCATATCAGGTCGTGTATAGACATAAGATGACCATAAGTGTATATTAGTGTGGATTAGAGGATATGTGAGTTAGGTTAAGTGTGTGACACATTTGTGAGCATATGGGGAATCTACAACAGGGCAGGGCACTGACTTCCTCTGTATGCTCCACCCCTCTCAGCAGGTTTTTTACATTAGAATAGAACCCCCAGCAGACTTCCACTGGCCTTTTCACATGTAGAAGCAGCTGTTACTTTACACTGATCCACCAGCAAATTACTAAATCTTAAACAATCAGAACCAAATAGCAACAGACTCAAGTTATGCGGAAGAAAGCAGCTTGTGACCTCATGGTGGGAAGACACAGAAGAGTGTCCAGCAGAATGATAACTGCCCTCTACCATTCTGCTTCTGAGCTCTATGCAACACTGTAGTGTTTAGCGCATTACAATTGCATGTCCATCTTGCTGTGTAAACACCCTCATTGTCCTCTGAAAAAGTACTGTTCATAGAGTATGGGATGACTAACAAAAAGTACAAAAATTCTTTAAAAACAGTTGGATTTGTGTTTTGATTGCTTTTCTATATGTGTAATAGACAGATTTTTTTGAACAGGTGCGCAAACAACACTAAGGTGCTCAAACAGATGAACACACGCCTTCCTCAGATGCAAACAAGAAAAGCGGTGTGGGGGTGATCGAGGATTTGCATCCCATGCCACCAGGGAGTCCCTAAATCCCTCGTTTACACTGCTGCAAAAACACGATGCTAATCCCGTTAAGTGGGTGTTTATCTGAGCCAGGAGCCAACAGTCCCAAATGTCACCAGTATTGACCCAGTGCTCAGAGCCCAGCTTGTGTCTGCTGTTCCGCATGTAGATGATAGCTGATAGCTTTCTAATACCTCTGTGCAATGAGAGCTGACATGCCTCCCACCTCTGCATCTTAGTGACCTAATAAGCTAACACCTTTACCCAGGGTTCTACACTTTCCAACAGGACACCTGTGTTCTTTCTGGAGATATTTGGATATGACCGTTAAAATGTCAGAAGCTAAAGCTCTTTTGCACATAAATGTATAAGGAGAAAATTATAGTCTGTCTTTTATACCAAACAGAGAGACACTGGAACTCATATATTCAGGCTGAAAATCACCACATGGGCTGCATGGATGTAAAAGATGCAGGTGCATGTCTACCTGAGGTGATTTGGAATATCAGACATTTCTGCTGTCTGTGAGCAGACTGTGGTCATTCCTGAGAACACAAATGCCAATTTTAGCCACTCTTAATACTCTGGTGTCCACTCAGAGCTAAAAGAAGTAATGACAAAGAACCATCAGTAGTATCTTCAGAGAGAAGCACTGATAACAAGAAAGGACACAAGTTCTCAAACCAAAAGGATTTTGGGACCTTTCCAAGCAGTCCTATACATACTTGAAATGGTCAGTGCTTACCAGAAAATACTGTAGAAGCTTGCTGAAAAATGTGTCATATTTAGATCCAAATCATACAAGGTCCAATAGTCTCATTGCATCCTAATTCATCAGTCCGAGAAAAATTCTTGCATTTCTTACAGATAAATGCGGAATTCTGTCAAAAAATTATTTTAATGAAAGCATGCTTTTAAGCATGCTGTTTCAATGACAGGCGTATGAAATGTGGTTTGAACATCCAAAATATAATTCTTGAAATTCTTGAATTCTTGAAAGCTGATACTGTACATATGAAAACCAGTGGTATAAATGTTGTCCTTTCTTCAGAATCTACACCCCAATTATTCAATGATAATCAAAGTGTCTCAAGGTGAAGTGCAAACAGGATGTACCATTATACTTCTCATAGACAAAGGTGTGCAATTCAGCAACAAGGAAACTCCTCAACTGATGTGCAGAAGTCCAGTTAAAACAGGTCACTGTGGGGTCTGTTTCTATCCGTATATGAACTTTTACAAAGGACCAGCTTCCACTGGCTACTTGGGGCGGTCACTCACTTTTTACCCGAATATTGGCTGCAGCAGCTTTAGCATGCATGTCAGGGCGCAAGGGTTGTACTGAGCCAAATACCAGTCTATAGATCGAAGGACCCAAAGATCACATCATCAGCGGGTGCATACGAGTGACACATCAGGAGGAGCTGAACGATTCCTGCCAACGCAGCCTGACGGCCCTGTTATAGACAGATAGACAGCGCTGTCGTTAACAGGGCTCCCGGTGGACTGCTTGTGGCCTGCCACAGCACACATTATACTGAACAGCGTGCGCTGTCTCCAGGAGAGGAGCCTGGTGGTCAGCAGCTAAGCAGACCTGTACACGTACACTCTCCAATGCACTTGCACACATATGGACATGCTAGCTACGCACTGTCTCCATTTAGGTTGGCAGCCGACAAAATGAAATGTAGAACAGTCCCATTCAAAATCGTTGACTGAAACTGCCTGTAAAGGTAAAAGCCATGAGTGAACAGAGAATATAGATGGGGGTTTTGATGTCTGAGGGTATTTGTTGCTTTCAAACAGCATTCAGATCATTCAGTTAATGCTGGTCTCCCAACACAGCCAAACAAAAAAAGTCAATGTGACAAATGCTGGAACAGGAGGAGGAAACAGCGAGGCTTAGATCAAATTTCAGTTTCCCTGCAGGGACATGCGATCGTAATTTCTGCACAGTTTCACTCACTGCCTCTCAGGCTTTTAAAGATTAAACTGCTGGTGTGATGTTTTTAAAAGGCTTAGAGTTACTTTAAGCTCCTCACTTGTCATAGAACGATTTCTGTCTCCGAGCAAAGCTTGCTTCCATCTCTAAGGGGATATTCTGTCATCAGGCCAGAGAATTGTTATTATTGCATAAAATGTTTAAATGGCAATATTATGATCATACCCGTAATACAATATATTTCAGTAGTCTGAAAATCAATGAAAACAGACATTTTTTCGTCTGAACGGAGGTTCAATAAGGGTACCGTGTACTTGCGGTCATGTTGATTTACACGTGAGCTGATCCAAAATCACAGTTTCATCATCTCATCAAAGATCACAGTCTGTTCTGAAGCAGCACGGAGTCATTTTACGTGTGCTTCCTAGTTATTTCTACATTTTTTTTGTATTCTTAAGATGAGATGCTATCATTGGTATTAGACTATATTCACATATTTCCTGTGCATATAGTATTGCAGCCAACTGCTATATAGTAAACAAATTAAAATTACTAACCATCTCAACAGTAAAAGATTTTTCGCATTTAGCATATAAATTTGCAAGTTTTGGGTCCTCAGGGCATCCCGTAATCATTGTCTCACCTGCCGGTCAATCTTTTCTGCGTCAGAACTGTGAAGACTCATAATTGTGGTATTTTTTTCAGTTACTGGTTCAAAATGTGACCTACATTTGCAAAACAAAACAACTCAAAAAGCCTGATGTATCTGCTTTTTGGTGAGCTAGGTCGCATAATGTAAAAGGTTAAAACCTCAAAACTAAAGTTGATAATAAGGGTATCTGTTGGATCCGGTGCTGTTTGAAGCTCATCACGGGCACTTGATTACATAGTATTCATATTTCCTTGATGACAGCTAAGACGCTTTTTGCAATAGCCCTGCAGGTGACAGTAAAATAGAGTAATCCAAAGTAAGTATTCAATTAAAACTATGTGTGTGATTATTCTTCTATTTATACAGATTTTCACGGGGCACTGTGTACACAGTATGGTATTATCCAGCATTATAAATAGATACAAATGACTGCAGTATAAATTGAATTAGATAAAAGCAGTGGCTCAGGAAACAATGTAATGTAAATAATACAGTCATCATTGAGATATAAGGCATTCTGTCGAGCACTTTCACACAGTCTATAACTGGTGATTCACCTGCGTGGCTTAAATAAATCCCAGCTGAATAAATATGTAAAATATGATCTGTGTGCATCACCCAGAAATAAAGCAGTCACTAAGGAGATCTTTTTTTCTTCTCACCTGTTTGTAAATAATTCGTGTAAGGATCTGTAAAAAGTATGCACTGTGAAATTAAATAAGTGCTGTCATATAATGCAAAAAATGCATATGGCTTAGGGTTATAACCCTAACCCTAAGCCATATGCTAGTTTCTAGTTGATTCTCTGTAATTCACTGTTGGATGCAGAGAGAGACATCACATGGTGTCATGCCATCTTGGGCTCATGCTGAACACTATTACCAAGAGAGTTTGGAACCCCTCCTATAAAGAAGAAAAAGATGAAACTGCAGGTGGTGAAGCTGTTTTAAGACAATACTTTCAACTTGTCTTTCAGTTCTTCATTTTATATCCTTCTCTGCTGAACCCTTCTAACACTGATCCAAATTCCTAAAACCTGTGCTTAGACCAATGTTAACTTAGTTTTCAGGTTAATGCTGTTTCAAACTAATAGTGATTTACACACAACACAAAAAGACGTGTGTTCTTTGCACAGTATCTTTATCATTTAGTAGGTGAACCATTCAAAAGTAAACAAATGAAATCACAGTCAGAACATGTGGTTTCACAACTGCATGGGAATGTCATGATTATAATATATTCAGATTATCATCATGACCAATGTTTTTTTTAGATGAAACTTACTAAGGATGCAACTATCTACTTAAACAAGGTTTTAAACTGCAGCAATATGACATCTGTATGGAAAAAAATCATGAAGACCTTAGATTCCATAGCTTGCAGGATGCTCTGCATGTCTGGTCTCAAGCTGGTGGAAACAAAGAGGTGAGAAATACAGATTTTGAAACAGCAGACAGGTATGAAAAAGTAAATATTCATTTAAAGTAATGAAAACTGACAGCTTATGATGAAGACTATCAATTGTTTGTCCCTGTTAGTATATAAAACTTCATAAAACTATAACTTAAAAAAGTATAAATGAGCCAAAGTGTAAATATGACAATGGCACATAATTAAGGATATTAATATTAATATATATGACAAAAAATAATTTAAAAACATTTAAGGTACACTATCTGACACTTATGCTGCTAAGGATTTTGGCAGCTTCAATAAAACATAAAAGGAGACACTAGCTTTCAGTTTACCTGCTAACAGACAAATTGTCACTAATCCTGAAAGATTGTGTTTCTATCAGCACTCTGACATGTACACAGCACTGCTGCTTCTTCTACCTGAGTGACAGGTAGAGCTTTTACATTGTATTAGGTAGAGGAACTCAGGTGTGCCCCAGTGCTCCAACAGCAAGTCAAATTATCCCAGGTGCTCAGACTGCTGTAACCTCCAGACACCCCAGCCCACCCTGCCTGGGGTAAAACTGTTTCCCTCACATCACACTTCGATTAGCTTTCAGTCCTCTGGCCTCACCTGGATCACCTGTGGGCATTTCTACACAGACAGTGTAATGTGTAGGTTTCTCAGCTATATATGCCCCAACACATGTTGAGTGCTGATACCCAGGTGTGTGATTTTACAACACCCTATCCAGATATTTAATGAGCTTGTGTCTTTATATGATGTTTATGGGAAAACAAATCAACTACAATAACATTTTTGCTGAATTCTTGTAATGGGTTTTTTTTCCCCTCAGAACAAAACAGCTTTTTCATATTTAAGGAATAGCGATTCCAAACTTGAGTTTCCTTTGTTTTTTAAATTCATAACAAAGACTGTAGCAGCTCAAATAAAAAAGAAAACAATTTGCTTTAGACAACAATGCTTGAAAATATGAAAATATTGACTTATAAAGTATTGATTTTAATTTCTATACTTTTAGAAAGTATTGAGAATATTTGAAAAAAATCAGTTTATCCTCAACTTATAAAGTACAATTGGGACTGGAAATCTGTTCATACTTTCATTTGAAAATTGTACCATCCTCTAACAGTCAGTGAAAGCTTAGTAATATAGATGCCCTTTATTTACAGACTAAATTATGCAAAAACATCAAGTAAATATGAAATTAATTTTGAAAATTGCTGTAATAGTTTATTATTCTATTTTGATAACCACTATGCAAGGTCACTGAACATTCGTAACAAGAGTGGTCAGTGTCTTCTGTGTTTTTGAGTCACTCCCATTTTTCATGGAGTAACTCCAAATACCAACAGGTGTTACTCAGTTGGGTTCCCTATCACCTATTTAAACAAAGCTATTGCTTCAAAAAACCTTAACACTGTACTTCGCAAGCATCAGTTTCTGTGCCCCTAATTATGACAAGTTACATATTACAAATAATAGAATTTCTGTAGGTATACCAGAGTAAGTAGTGGGGCTACTCTCTGTATCTATAACTGTGCCCCTGTGCTTTCAAAGTTCCTTCCCATCAATGCTGCTAAGGAATAGAATGTGAACAGATGTAGTTATTTGCATGCAAATCATATTTGCAATAAACGTTACCTTACTGAAGTAGTCAGGTAACTATTCATGTGCAAAACCCCTGAGAAAAGGACTGCCCAATGCAGACCAAATAAGATGCTTGGATTGTTTACACACACTTTCCTTGGAAACTCAGCATGTGGCTTGACCTCTCGCTGGCAGTTTCTTCATCCACACCACTGTGGTTTTACTCCCATGTTACTCACCTCCAGACAGAGATGGTCCCCAGGTGTCGATTGTGAGCACAAAGGCCCTGTCCTGCAGGGACTCAGCACCATTGCCGACACAAGATCTCTGTTACTAGGTGGGAGAGTAGGCTGTGGGGAGGCAGATCATTGGATGCCCGTCTAGGTTCACCGCTAGGTCACAAGCTACTTGATGGATGAAGTTGGTGGCAGGGGGAGCGGCCAAAAGGTTGAGAGAAGGAATACTGGAGACCCTGCTTGGCCTTGCTTGGTCTCAGTGGAATAGAACCATAGAACTCACCCTCAAGATGGGGGTTGGGAACTGCGATAGTGGGACGACACTGCAGACAGAACAATTCTTGCTGCCTCCACTGCATGTGATAGTGAGCATCCTGTTTTGTATGCTCACCGGTTTTGCCACAGTCACAACTGGATGAGATGCATGGCAAGTGTAAAAGTCTACTGAACTCTGCTAAACCCCAGGAAGGACAATCATATCTGTAAAAGATTGCTTGTCACTGGGCTAAAGCAAGTCCAACATGGCTGATGCATTTTAGTATTTGTCTGGTGAATGTTGATGCTGCCGGATTGATGGCTTCATGTGCACAGGGGATGTAACAGAGAATACATGTCAACACCATAGAAATTATCCCAAAGAATGAGTTTAGTTCAGGTGCTTACATGGTTTTCACATATTTTGTGCAATATGCAGATTTGGTAGGAATTCACACTTAAGGAATGTAAATGTAATATTTTTATCAGATTTTACTCTTTCAATATACATAAGAGATAATAAATCTCTAAAACATGTTCAGTTACAAAGCAACACACTACAGACTCCATGTTCCACTCTTCAGTGAGTCTGAAAGGACTATTTGCCAAGTGTTGGAAATCACATACATCTAGCTGTTCCCATGTCTTGTCATAAGTTTTTAGACAACAGATCACTTCTTTCCCAGTCCCTCATAGTCTGCTTAATTTAGACAATGAATTCCTTAGCAGCCCTATTTCCTCTGGAATTCACCAGTCAAACAATTTTTTTGTATGCTCACATACAATGAAAATTCTAGAATTAAGAGCTTTGTACAAACGTAAATGTGAATGGCAAACCTATACAAATAAGAAAATTGCTCTTGATTGTCAGAATGAATTCGCTTTCATCTATCCTTATTTACTCGTTTAAATTTTTTTTCAGCTTAAACGCTGCCAGGTTGAGGCTCCCAGTGTGCTTCAAGAGCCTTTTCTCATGGAATGTGGCAAGTTGGAGGCCTGTTTGAGCGGAGAGTATCTCTGTGTGTGAGCATTTGATGTGAAGGATCAGTTGGGCGGGGTTTGGGCAAAGATATGTAACACAGCTGGTTCTGTAAAGTAGATATGGGGGGTATTGAGTACTGGGAAGCACAGACCTCCAGTAAACACTTGATCAAAGCCTGTATTTGCAGCTGGTTCTCAAACCTTTGAATTAACAGTGGCAGATTACACAGCCAACCCCTGAAGTGCCTTAGGCTGTTTTCGTTTTTGAAATGACACTTGTAAAAGGGATTAAATGAAAAGTACATCCTGGGGAAGAAATATCTAAGTGACTTTTTAACATAAAGGAGCATAACAGTTTTACTTGTATTACCACTACTACTCACTGTTGTATTTATTTAGCTGAAGCTTTTCTACTAATCAGTTTACAGTATTAAGCTACTTTAAGTTATTTACCCATTTGTACAGCTGAGTAGCTTGCACAGGGTCACATTCAGGGTAAGCAACTTGATCAAAGATACTACTGCAGGAGGTTGGACTCAAACCTGGGTATGTTGAGCACACAGTGGCAGTACTGACCACCACCAGCTGCCCCATGCCCTGGTATCCAAATACTGTATGTGAACACATGTAATTAATCATGTTAGTACTGACCTCATCTAAAAACAGGTTCATTGTTTTGCTGTATTACCTAAAGCAAACTTGAAAAGCAGACTTAATTCTTATGTATAATTAAGATTACAGCGGATAAAATTTAATCCAGGGACCATACAGTCAGACTTTGGTCCAGATCCAAAAGCTGGGACATTTCTCATCCCCTCCCACCTTTGAACGGTTCATTTTATTAAAAACGTTTGGAGAGAAGTAATAGAGCTCTTTGATGTTTTGCCATTGTCAGCCGAATTGAGGAGACCTGAGGGTGCAGAATGATGTTATTGGTATTCATTGTATTTATGGCTGGGAAATCTGAAGTGTGTAAGGGGGAGTTCCACACCAGCTCATTCTTCGTGGATTTTCTCTTCTTAGCCAAGCTAGCAAATCTTTCTGATGCGTCTACAGATTGCAACTCGCATCTCATAAAATATTGTAACAATCAAGTAGGTAGATGTCATGGCTACATACTTGGAAGTATGACCAAATTCAAAATAACAATGCATTAATCACACCACCATGAGGAAAACATATTTTAAACTCCCAAAGAGCACTAGGAACACCCTTTTTAAAAAATATATATTTATTTCATTGTCCTTCCAGCATATGTACACTCTCATAAAACCTACAGGACGATTGGGTTTCTCACAACATATTTTACAAAAAATGTGTGAGAGACATTTACAATAATAACTGATCATACAATGTACTACTGTGTTATGGATAAATAAAATGTAAACAAACGTTACAGTGATTCTTCACGTTTATGATTTGAGGTGCAGATTCTGATGAGTTCTTTTGCTGATATAAAAACTGAGTGCAGCAAAAAGAATCTATCAATAGGAAGAATGAAACAGGTTATGTATGGTTATGCTCATGCAGTTAACATTATTTCTTGGTTGTGTTTGTCTTTGTTTAGGAAAGGGATGCATTTTTCTTCCTTTGCCGCAAATAGACCTAATTAGATGGACCACCAGAAAGACAGGTTGGATGCTGAGCTTGTACAGGCCAGTTTGACATGTTCAAATATTATCTCTCTTCTGTCTTTTCACTGAGCCTCTCTTGCAAACACAAATTGTTCTCTGCAGGGCCAAAGGTAATCAGATTGTTTTCAAAACCTTGTTAAGGTAAAAAAAAAACCTGCTCCTCACATTCCCATAGGCTCCATGGGCTGGAAACATCAGGCAGAACAGGTTTAACACCCAAGAACAATACGATTTCTCAACTGGTCAGTTTGCGATACAAGTTAGGTTTTATTTATAACTTAATGATAACGTAGACTACTGTACTTCCAAGAACAATCTTTACACATACAAACATTCCTATTTTGTGTATCCCTGTGTAATGCCTTAATGTAGCAAAACACAGTTATTACTACTATTGTAACTATTATTTTTATCACAATGATATGAAAGAACTGCAAACACAAATACAAAACTTAACCAATTTTTGACTAATGTTGAGATCATTTACTATAATTAATGGATTAATTTTAAATACTGTATGTTCTTTGTAACCATAAAAAAACCTAATATATTTCTGCATCTAATAAATGTGTGTTCTTCAGTTTATTTGTAATTATTCAAAGTAGGCATGAGTTTTTACGTTTGTCTTCACAATAAAAATAGACATTTTGATGTACTTTATTTAAGAGTCTTTTATTGGTGTGTTATATTTATCTAGGTTAAATATATTTCCTCAGTCTGCCTTGTTTTAACAAAAAATGCATGGAGAATTATGAAAAAACAGACATGAAAAACAACTTGTTGCCACACCATGAAAGGAATACTGATTTCTTGTTTGCTTAAATAATCTTTATTTAGTGAACATGTTTAAGGCTTCTTTATTGACAGGTTAATTATAAACTGAGTTATCAATCGATCTTCGTATCTTACAATAAATTTAATGTGAACTTCATAAGTTTTTCGGATTGTACAATTCACTTTGAGCCGCCACATATTTTTAGTCATAGTTGCTCTATATTTTATGTTTTTTCACCCCCATGACGTGTAAGTAATAGAAAAGCTGGGATACTTTTAAAAGCAGCACAGGAATCATTTCCACAGTACCCTAATATCCCATTTTAAACTATGTGTAACTGATTAGAATTATCGAAATATATTCCTTAAAATATTGCGCATACATAAACATGTTAATCAAGTTCCTACAAGTAGACAACTGCAACGATTATGTTAATCAAAGTCATTTTTAAAAAGTCTGTGTTCCAAAATCAATACGTACAATTCGATTATGCTGTTTTTAGTATTTTTGTCGGATCAAAATAACCAGCTGTTAAGTTATTCAATACCACTGCTAAAATTTAATTTTACAGTTTTCCTTTTTCCATCCAATGAATACAGATTTTAAAAATCTCCTACAGAAGCAGAGAGGCGATTAGAACCAGATCTCCTGCACTAGAACAGAGGGTCAGTCCCAGGTCACGCTGCAGCAGCCTTTATCACAGCAAGCAAACCAAAACACTTCACGCGGGAATTTGTGTAAACATCTGTGCTATTATAGAATAGATATTAAACAACAACGCACGTATCCCTTATTTGTTTATTTTATTATCAGTTCACCGAGTAAGGCGATTGATAAAATTATTAATTAAATGAAAAGTTTACTGTAAAACCATAAAGGCTGTACATGTTATAATACTTATTCATCAAAATAAAGCGATGAAAATGTTGTCATTTACCTATTATTATTATTGTTGTTGTTGTTGTCGTCGTCGTCGTTGTTGTTGTTGTTGTTAACCACTAATTTTAAAAATAATAACCATTATATTTATAATATTCTGGGAAACGATTTTTTTGTGCATCGATGGCTTCAAGTGCAATTAAACTTTTGAATATTAAGAGTAAAAAATGTTAAATAAAGGGAGTTAATTACGGCTTACTTAAATTCCCTCGTTTCGTATGATTTACTATTCCAGTTAAGTAATCTCCTTTTGTCTTTGGAAAACTAAACTGAGCTACAGACACTACGCATGACCCAAATGAAATATACGCTATTGTCTTATGTTAATAGCAACTTTGGTGCTATTAGCGCTACTCAACTAATAAATTATTTTCAGTCTGAAATTCAAAGCAGACACTGTATTAGCAGGAATAATATACAACTGCTTGAATCTTGAGTTAAACGCCTAGAATAAAATATGTTATAAAAATGGGAAAACAACGATATAGACATTTCAAGCAACTAAACTCCGTTTTAGTTTTTTAAATACGATATTCTGTTAGTCCGAAATCGACCTTATAGCCTACTGTCTAAAAGTACGAACATCACTTAACCAAGACAGTTTTTTTATGTAATAAATCTACATCATTATGTTGTCTTTTTTAATATTATAACTCTTAATAATACAGTTTATGGGTCATTTGTTTTAGATTATTTTTATATACTTGCAGAATTCATCGTGTGTTATTACATATTTGCATGCTCACTGCTACTTTAAAAAGTAAAAATGAAAACTGTTTGTTAGTGGTAGTATAACTTTTAAGCATGCGATTTCTACAACTAAAACATCCGTAAAACGCGACAAATAATGCTCATTGTAACTTTAATAGGCACGAGTCCACAGTTAGTGTCTATGGAACACATTTCATTTTTAAATTATCGTTCTAATTTTCATTATTAATAACTTTACAATTATTTTCGTAAATTATCATTGGAGGTTAAAAACGACATAAAATACATAATAATGAAATAAGAAAAAAAAACTTACAACGGCGCCAAAACGTGAGAACTGCGTGGAAATGCTAAGGGTGCATAAAGTGCATTAAAAGGAAAGAAAAAAGGCGTAATGAAACGTGAAACCCCAGTAACATCACACAACTGCACAAATTGCAGTACTTACAACTTTTTTGACATTGGCCTCTGTCCGTGGTCCACAGAAAGACCTGTGAGCTCCTGCAGCACAGCGCACCCACTGCACTCCCACCCACGCAGGTGGATTCAAGGTAAAGGTGAACGTGGACCATCAATCATGTGTGAATTACAGACGAGGTCTCCTTTTACGACAAAGACGTCAGAAATTGGATCACCACCGAGCGAGAAGGTCCAACCCTGCTCCCTTACTAAAAGCAGGACTCTGAAAGCAGAATAAAGAGCCGCAGAAATGGAGGAAGTAATGATTTACTGAACTTCTGGTAATTTTCATTGGAAAAATAGAAAAAATGTGCACACTGACGTTCAAAGGAATCTGAGCCTCCAGTGCGTACACTTTGTTTTTCTATCAATATAAACGTTGACAAACACTTTTATCCACATGTACTTTTCAATAAATAGTGACAGTTTTATAAGACTTTGTCTAACAAACGCTGATCGAGTTGTGTTTAAAAGGAAAGTTAAGATAAGAGAGATAAAGAGGGAGCGGATATCGTTATTGTTTGATTTATGCCGCAAGCAGAACAATTGCTCTCATTTAAGTAGCAGAATTCAAACTCCGGTAATAATGGACGGAGTAGATTAAACAGCTCATGAAGCCAAAAATATTATTATTATTTATCTTCTTTGTTACATATTGCGAAGTTTATTCCGGCCCGAATTGGTTTATAGTGGAAATAAAGTTATTCATGGCGTATTTTTTAGCTTAGAGAGGATTGCAGTGAAATATCAATAGATGTTTTACATCCTGAAAAAACTTAAACTTACCCAAACACACACACACACACACACACACACACACACACACACACACACATATATATATATATATATATATATATATATATAAACACATTATCTATTCTATGTTGCAGTGTTTCCTCCAACATATGAGCTTAATTTCTAAACATACATCTGTAAATATGTTCGTCTTTGTATGGATCCAGTAGAAGAAAAATGTGAGGTCATCCTCACCTCACATCCGCATGTTATACCAATAACATGTGAATACAAAAGTGAAGACAGACGTACTTAAAGCAATTAATCCCCCAAAAAAACTGAAACCCGTGTTTCTAACTTTCCTCTGTAAAACATTATGACCTGGAACCAATGGACTGGTCCCTGTCTAATTTTTCTAGAGTTGCTAAGCTAATGGTTGTTTTACTCAACACATTTCAATAAATAATTCTGAAACCCTTATTTAAACAGGGGAAGATATGAATACGGGATCCATAAAACTGAAGTACTGCTGGATAATGAGAAACACTGCAGAGCTGATCATCATAATCCGAATGTACATTTCAAATACATGTTTGGTGAAAAAGAATGTAAAGTAACTCTTCAGGTACTGATTATTAGTAACCATCCATATGAAATACATTTAAACAGTACTATATGAATACTGCACATTTACTTTCACTCTCTTGTCTTTTTAAATAAGTAATTGGCGATAAAATTCATGTCTGCTATTAATTTACAGTTGGTTTTAGAAAACTTCACCTTTACCTAAAGAGAACTTCTTCATAACTACTTATTTCATGAATTTAGTGGCTTCTTGAACTTGACGTACCGCTCGCCAAGTTCTTAAACTCAAAATTATAAGCACCACATCTCCGTGGTTAAAGTAACTCTCATATAATAGTTGCAGTTGAGGTTTTTTTTTCATGAACGCATGAATTTACTTGCAATGACCCAATTTCAGTAGAAATTCACTATCGTTGCAACCGTACACAGGTTTAAGGTTCAACCTACATATTTTAGGATTTAAGGTGTTACCTCCTCAGATTTCAGTCCAAGAAATTTGATCCCCACTGAGTCGCTTCCTTGGGTTAAAACGTCAGAGAGACATTTATTATTTCAACATGTAAGACAACTCCGTAAGCATAATAATAAAATTTTGAGAATTATAAATATGTAACAGAATAAAGCGTACAGTATTACGTGATAGGAGCGCTTTAATACGTACATTGACCCGTAAACACTGCTCTGGGGGAAAAAAAAAAACACATTGGATGTGTTCTACTTTTTAAATAATACACATTGACACTCCTGTTTTGAAACTGATAAAACTCAGTGTCCTATAAAGGTACAGGAAAGCGTTGCACGTCATGCAAACTGTACATAATACATTCATCTGGCCACAAATGACTCTTGAGACAGCAGCAACACAGGTTGAGATTACGAGGTATATCAAGAATTTTCCTACACGAGTTTAAAATAAACTCCTGTTGATTGTGATTCAAAGATCCGCTCTCCGACGTGGCGCGTCACAGTGCAATTTCAGTCCGGCTACAAGGAACGCAAAGTAGTACTTTAACTTATTCATGAGGTATCTGTTTCCACACAGTTTTGTTTGAGAGAACAGTCACGCAATTTATTGAACAACCTGCAGCATTCATGCAAGTATTCCAACCCTAACCCTATACCTAAGCCGCTTCATGTAAAAACTCTAAAAATGTAAAGCTTTTGGACTTAGAAGGCCTACTAATGATACCTGTATTCCACTTATCACATATATTGAAGATAAATCAGTTAATAAAACGGCCCAGGTAAAATTACCTTGCTGTAAACGATCTTCTAGTGCTTTTTGGTTTTTTCGCTTATTCTATGCAAGTGACCTAGTTGTGAAAAGTTGTTTGAACGTGTTTTAGATGGAAACTCGTGTGACTGTTATTACAGGAATATTCCGAATGTGTGAGTGTTAGTGTAAATAGGTGTGTTGGTCAGAGCTGGTGCAGCCCAGCTGAACAAGATGACACGCATCATTTAGCTGGAGGTGTAAGGGTCGGCCGTGGAGGACGCCGTGGACGAGGCGGGAGATGGAGTGGGGGCAGCAGATAGCGATTTTTCTGAAGCCTCTTCTGCTTTCTCTTCGGCGTCCACTTGAGCAGACGGAGACTTTGGTAGCAGCCCTTCCTTCTCGCGCTTCTTCTGCTTCATCCTGCGGTTCTGAAACCATATTTTCACCTGAGTTTCGTTGAGCTGCAGGGCGGCGGCGATCTCCACACGCCTGGCTCGCGTCAGGTACTTGTTGAAGTGGAACTCCTTCTCGAGCTCTGTCAGCTGCTTGGTGGTGAAGTTGGTCCTAACCGTGTTAGGTTGTCCCCCGAAGCCATATTCGCCAGCTTTGCCTGCAGGGATGAATGTTTAATCGATGTCACTGCTCAGACAAGATGTTCAGCTCTAATTAAGCAGTACATGATATTAAAATAAACGATCATAGACAATGAGCATCTCAAAGAAAAACAATATTGCAGGTGTCATATAAAAGTTGCAAAGCTCTGATGAAAATAGCTTGCTTGAAATCTTGCAGGGATAAGTGCAGATCACTTGGCTGTATCACACTCACCTGTCTTGGGCGGGCTTCTTTTAACTTTCATCCAGTCAAATGTCTGCGCTGGAGGAGAGCTTTCAGACAGAGGAGAACAGCAAGAGTCACGGTGAGATGCATGCAGAGGTGACAGGGGGTTCGTGAATCCTGGAAAGGTGAGGCTGGACTGCTCGTGTCCGTAGGCAGCGTGAGTGTACTGGAACTGCCCCAAAGATGCATTACTGTAACTCTGGCGGTGCTGCGCCATGGATGACGAAATGCTCCCAGAATAAACGATGGGGGCACATTGTGAGTATCCAGCACCGGAATCCGCGTCCTGGTTCATCGCGTAATGATTGTAACTGGCACAGAAAGTCTGAGGGCCATAGCTGGAGCCACAGCCCGGATGGGTGGCGTATGTGATGCCCAGGGGGGCGTGAGGTTGGTACGATCCCGGCTGGTGAGGGTGTGCAGGAATGCCACCCGGTGAACCTCGACTGGCAATAAAGCGATCATCCCCGCCGCAGTCATTAGCTGTGACAGCGCAGGACTGGAAAGCTGTAATTCCGTGGTCTGAGTGGTAAGTCGTGGCGGAGCAGGAGCCGCCGTCCCCACTCATCACTGAGTAATCTAAGAAGGTGCTCATTGTAGCATTCTCGGTGTGACAGTGACAGTGATAGAAAAGGCCCGGACTGATTATGTCTCACCCCAGATGACCGTGCCAACCTGCTCGCTTGTCCCCCATCAGGCCGGCACTAAGCGATATGAATGAACGGGGGCGGTCACGTGACGCCGGTCAGCCAGTGAGTGCGCGCCGCTGCTGAGTTTGCCTTCTCGCCGCGGTGATGGATCACCGTTCCGGAGGCATTTAAATTCCTAACGCTCCTCGATCAAGGTGACGCGCATCAGACCTAATGTATTGCCCGTGCAAACAATAGGCACCGCAGACCGCGGCGAGCAGCACTCGGGTCACCGTAGCCATGCTAACAGAACAGTAAACAGTGCTTCCTCCGAGACGGATGTTTATGCCAAACGTCTTCTCTCCCTGCACCAGGGCGATCTTTTTACGCTGTCCACTAAAATACAGCAGGTAAGGTGGTCACATCTCTGATTTACTTTGTTTCAGTGATACCATTACTGCATATGCAAACCTGACTGAACGTGTGAAAGCTGAGTGTGTATCTGTGTGTGTGTGTGTGTGTGTGTGTGAGCGTGCGTGCGTGTGAGAGAGAGAGCAAAAGAGAGAGAGGCAGAGATTATTCGCAGTGTGAACTCAGACAGACGTACAATCCACTGGTTCATGTGGGCTGTCAGCTAAACTTCATCTGTGTGTTCACAGCTGTTGGCATGGAGATCGCAGACTCGCGTAACCCAACACCTCCCACGCCATCACTGCAGGTCCAGTCCACAGTCTGCACATGTCTGTTCCCCGCGTGGCTCCATGTTCGGGCACCTCTAGCAATAGACGTCAAATACCTCAAAATTTGGGACTAGCAGAGTTTTTATTCGACAAAAGCTTTAAATTGTTTCTTTGTTTACCTCCGCAGTTTTATAACGTTGATCTTACAGTAGAAGACCTTATGTTTAAAGGCGAGACAAAGCTGATATAATCACACGATGACAGCTAATGACAGTATAACTTTTGTGGAATAACTGAATACTTGAAACACGACCAAGTAAATCACCTCCCCATTGCACAACATCTCCAGAGTTCCCAACAATAGTCCAGATGTTTGGTGAAAAAATGATTAATCGTTTATGGACGCTGTTTTAGGGGAAAGATTTAGCACAATGTTTAAACTCAACTGTGTTTAAACTCGGAAGAAAAGGGTTTTTTATGTTTCACGAACTTGTGAATCCAAGTCAAACCTGCCGTGCATGGCGCTGGAGAGCTTTGTGTCCCCCGGATCGGCTGAACATGTGGCCTTATGGTTAGCGGTAAAATGGCGCTGCACAGTATGAACGCTGAGGCTCTCTCTCTCCGCCCTCCAGCCCTCCACACACTGCAGAGGAGACATGAGCCCTCAGAATTAACACAGACAACCCTCTCGTGTAATGCTTGAAGCTATATAATTGAAGCGAAAAGGAAACCCTGCCAATTTATACTCAGATTTGATTATTTCTATTTCAGGTGTCGCCTTTGCCCAAAACTGCACTTTGAAAAACAAGAGAAAGGCCACATTGTCTCCGGGGCGTTTGGTTACAGATCACCAGAAAATAGTTCTGAAACACTACAAAAGTCTTACTTTTCGGAGGGACTTGAACAAATTGTTAACGAGTGATGATTTGGTGGATCAGTAGTAACTGTAGACACTGCATGTTTTACCATTGTTTTTAATAAGATTATTCGCCATTCTCAGAACAGAAAAGATCCAAATCAGTAAAGTGTATTCATTAAAAAAAAAACAAAAGTGAAATTGTTTTTGTTAGGTATTGTCAATAACTGCAAATAAAGAATGTATCAATAATAGTATTATTCTCTCCCAGAAAAATATAAACAGCCTGCTGTCTTTATAGGTCTTAAGCTCCATGTTCATCTTTAAAAAAAACAGGGCCCATTTCAAATTTTACAGTTTTAATAAGGTATTTGCCATTTTAAACTAGTTAATTGTAGTCAGTAGTCAATATTTATGCCGCCTAATGCGTTTTTGAAGTGCATAGAAGTAAAATGAAGACGCCGACACTTTGAGCGGCACTCGGCTCGGATTAGGCAGGGCACGACTCGAGGCTGTTTCGGCCACGCGCGCGCCCTCCGTTTGGACAGCTATAAAAATGAATTACTGCCGAACGCCCACGAAGCGAGTGCTTTTGGCTGGGACTTCCCGGTCCTTCTCGAACGTGTAAAAGGGTTTTATTTGTACACGAGCCTCGGCAATTGATCTCTCTGATGACATTCTCATTCATGAAAGAATTTGATTTATTGCTTTGAGAGGAACTTTGTCCAAATTTCTTAACCTCTACGATATGTGGCGTGCGCTGCAGAGCACATTTCCTTGTTGCGCTCCTAAAAAGCGTCGTTAAGTCTTGATACAGGGAACGGTAAGTGTTCTAATAAGCTTTCTAGACGTTTCTTGGTATTTGCTTTTATCATGGTGCAACAGAGTATAAACTCATATTTACATAATTTCTTTAAAAGTAATGTGAATGAAGACAGCAGAGTTCAGCACGCCATGCTTACACGGTTTTGTACGGGGTTTCTGAAATGTTAACACTGTAATATTTTTGCTAAATTTTCTCAGGCCATTTGTCTTTGTTATTTTGACGGGAAACCTCTATGGTCAGCAATTCCTCACTTTGTAACCACATATTTCAACAGTCATTATAACTGTAAATGTTCTGTTTCGCTTTGTTTCTAGGTTGGCAAAGAAGACGTTTTATTCCGTTTCACGACGGAGGAATTGAAATACCACTTACCATGGAAGTTTGTTAATTTCGCGATTTCAAGAATGCTTGGAATCTCAAATCACTATTTTGAATTACAACTTTGTAAGCACTTGGAGAGTACTGTTTATATTTCAAACATTTTAATCGTATATTGTTTAACAGTATAATTTCTTGCTTGCTTATGTATTTGATTCTTCAATAAACATGTTTATTGTTCACTTTTTTTATATAAAATTGTGCTGTGTTGTATTTCAGAAAATTCCAAAGAATACAGTTGAATTGTTAACAAGAAATAACTCCGTGACACAGCTGTTGAAAGCTACTTGTAGCAAGTCAGATTTATTCTAACAAAAATATTCAAGACATTGTACCCGAAAGCGATACAAAAATAAAAGGACAAAGATTCATTTCTATTTGATCTTTTTACACACAATTATATTGCCTTCGGATAGTAGACTATTCGAATTTTAATTCAATTATTGTAGAACTAATTATTTACAGGAATTATAGGAGGGAGCCTTACCTCTGCTGGATTAGTTTAGTAATCAGTTAAACCATAAACAAGATCTACTAATAATACAAAAAACGACACAGTTCTTTCTTTTCAAAGAGCCTTGTGTAGTTTTTTTTAAAGATTTTTTTTATATTTAGTAGTTTAGATGTTGCAAGTCGATGGTCGTTAAAGTGTCCGAGAAAAAATAAAAGCTATCCGTTGGAATGTCCACGGGGCTGTCCAGAGATTCTGACAAGCTGGGGGATGCAGTATCTGAAAGATTGAGGCAGGAATCCGCAGAGAATACGTGAAAGTCCTGTAAGGAGGAGACGTCGAGGGCCGGGGGACTACCATTGTCTAGGCCAGATGCCGAATCGGGGCCCATTGTTGACATGCAGCCTGGAACAGGGGGTGACGGGTTGGGAAAATGTTTCAGATTTTTGTCATTGCTGTTCAACGGTGAAACAGTAAAACTTTGGGAATCTCCATTGTGCATGTTCTGAGGCTGTTGCGGGGTTAGCGGGTTTTGCTGAAAGGAGTAGGTCTCCCGCTCGAGAAGGGCCCCGGACACGTTGTTGAGGGTCTGCTCGAACAGAGACTTCTCCTCCTCGACCAGTCCGCCGTCCTCCACGCTCTTCAGCTTGCTCTCGCCCGCCTGGTTCTCTTTGCACTGTGTCTGCCGTTTATGTTTCATCCTTCGGTTCTGGAACCACACTTTCACCTGCCTCTCGGTCAAATCCAGCAAAGCAGCGATCTCCACCCTCCTTGGTCTGCAGAGGTACTTGTTGAAATGGAATTCTTTCTCCAGCTCGAGAAGCTGGGTGTTGGTGTACGCCGTTCTCAGCCTGCGAGATCCCCCGCCGCCACTCTCAGGGATCTCAGGCGAACCTAAATCCGAAAGAACACATCCAAGACAGTTTTCACATTGCCTTATATTCCCCCCACAGAACACTATCTCGATAAATTCCCGAATAAACCACTTGACGGAGGCACTGCAGCAAAATGGCCGTCCTGAGAAAAACTGTGCTGCTCTCCAGGAGAACTGGTTACAATGTTTGTGTATTGCACTGCGTGTGCAATGTTTGCAGAAATGGAGCAACATCACCAACAGCTGATGTACTAAACCCCCAAAAATAGTCCTAAGACCGTGGAACCGTGGAGGAGCCTGGCAGCCCAATGAATGCGCCAGCTGCAGCGTAGAGCTACAGCAATCTATCACTCCTCATTACTGTCAAATATCAAAACTCTGGCACTGGACGGCAAGGAAGGTCAGTGTGGAAATCAAATAAATCATTTTACATTACATAACTTACTGAAACTTTTTTTAACAGTTTAGAGAACTGCGTGCACCACGCAATTCATAATGATTTGCAAGCACTGCAACTTTATTACGCGCCGCACCGTAAAAATATAGAATTTTCTCTGGGAATGAAAGTGCATCGCCATTTTCATCACTGTTTTCATCACTCACCTTTCGGGGAGAAGCAGACCGGTCCTGTGGCGGCGGCTGTGGACGATGGTGTCGGCAAGTGATTTTTCTTGGAGGCTTTTTTTTCCTTCATCCAGGGATACTCCGGGGGAAGCGATGCGGTCGGCAGCGGGCTGCAGCCATTGGGGCTCTGTTTGGGCCGGCTGTGGCGAGGGTGGCTGCCGGGGTTTAGGCTAGGAATGGTCTGCTCAAAAGGAGGAGGAATCAGTGTCGAGTGTGAAAGCGTCGAGCTCTTGATTGATGAACTTTGAAATGAATCACCGACAGGGGGAAAAGATGTCAGGCACTCAGCAAGCGACGGCTGACTATTGATAAAACCAGTCTCTCGCTCAAATTCGTAATTCATCTCCTCTCCCTCAGAGCTTTGGAAAAGTTAGCTCTTATTTGAATCTTGTGGCCCAGATTAAAAAATCATAAAAAATCGTCGGTAGTGTTTTTTTTCTAATTCACTGATTACGGCCGTATGGGGACCGCGCTACTATTAAACTATTGAATTCATGGAGACAAGGTTGAAATTGGACCGAATTGCTTGTCACATGATTACTTCTGCCCAATGACAATTTGGGGTTTAATCAAAAGAAGCCACTGTCTGCGTGATTGATCCAAAAAAGTCTGTAAGGAACGCCTCGTTCTGGGGGTAGCACTGTTTTTATTTACACGTTCTGGTCAGTTTGTCCACGGCCACGGGTGCCCAGCACTCAGATGTTTTTAAAACCCAAATGTGACAGGACTGTGTGACCAGCCTCTTCTTCCCCCTCTCTTTGTATTGTGTCTTAAGTCAGAGGAACGCCTCGCGCCCAAAGCTTCATCCCATCCGCCGCATGCGCGAGACTTAAGTCCTTTATGGAGAGATTAATATTGGAAGTTCTGACAGAAAATCCCCAAATCCAGATCTTCACGTTTAGGTCATTTGATTACAACATACACATACCTACCATGCATACATACATAAAGAGGCGTATGAAATGTATGTGCATTCTGTATATATACACACAGACATATATATATACACATACATTTCATTTGTGCCTTTGTATGTGCAAAAAAAGATATTGTTTTTTTTTGTCTAGCAGCCTCGAACCACGGGTACGAACAGACACGCAATGATGAATAGAACAATATTTCAATACAATTATGTGCTCTAACCTTTGCTCAGTTAATTGATTCAGTTTATATTGCATCAGCGAAATATCATGTTATGTAATAAGTGCAACCAAACCATTTTTATGAGATGTAGTATCGAACAACCAGAACCTACTTGACTTTATGAATATATTAACTTTATGAATATATGCGCTGAATTTCCATACAATTTTTGATATGGGATTTTATTAAACACCAAACATCAAATTTTATATTTGAAAAAGATACTTCTGTATGAATAATAAAATGTTACCTTCACAGGACCCAGGAACCATTTTCTGGTCATTTAAGCTAAAACACACATCTGATCCATGGTGTGATAGTAAAGTCCAAGAGTAAATTCCACAAGAAACGTAAAAAAACCGTAAGGTAAAAAATGACCACGCATATGTCATCTTAGTTAAGTATTGACCTAACTATTTCTCAGTAAGTATCTTTATTAATGCAAAAGCGTCTAATACAAGATACCCGGTGTTTATCCGACGAAGAGTTTTATTTAAAAACAAGCATGTAAAATATGTACAGTACTTTTTACGCTTTTTCCGTCGATACTGATAACGTGTTGTATTTGAAATGGGGAAAGAGTAGTAGGCCTCTCGCAGTTTATTGCTTATATTATAAACAAAGAGCCCTGGAAGCCGGTCCGCTATCAATCTTACTCGCCAAAAGGTCTGACAGCTTCGTGCCCTGAGAACACATTTAAACCTTCTAACTCTCTCTTAGATCAAATACAGCCAGGAAGAGGGGACCAACACTGAGTACTTATATTAGAATAAGCTTCTGCTGCTGATCTGTCTTTACACAAGGATTTTTAATATGTCAATTTAATGACAGAAATAATGCGAAATCGGTGAGTAACAAATCTTTATAGTGTTATTTTTTTGCACACGCCAAAGTTTAAAATGCTCCAATTTTTGCCTGAATAATTGTCAGGGAAAGAGTCAGATGGCTCAGAGAAAGAGACGGATGGTTTTGCAATTACACTGGAGCTTTGTATGTGAGAGATGTGTGGGAGGCTGCATTCTGCAAAATCCCATTCAGTCCCACACACTTTTAGATGCGACTGAATCAGAACCCTCTTTTCTCAGAGTTTCGATGTAAAGACGACAAAAAGACAGCCGAGCGGTGGATGCTATTTTCTTAATATTTCTTTCTAGCTGTGCATTTGAAATGAAATGAATCAGTTTTTTTTATTCTAGGCGGGATGAACCCTCACGGATCAATTGTTCTTACCATACTCCTGTTAACCATATGTTCGACGAGGCAACACGGTCAAGGACCCTGCAAGTCATAAATTAATGAGAACCATTTTTCTACAGAATTTGCAGCAGAAAAGCGCGAATATTAATATCCAGTAACCGCTTATATTTATGATGTAAACACAAGGTTAAATATGTTTAAAATTTTAGTTAGCATATCATTTCTAGGTAATTGTTTATCTTGTTCTCATTAATGCTGTAACTGGTATATTTATTTGCTTTTTCGTAGGTAACCAGACGTCATTTTCTGAACTGTGTTTGAATAGATTTCAGCAATCCGTACCGTTTGAAACGTTCATAAGATAATATTTCTACTGGCGTTTTAAGCAAAAATAGGTTTCCGCGTTGAGGGTGTAATAAACTAAAAGTACGGCAAATGCTTTTTAAAACCACACTAATTTAAAAATTGCTCCCAATCTAAAAGATAGTAATAATGACAGTAAGATGTTTAAAATGCGACACGTATTACAAATATTGTATATAAATTATACCTGAAGAGACAGGAACACGGTATAAAATCTATTTGGCGTAAATCATTTTTATGGGATTTTGTTCTCGATACAAAAAGAACGTTTATAAATATAAATATTGCACCATGGCTGCCGCTATTGCTATTTTTTATATTTATAGCAAATAAATAGACGTTTTACTGTAGTTTTACTAATAATTCGGATTTGGAAATCTAGGCATTGGTCATTCGTTGTTTTATTTTATGCAGGTTGAACTATGTATATATATATATATATACATACATATATATATATATATTTTTTTTTTTGGGGTGAACAAAATTCTTGCTTTTTTAAAATTTGTTTTATTGCTGTTTTATTATTTGCTTCTACCACAGACTCCCTGAACCCCTAGAACATTCCTCCTGCGATGGACGTGTCCGTGTGGATGTGTAGGAGAAAGAGGTCACCATTTTAGACGTCTTTTAGCCATCCGGCTCTGGAATGAGCTTCATATGACTCGAACTTTATGATTCATCTCCCAAACCATAATGCCTTGTACGTTTTCAAACCATATAAACCGTTTGTGTGTACGACCCACTTAATTTACAGACATAGCAGTTTAAAGTTTTGCTTTGCTTACTTTAACGTTAAGAGGAACGTTTATTAGGACGTTATTATTTATTCATTTTGCAAAAATGTATATATATATATCGTTGATAGCATGCAATGTATTGAAATAAGACCCATGACTTCAGGATGAGAGTATTTGACTTAACATTATTATTATTATTATTATTATTATTATTTTAAATTATTATTATTATTATTATTATTTACTTGCTGCTATTATTATCAAATAACTCCCCACTCAGATAGCTGTAACATTACGATACAACTTTATATTTTTTACTTTTTTATTTCTTATAATGGAGCAGCTTGGAATGTATGACAAATAAACAGAATCTGTGACGTTGAAGTATCTCCAATAGACAAGCACAAGATGGGAAATTCTAAACCTCTCAAACCTTGTCTTTCATATCTTATTGCATGTTTCCTGTTTTTCATAAACTCAATAAAGAAAACATTATTGTACTGTATTGTATTTGTCATGTATTCTGGCACAGGGAGGACCATAACCCAACTCCATGACCTCCTACTGGATACACATATGAGCTGATGGAGATAAATAATACTCTAGAATTTTATGTTTCGTTAAAACAAATAAATAATTTTGAAAGTCCATCAGAATACAACAATGGCGGTCGAGAGCTTGTGCTGCAGACCTTTTCAACCAGCGCGTGATTCTAGGAACCTCCAGGAGTGCAACAAAATGCAAACAAAATTCTTCACCTGGGATAAATAAAAAAACGAACAAATTCACATTAAAGAATATAAAATTTGTTCAAATACCCTGTTTGATTAAAAAAATGCTTAAGATTAAATATGCATATCTGTGCCCCGACATGATCTCCTAGATATACGCTTATGGAACAATAACACTAGCAAAGTTATAGAGATTCAAGCAACAAGAATGACTACTTGACTAAAGCTACACATCACACATTAAACAATAAAATAAAAGGAAGGTATAGAAACTACTGAGTGGAAAAAAAGCCATGGGTGCGGAGGTAAGAGACTAGACGGAGTGAGAGGATGTTACACCACAGCTGACGGCGCCCTTACAGATGCGTCAGTTTTGGCGCTTCCTGAATTCTTCCCTGAGAGTAATGTGGCGTAAGGTCTGTGTATGTGGGATGCGAGTCGCACGGCCCGTGATGGTGGCTGTTGCCCATTGTGACTGCGCCATTGTAGTCCATGTTGTTTGATGATGGATGAGGGAGATGCGTCAGCCCAAAAACAGAGGGGCCAGAGTTACCCACTGAATCTATATAGCCTCCACCAACATACACCGGGCTTCCTTGCAAATGAGTTCCATAGTTGCCATTGCCTTGCAGAGGGTGCGTGTCATAATCGGGGGTGGCCGCACCAGTCCCCGCATACCTCTTCTGGGAAGGCGGACAATTATTTAGAGTGTTATTCAGAGGTGCCGGATATGACGTAGGGATACCGTATGTATTTTGATGAGGTTTATTGTAAGACGTGGGCGACTGGGATTCGTAAGGAACACTGTTGACGAGAGAATGCATAGAGTTGAGGTATCCGCCTGACGAAGATGGGGGGACGGGGCTTCTAGGCGACTGACCCCCAGGAGATGGCATCATACCGACCCCCTTTTGATCCTTTTTGTACTTCATCCTGCGATTCTGAAACCAAATCTTGATCTGTCTTTCGGTAAGATTCAGCAAATTGGCCATTTCGACCCTTCTTGGCCGGCAAAGGTAGCGATTGAAATGGAACTCTTTCTCCAGCTCCACGAGCTGCGCACTGGTGTAGGCTGTCCGGGCTCTCTTCGAGGCGGCGGATCCCGACGGGCTCTTGTCTCCTGCACATATGTCAGCTGCGTCCAAGAGGAAAAACACAGGTTCAATAAGTACAAACGCAGGACGTTATCAGTGCATTTAAATTTGGTTACAAGAACTCGGGATAAATTCTCGACCAATGTTCACTACTCATTCAAATCTATACTGTATTTTTTATTGAGAACCGTCTTTCATCTGGCATTCTCCCCCTTCTCTAGATATAATATAAAAGTGTTTACACCGCCATTATGAAAATCGCAGGAAGCGATACGGTGTGTTTCTGTCATGAACCTTTGATGCGCACATGGAGCACAAAGACAAAGCCTGTCAGCGTTGAGAAGGATCAGTTCTGTCTTTCCTCCTTCACCACTGATGCCGCCGTTGTGGCCGATTGTCCCAAATCTGTTTCCGTAGCCACATGTGTACATCAAGCATGAACACCTGAACAACCTCGACCTGCACCGAGACCAATGTGACCATGCATAGCCTTTACTGAAACGTTGGATCGGAATGATCAAAACCAGCCTCTAAAGCACGATCCTAACCTCATTTTAAAAGCCATTATGACCATCCGTGAATCTTTCAAACGTAATCGTTAGTCTATGTACGTGATGTATTGATATGACGTCATAACACACCGCACAGAGTAAAATTGACAGTACGCAATATAGTTGATTACTATAGTTCATTTTGCCGTTTTCAGTTAAACACACCTCGAGATTTATAGTTAACGGCTCCGATTTTACTGTGTACTGACGTCATCATCATGGAAGCGATCATATATCAATCATCAATATATTTCCATAATAAAAATACAGTCTAGCTGTTAAACTGCTGTTACAGAAACTGCCGGTAACCACGACCTCTCAATCCAGAATAGCCTTCTTTGAATTTTATACTGTCAAGCCAATTGGATTGAGTTAAAACCCCGAAGCAATAAATCATTAACTTGATGCATAATAATACATTGCATCTTGCTTTGTTTTTTTGGCTTAAATTTAAACCAAAGGCAATGATGCCTTCCATTCCATTCACTGAACACCATCTCGCAATATGTCAAAAACGTGAAAAACACATGCAAATAAATGAATAAAAATGTAAACACCACAGATGGTTCTGTTCCAGTAAGTCCCAAAAGGAGACTGTTCACTCAATTCGGAAATTGAAAAGCATTTTTCTCATCTATTAAAAACAGTGTTTTTAAACCTATGATGTATCTGAGATTTAGAAATCCCCCATTACTGTAGCAGTCAGACTGAACGGTTCCGTCCATTGAAATATCATGACGACATAAAGGATTTACAGAGGATTGCAAGTTTATCACGAGCAAACTAAACTTTAAAAATTAGATTTTAAAAATCTTTCAGCACCACGTTAGCAGAACTTTTCGATTCTTACTGGTGTGCTTTGAGACATAAACAGGCTTTTACACTAGGCGCTTCCCTGTGATGCAGACAAACGCGAAACAAACAGCAACAAATGTTTTGCGTGTTTGTTGTTGCAAGAACTTCAGGGTGTTTCAGGAAACCCCCGATGACTGTGAATTTTAACACCAAAACAATAAAAAGAAAACGGAAGGCATATGGTGGACATACTTCACGCCTGCCATTCAAACTTCAGCTTCACTGTGACAAGTAAAACACCACAAGTTAAAGTTTTTGGAATCTGAGAACATCAGGGTATTAGACGAGCCAAAGAGGTCTGTTAAAGCGATTTTTCCACTTTTTTAGACGTGCCTCAACTAATGTAATAACCATGGTCTGACATTCTACTCAGGACAGGTTACAAGCATAATGAATATATGAATGCATGAGAAGAAAGAGGGAGTGTGTTTCAAGTACCTGAGCTGGAGCTATTGTTTTTTTGCTTTGTGTTCTGACGGGTTTCCTTCATCCAGGGGAAAATCTGCTTGCGGGATGTGGCAGTGGGTGAGTTCTGCACGGGGTTCTTGGCGCTGGCCACGCCGGAATTGTTGCTGGTATTTTCGGTCGGAGAAACTGGAGAGGATGGCGGTGGCGCCGCGATGGGGCCCTGCTGTTGACTGTTGTCAAGGACGAGAGGGGGCTGGCCGGTCTGGGCCGCATTGCTGCGCACACAGCTCTCCGCAAGCTCGCTGGACTTCTGCAGAGGGACGGAGCCGCTGGGGGACAGCAGTGAGCAGGCAGGTCGATGGTAGTCACTTTCCACATGAGAGGATGGGGGATATTGCTGCTGATTGGCATTATAACTGAAACCATTTGCTCCTTGATATGGGTAGCCACTGTATATTGCAGAGCTGTCGTAGTAGGTCGCCTTTTGCATTTCGCCGTTTCCCAATATTTATTTCAGAAACTGACAGGGTCTTGACACCCTTGTAGACTAACATTGGCACCCGGTGTCACGTGACGCCCCTCCGCCAATGGCCTCCTCGGGTGGACCTAGGGTCAAAAGAAGCACGGTAAGATGCAGAAATGGTGTCGATCCATCTTACTTTTCAATACCCTTCTGACACGAACTACTATGGAGAGAAATATGTAGAACATTTCTGGAGCAATCACTATTTAGAGAAAAGTAAACATAATGTGGGCCAGAATGGACGCGCACATAAAGACCACTATTTAGGTAATTAATTAGAAGAACAGCCGCAGGAAATACTCATAGTCCTTAACAGAGTACGACACAACCAGCGCTAACATATTTAATTATTAAATATGCAAATCTTTAGTTTTTCTAAGAATGTGTAGGATTTGAAGCAAAGGAAAATAAAATAAAGGTTACCTTTGTTGGAAGCTCTGGCCAGATCTTCAACAATCACGGCAAGCATTATTATTATTATTATTATTATTATTATTATTATTATTATTATTATTACGTACAAATGTGCCTGTTGAAAGTTCCTTTTTAAAGAAACCAGTATACAACAAAAACACAACAACCATTTTCTCCACCTTTGCATGTGTACAACAAAGATGGATTGAAGACCTTAAGAAACCTGAAAAACCGGGTGCTCATCTCCATGACCACGTCTTGAACTTTTCTCCCAACCCCACAATAATGGCTCCTGTCTGCGAGGCCGCCTTAGGTTGATGTATGGGGGTCAGTGGGCCGAGACAAGGCGCTGCATACAGCGGCCATGGAAGCGCTCCGTGAGGGTGAGCAGTCCTCGGGAATGCGCCCAGCTTACCAACCAAGACACGTTATAAATGCAATGTACCCTAAAGGTATATAGAAAACATGTATGAACTCATTGTATAACTCGTTGCACAAATTGCAATGTTCATAAATAGGGTCCATTCTGGTACGTGCATTTGAAAGTGTGTGAAGACATACTTAAGTGAAGCATTCAAAATATTGCGCTGCATCAATGATAGTTACACTGCCCTGGTTATTTTCTGGTACATTTAATATCTTCCCGCGAATGTAATATATAAATTTGCTTACTGCAGATATTATTTAACCCTGAAGAACGGAGAACTCATTTCAAGAGCTTCTAATGAAATAAATTAACTTCGTGAGGTTCTAATGAAAAACAAACTGACTATTAATTTCCTTCTTATAACCCGACATGGTTTGTAGCTCCGGTTTGTTTTGCCGCTTGCAAAATGGGATGATTGCTAAACTATAAAAACAAGACCATTAGTGGTTAAATTTCGTAGCTTTAAAACAGGCACAGCTGTTAATTAATGTAAAGCAATTGCACCTCAGACCTATATGCAATCGCGACAAAGCTTTTACGTTACACAGTAATTCTAGTAGCTGAAATGTAGGTTTGAGGTTATTTTACATGCTCATACAAGACTGATCTCGCAGCCAAACTAGTACTGCTCATATAAATAGCTCTCCGCATACTTCCAAAATGGTTCTGCAAGGACTGAACGAAGTAAGCAATAAAACAATAAGACTATAATAACAGTAACAATAATATCAGCAATGAATTCAATAATTATATCAATTACAGAAGACCAGCACAAATAGTAGCAAAGACAATTTATTTGTTTTAGCTGATATTGGAAATTATTTCATTTAAATTGAAGAAAAAAACTCTATATTAATATTTAAAATGGGAAAGAACGGTTTTGAAACGAAAGTCTTGCAGTGATTGAACGGCTTGTAATGTAAATGGCCGATACGCTGCCTGATAGCTAAACTCGTGGAGCTGAAACTCCAGACTGCAAAATATTTAAAAAGCTGGAATGTAAGAGTTCCTAAACTTACTAGCACAAAAGCAGCTCGAGCCTTCGGATACCAGGCCCCTGCACCAGAGGAAGCTCAAGGCTTGTGAACTCTTCCTGAACCGAGATTTAAGTCATACGGTCATAAATCACCGGGACATAAACTCCGCCATTTACAAGCGATCGCCTATTTCTGGCCTGCTTACCTGAGCCTCTGACGACAAATGCAGAGCACGACACAATATTTTCTCATTCAGCGACAAAATCGATGGAACAGTGGTAGTCCGGGGGAAGTTTAACGAGGGGTGCGAGCAGACAGTGCGTGCACTTGCCGGAGTCATCAACAAAAAAGGAAAGACGAGAATGGCTACGTCGGTGAAGACGAAATCCCTTTCTTGGCGTGGATCGGCGCACCAAGATTACAGAGGCGCGTGAGTCTTGGTCGGCGGCGATAAGCGCTATCAGTTCCGACGGCCACACTTATCACATGCCGAAGAAATGCCCACGTTTCATACCGATATTAAATGTAGCAAAGGCTGCACCCAAGTGTGTGTCTCATTGCAGAAGTAGCACGACGAAGCCAGTGAACTCCCCCGAAACACAGCGTCACCATAGACAAGAAAAATTATGCAAATTAAGTGGTGCCTTAGACTCGCACAAGCCTGTGTTTTCCACTCGTGCACCTATGTAATAGTCATTTTCCTGACTTTGAATCCCACTGTTTTGCAAACTTTATCTGTTTCGTGCAGTTTTAACGAAATTTTACTTTTTTAGCCATGGATTGACATTTTAATTCCTTCTTTGTGCATTAAACTATATTATGGACGCAGCGTCTTTTTGAGTCTTTTTTCCATAAAAATGAAAAATATAAAAAGGATACAGTGCATCAATGCTTTTAAATTGATTTAAACTGAATAAGAAACTTTTTTCCAACTATATCTAACCAGTCGTTTAAATCAATTCAATTTTGACATTGAATTACGTTTATTGTAGTGAAGTGCATATTCAGGGAGAAAAAAAATTAAGGGAAAAGCGGTAAAAACGTTAATAATTTTAAAAATTACCCATAAACACTGGTGGCAGAAACCCCCACAGAGTGCGGAGTGGCAAAAGATGGTAAAGTTGCACCTCCAAATGGAAAATCAGAGGAAGGTGAGAGACAGAAAGGCTGTGAGGCTTGGACTCCTCTGCATGCGAATGCCTTTGTGTCGTTCGTGGCCAAACGTTAAGATTTATGACTTCATGCATCGCAGCAGTAAACACGTCGAAAATAGAAGTCCCAGCACCGGGAAAAGGCTCCACAAAAAAAGCAGTGTAGCGGACGGCGTAGGAGGCGAGAAAGGGGTAAAAAATCCATACGTGAGCATTTTAGCAAAACTGTGTAGTAGCGTTTTAAAAGAAAAGGCCGTTGGGATAATTACTAACTTCTTTGTGTTATTTAAGTGATGATTCAGGCTTTCTTTTAGTACCGTGTTAAGTGTTGGGTTAAATGTCACTGGAGTAGATGAAGAGGGTTAGTGGTTTTGGAAAGGTTTCATCAGTGTCTCCCAGCACGATTCGAACATCAGAAGCTTTCAGAGGAAATTTTTGAGAAATGTTGCTTGATGTTGTTAACATCAGTGTGTTACTACTCTGTGGTGAGAGTTATTTTCGACGCATGTTCTGTGTATTTCGTTGTTGTGTGGGCCATATATGTGATTTAGGTGTTAGGGTTTCTGTAAGGACAAATCATAGGACAAAGAAAAGCGGTAACCAAACAGTAATCACTCTCCTCTTTTCATTGTCACAGCACAGGAATGGATATATGCTATCGTTTATTTCCTAACAAAAGGAGCAGCAAATATTTACCAACGGCAGAAAAAATAAACTTACCGAAGGGGAGGAAATTTTTGTTGAAGTTCCCAAATCGTTACAACTTTATTTAGGAAGAAATCTGCAAGGGAAAAAAGGATAAACATAATATTAAATATAATAATTAAAACAGTTAAAGATAACTGGTAGTCAGAAAACACAAAAGTGAAAGTTTTCATTTTAGAATGATACTTTTTTCGTTTTTATTTGACACAATATATTCAGACTGATATATCGCTTCATAAGTATTTAAAGAACTGGTTTTCATAATTAATGTCTTACACTGATAAACAGAAAGTTAAAGAAAGTTTTTTAAAAAAATTTTTCAAATAAAATTACAAATATGAGGGCGACATTTTTAAGAGTCTAAAAATAAATACGATGTAAAAATTACTTTTTTAATGATATATTCAGTCTATTTCGTATTATACAATTTAAACTTTTATATACTTTATATGTTAGAATTTCAAAATCTCAAGACTTCAGCAAATGTTAGGCTTTTAGCAAACAACAGCAGCAAAAAACAAACATAATAATAATAATAATAATAATAATAATAACAATAATAATAAAAACATTTAATGTGTTTTAGCGATCAGCTGTAGATCGAAAAGTCATTAGTGGGCTTTGTGAGTGGCTCTCGCGGCAGCGGCTGTCCCAGGTCCCAGAGACATAAATCACGGAGGAACGCTGTGACCTCCGTGCGGCCGAGCTGGTCCTGGATGACACTCTGTATTACATTATATCCTCATTTTGCTAGCCGAACACCACAGCCTATAATGTTTTCTAATCATTTCTGTTTTTTATTCATCCTTGTGCACACCTGTGTACAGTGTTTAAAGGCATGGAGTCATTTTAAAGAATTATTACCATTCTGAATTTGATAAAGCAGTTCTTTACCCCATATTCATGTTGCTAATATCACTTTATCCACAACATATTTATTACAAACCCGACATTTAAATTGAGGATTTATTTACTTGAGTGTGCAGGCCAGCCTCACTTCTAAACCAGACAAAGCTGACAGCCCATCCGCCTCGTTAAATAAGTAAATGTCCAACAAAAGCAAGGCGATTCATGGACATTTAATTTGAATAATACAGACTTCTTAAAATCAAACATTTCTGTAGAGTTATTGTAGAGACTGGCAAAAGCCCAGTTATTTCCTTTAAATTGCTGTTTGTACGAGATTTTAGTGTGAAACAAAACTGTTCTTTAAGAAAAACTGTTAATATTATGGGTAGCAGCAGCAGTACTACAGTGCTGACAATAGCCTTTAACATAGCAACGTCAAAAAAAATTTGCATAGCATTTAAAAAAGACATTATTGTCGTTTCTGGCGATTTTTTCTTCAAGCCTTTAGCCATTTTACTAACCTTTGCTTCGAACAGCAATAACTCACGACAGTAATGAACAATCAACGGAAATACCTCAAAATAAAATCCATCCTCCCAAGCAAGGGTCTCGTTCTGTCCGCCTAGAAAAACATATCCATCCTTGAGAGCGATGAAACACCATCCACAAAACGAGCCCCTCTCAAGGAAAGTGTGTGAAGCCCAGAGTCCAAACAGAACGTGGGGACGCGAAATCAGCACCGTATAGCGAGACCGGGTCTCCACTCACTGTGCTACAATAATGCGCCGTATTATGCGTTCACTCACGTGGTGCTACGTCAACTTATATCCTTTTATTCCAATCTGTGAATCATTACATGAAGTAGTAATTGACCCCGAAATATACATGAAAAGAAATGCATTTCGAACGCCAACACTGGAGCTCTCTTTCAGATGGTGTGGAGTAATTGAACTGTTTTCAATAAAAGGTAATATTTCAGATACGTTTGCTGTCAGCCGGCCAACGCGTTTCTTCTGTGCTCTACATCAAGAGTTTGGATTTAAAAATATGTTTTTTGCAGGGATGGGTTTGTCATGAGAAATGTTTCACACAGCGGTGTTACAAATTGCACAAAGTGAAGCGGCTGATCTTTTTTTCCGCGAGGAAGCCCCTAATGGATGTGTGATGATCACTCAGCACTCGAGTCGCCTTTTTTATAGGTCCATTGTGCAGCGCGCGCTCCCCCTCCCACGCGGAACACACTCCGGCAGTCAAATAAAATCAAAGTCTTACAATTACCTGACGAAACGCAAAGTGGGCTCCTCAGTGACCAGCGGGGGTTAGTTTTCTGTGGAGCGCGAAGTAAAGACCTGCCTGAACCGGGTTTAAAACGAAGGCTCTCTCATCCACAGACTAGCCGGGACCCTTAGACTCAACCTCGCTTACGTATTTCCTACGACTGGTTGAGTGATGCTGGAAATTATGGGTTTGTAACTAGAACTCACATCCAAAGGGAAGAATAAGAGGTTGCACGGCAAGTCAAATGTTAATTTGAAAAAAGAAGGGATGAGGTCAGTAAAGTCCTTAACAGAACAGATTTAAAATACAAATCACAGCACTCACAATCACGACATGGCGAAACATTAGAAAAACAATAATATCGATATAATGTTTACACGGCTGAATTTATGTCGAACATGTCTGTATTACCCGACCTAACTTGGTATAAACTGTGTACCGAGTGGACGCACGCGTAAAACCTTGACCGGGAAGTGTATACTAATTTAAACATTTTCAGCCCAGTTTGCCGCTCGTTTCCGCCAGCGTGAGGTGGACTCGCGGCCAGCCGCGTGACTAGGAAACCTTACTGGGATAATAAATCATTTGGGTCGGACACCGGCCACATTACCCTCCTACACTCATGTGCAACAGCCTTTGTTTTCACAGTCACCAAGCAGACGAGGTATAAACTTTAAAGTTTCGCTGGATGATCCGTATTCCTCTACATTTTTTTATTTAATTTTAGAAAAGTGCTGACAATGAACTTGATTTGAAAACGCCTGAATGCGTTTGCGTTTGTTTTTTGGACCAAGTTTTTTTCGGCTGTTTCAGACTGTTTCGGACCAAGTTTCTAGTGGTAAGATCGCTTGTTGATTGTGGACAAAGTTGGGAATACTAATTTATAACATGAAAAAAGTAACTTCTTATTACAGCTCCTTTCTCAAACCAGCAAACCCGTGCTGGGACATGTTCTCTGCAGTGCTTTGGAAAGTATCCCACACCACTGCGTTTTGCTGTATGTAATAGGGAAATCAGACTTTTTTTCCAGGTTTTTATTTCTGTGCACCTGAAGTTTACTTTGACCTTTATGACATGGTCTGGATGATGGAAGATGGAAAGAAGAGAACATTTATCACCGAATGGAAATAACTCTAGTGTGATTCTGTGTCTTGGTTTATTTTCTTAGTGGTCCTATAAATAATTGTAAACCAGAATCACAGTTCCGTGACCATAATTATAGTTCTGTAACAAAAAGGACAGTGCAGACATCTGTTTTTGGACATTGGCCAGACCTCAGTACATATAATCCCACAATGTTGACATTCAGAGCTATAAAAGCAAAGCTCTGGTTACCGATGCACTCAGCTGAAGATGGCTCTCTCTCACATGAGTTTACATCAGCCATTAGGACAGTAAATGAGAAATTCATCGCCTACAGTAAACCTCGCAACTGTGCCTTTTCAGAGACATGTTTGTATCCTTTAAACTCGCAGCAAAACGAACTTATTCTCTTAAATGAGCGTTTCTTTTATATAATTTTAAAGCTCGTTTCACGAACTATGGTTAAGTCATTTCCTCTCCAAAGGTGCTACATTAATTGGAATAAATGCTAACATAAATCCGAAGTTTAAGTAAAGGAATATTATCAAGCCTATATTTCTTACTAGTGTCTTACAGTTATTGCAATGATTATTGGTAATATTACCTTACAAATGGTTTATGCATTGGAACTATTTTTATTACCACCAGCATTTTTCTTTTGTGTTCCCTTAATTTATAGTCCTAGGACCTTGGTAAATGTTTAACCGACTCAGTGACTGAAGTTTTTGTTCTGTCCTTAGCCTTGTTCATACCACATAGCTGCCAGTGGGCATCTGTTGTCTTTATTCAGAAAGGCGGATTACTCACAGGCAACACTACTCTAGAAGGATAAATAATTATTTATGATGTTTCTAAGGAGCACACATTCTCTGTATCTGCAAATTAAACCCCCCAGAATTATTTAAGAAAACAACATGATCTATGTAAAGTTTAGATATCAATAAAAACCTGAAAGTTTTTTTAATCTTAAAAGCTAATAAAAATCTCATTGCAAACTGCCGAAATTATTATACAAGTGTACAGGTAAAACCTGAACTGTTTTGCTTAATGTTTTAAGGGTTTTATGTTGTCAACTATTGTAGTATTACTTGGATACTTGTACCCGTAATATAGTACATATCGTTAAATACTTCAGCCTGCACATATATGTAAGCTGGTTTTAATTTGTTAGAAAACAAGGTATTTATTGACATTGTACATTTCATGGAAAAGATATTAAGGCGTACTCTTACTAATCCTCCTGTATCGCTTTTATGCAAATGTAACGGTTTAAGGAGAATGATTCCTTCCAAGTTCATTGAAACGTAATTTACTTTGCTGATCTGGACCTTCTGTAGTATATCTCGCAATTGAGAGAGAACAGGTTTATTGATCCCTTCTGCAACAAGGTATCTTGAAACAAGCCTATTTAAAACGCGTCATGTTTTGTTTCTCTATTTTCCCCCAATATCTATGTTGACATTTATAGTTACGTTCAAATATTGCTTTGAAGAAATGCGGCCATAAATGTCTCCATTGCTAAAATTTCCACACATCAGTTGGGCTCTTTCTCTTCCAGGGCTTGGACATTTGCAATACATTTCTGGTCCTTGATAATCTAAAATTCAGGAAAAAAAACTTGCTCCTGCCACAGATCGCTTACTGAACTGTTTTCAACAGCCTAAAACAATAACAATAGCTTTTAAAACACAAGTCAGAAACATACATGCCACTTTGCACTGTGAGCTAGAGCCCGAGCAGCTAATAGAAAACATGCATAAAACTTAGTTAAACGAGCTGATAGTTTAGGGTTAGTATCCCACTCACACGGAGGTGCGGCTTCGTTTCCTATTCCGCAGGGCCACAGGACAGAAGGCGACTCGATCTTTGCAGAAGACCACATTAAACGAATATACTGGCGACTTCGTATCTATTTCAGACCAGGGGTATTAATTATTTAATGAGTCACGTGAGGGGACAGATTAAATTTTCAACACGAGAAGATGTGGAGTGACCTTTATGTGTGTCTTTGCTAAGTTTTGATCATACTCTGCGAAGTAACTATGCATTTGCGTAAAGGCATAGCAACTTATTCAAATTTCGGGATGGACTCCGCCTTTTTTTGAATATGCAGCCTATAGGTTGGAACAGGTGAGAGTTGCATATGGTCAGCAGAACCTGAACTGAAAATTTCAGGTTAAAATTTCGTAAACATAAAATTTATACTGTATTGAGATATTTGTTTTGTTTATTTGTACTGTTTATTTTCATAAAGGTCACAGGTGTATATGAGGTTTGTTGGTTAGGTGTGTCTGTTTTATAAAAACCATACAACGCCATACAATGCAAGTAAGATTGCCATGAAGAAACAATACATTTAACAGAATTTGCCGTTTTTTTCTGCTAAAGTACTTTTCAACGTGCTGTCTACCAGTAGCCTGATTTTTTTTCTTTGCTGCGTTTTGCTGAAATGAACTGTATATGTTATAATAATAAAAAGAGTATTTTTAAATTAACACTTCAATATGTCTTTCCATATACACATACACTCTGCATTGCTTTGGACCGCCGAAGGGGTGGTCTGGACATTGTGTAGAAGGGTCAGGGGTCACGGAGCCTTCTAACTCGATAATTGGACAGAAACTTTGTCCTTTCAATGAACCCAAGAATATTCGCCTGAGACAGGTACGGTGTATGGTATACGGATCCCCCCAAAATATTCCACCCTGCTGGTTTTTTTTTAATTTAAAAAGTTATATTTTGCACTAGGTATAATACGATTTGCAACATACTGCGTGAATATATGGCTACAGTCAAACAAAATAGTCCTCTGAAGTATAAATAAACAGAACCTTAGGATTTTTTTTTAAAATATTGACTATAATGATTTTTACTGCGTCTGTCTGGAGTCTACAGAACGGAATGGTCAGTAGTTAAAGGTTTCTTTATTTAAAAAAATATGAAATTAGTTCAAATTAACTGACGTTCCGTTTGTTTTTTTCAGTTTATTTTTCACCGGATAAACTGTAAGTGCCGAGATAAACGGCATGTTTAATCGGCGAAAAAAGAAGCAGGATTTCAGTCAAAATTATATAGCGACAGGCGTCCTCATCGTAACGGTCAACAAATAAAACGTTTTCGTTTTGGTTTACATACTGAGTTTAAAGTTGATATAACTGACGGAAATGATACGTCTTATCTCATCGTCACAATATAGTCTTGTTTTTAAATGTCCAGCAAGGAAAATAAACACATTTAAGTGCAGTTAATAGAACGTACATGTTCTGTCTTTGAGTAGTTCATTCCTGGTTGAAAACTGTATTCTCCGCGATATCACTGTCAAAAACAAATGTATCAGGGCATCGTTACAATAAATTCTTCATAATCAATTCATCTTGAACATTATTATATACAAGCATTCACGTTTGAACGACTTACTGACGCTTGACTAGTTTACATTTGATGTAATAAAAAGCATTAACAGCAAAGGGTCTGTGACGCGGAAACGCGGAAGAATTGTGGTCATAAATTAACAGAGCAGGCGAAAAAAGACATTAGTCCTGATATAATGGACATTAGAACAATTTTTATTTGACTTCTACAGTTTCTTGCATAGGCTATAACACATAACATCTTCAGACAATGAGACTTAATACCACAGGTACATATATTCACAGTCTAGATCACTGCACCACGAAAACATACATTCACAATAGGCCTACACAAACACAGGAGTTTTCAAGAGCACTAACGAGCTACATCTCTACCAGACACACGTAATATAACCTCTATGAGGATTTTCTTGGTTTACATTGGTCAGTCACCTGGACATGACATTAAACGCAATGTTCAAAACAGTTAAACTGTAGGTTCTCACCAGTATATCTCAGTCTTCCACATATTTCTAATAAAACGGCTTTCAGATGTCAGATAAAGACCTCAAGAGTTTGAATTTTTAACGCATTTGAGAAATATATGCATATTCTATGGTTGAAGCATGTGCGATTAATTACTTTAGTAAAAACAATAAAAGAAGAGGAATGGTCCATCAATTCATAATTAAGTGCTGTCCAAATCTGACATCGGCCTTCCCAGTCTGTTTGGTCAAAAGGTTCTCTATGATTCAGTCACTATAGACTTGCTGACAAAGGTGCTGGAACAAGTTGTTGTTGCTGCTGGGAGGGTGTTTTGATTTGTTGGTTCCCAGACGACGAGCTGGCGGAGCGGACCTTAGTGTTTGGCAGTTTATGATCTTTCTTCCATTTCATCCTTCGATTCTGAAACCAGATCTTTACCTGGCGTTCAGACAAACACATAGTGTGCGCTATCTCCACACGTCGACGTCTAGTTAGGTAACGATTAAAGTGGAACTCTTTCTCGAGCTCTAGAGCTTGCTGTCTGGTATAGGCGGTGCGGGACCTCTTGGGCACTCCTCCAGTGAAACTGGAATTGACTAAACACAAGCAAAAGCAGACAGGTGTTAACTGTCAAAATAAGTCTTAGTGGTGTCCGTGAGAATGTTGCGCACATGCTGAGGTGTAACAGCTACAGTGGGTTTGATGTGGCCACTGTGTGAAATTTGGTGACCCATATATATTTTTAATATATCTAAATAATTAACAAAATTCAGAGGCTGTTGCGTCCTGGCTGCAGTCCACCCAGGAGGGATAGTTTGGGTAACAAAGCATCACAGGCACATGGCCCAGACAGTGGAACACAGCAATAGAATTTATGAGGGTCTTTAATTGCTGACCTAACAGTTTGGTGCTCATAAATTCCCTGAATGGTGGGGCTACTGTTACAATGATGGCTCGCACGTTCCGCTGGATAGCCGACGATTTATTCGGCGTAAACTGTGACATTAACTTACCGGTGTTAACGTGAACCTTTTTCATCCAAGGGTAGACCACGGGCTCTTTCGCCTTCTGTGCGTGTGTAAATGTGTCGTTGGGGAGGCTACAGTCCTTGGTAATGGCTACGCCACCATCACCACTGGGAATCCGCTGTGCGCCCGGGTTCTGAGGGATGTGTTGGGGTTGAACGTGACTTCCATCGGGGAAGCCGTCCAGCCCGTTGGAAGCGGCGCCGCTGAAATCGTAGTTTGGTTCCGTGTAGTTTGACCGCTGATACGGTGCCTCATCGTGGTGAGAAAAACCTGGATCTTTCGGCCGCTCGTAGTACTCAGTGGGGGTCGTGATGTATCCATTCTGCTGGTACTCTTCGCACGGAGGGAACGACGGCTCGATGTAGTTGGAATTTATCAAATATGAACTCATGGTCATTAATTTGTGAAGTGCAACAATGCTAATTTTTATCGCGCTTTCGTTTTTCTGATCTCAACAAAACCCTCCTACTCGCTGTCAAATGTACAAAGTTGGGAGGTCACGTGAGAGCGCGCACCAATCACGGAATCTCCAGTGAGCATCGTGTAAACAGACACCAATAGAAAAGCAGTCGTGGGCCAAACGAAATTGACCGGTCCACCTCGGCGCTTAGCAAATTGTATCAAAATTCACAAGAAAATATGCCCAATATGTACGTTTATCAGGTCTGTGATAAATTTTAAAGTGAAATTTGAATTTAAAAAGCCATGCTCTGTTGTCAAAAATATGCTATGCGTACAGATGTTGTTGTGCGTAAGAAAACAATCAATAACAATGATTATTAAAACACAATTCCCTTTATATAAAAGGAAATGTTACAAAAAGATTAAATATATACTAATATACAGCATATACACAGGAACTTGAGCACAATTCTAACCAGAAACATGAAAAGGAAACTCTAAAAGGAGGCTTGGAAGTCGTTTAACACATTTTAGAAACGAGATAAGATAAATAGCCAATACCAGAATCATAATAACTGTTTGCCGCACTTTAGTGAATAGAAGAGTTGGTGCATAGTGCATATATGACCCCAGCTATCCATTTCTGTCTTTACCGCAAAACTAGTTTTGGTACATAAAGAACTGAAGTTGGCATTTCAATATATTTCGAGCTGGTCAGTCAATACAAATGCAATATTTATAGCCAGACAGAATAAGCCAGTTCATCAGACCTGAACACATTTTATTGTGCAGAACGGTAGGCGAAGGACAAAATTATGACACAGGATGCTGGTGGGCAAAATGTAAAAGGCTACCGTCGCTGTCATGTGAAGAAAAGCATAAAATTACAAAGAAAACAAATGGGTCTGGTGCCAAATACTAGAAACCATCGTACATTGTCAAAACTCTTTGAATTTTAAAATCCGTCGTCACTGAACTGCATTTTGATTGTGCAAAATATTGCGGTGACAGTCTATTTATATTTATTTTAATATTTAGAATGGCGGTGTTACTGAGTTTTACAACATACTAAATAGTATTAAAGACATTTAGGCTTTTTAGTCTGAACTCCCACGTATATAAACATATATTTCTAACAAAGTTCCTACCCCTTTTATCAAAAAGTGGGAACACGCTAGTTTACTGATCAGCACTGATTTAGAATATAGGCAGAATGCTTCGTATTTGTTTGTTAATCATTCATATTTGGCATGTTCCTGTTTCCTGCTAGGTATAACGAGTCTAAGAGAGAGGTCACGGTCTTCGAGATTCACATGCATGTTTTTTACAAGAAGCTTTAATAAATTAGCAGTGAAGTAAAAAGGTAAAATCTAGCGAATGATAGACAAAAGCGAAACAAATCATTCGTGGGTCATTCGCAACATGTACGTTATTTAAGTGGAAAACGGTATCTACTCCCAAATTCCCTTACGTGTGGAATCTCCTCTCCGCGACTTTCACGGCCTGTTTCTTCTGCAGCTCTTTTTCCAGACTAACAGACAGGCTGCGAACAAGGTGGCCACCTCTGCTCACGTCAGGGAAGACCCCCGGTCACCCACCAAGTTTTGAAAAACAAAAAAAGTCAGAAATAAGTTTGTTTTAGCCTGCTCCCTAGCTCAGCGCTGACCGAAAAGTGACACCATTCCCATTTTGGTCTTATTAATCTTGGACATTGACAGTCTTTGTTAAACAACAAGGCGTGTCCTTCAGGAGGCGACATTTTCATATTTGTTAGACGCAGTGACCTGAAGTTCACCTCAGACTTGGACTTCGCTTTCCAGGGTCTCTGTGGCTCCGGGGAGATAAGGAAGCACCGTACAGGGGTCAGCGCCCAGTGGGTCTCCGAAAAGGATAAAATCACGGCAAAATGCTTTTAAAATTTGCATATTTCAAATATATTCCACTCTTTCTGTACCTCATTTGAATAAATCAAAGTAGTTTATTCTTTTCTAACAAAAAATATTATGGGAGAAGATATCAGACTTAAACCCTAAAGAACGTGTTACTGTTTCGGACTACTAGTGACGGTGAAATTCTGAGTACAATATAATCAGTATTGTAATCGTTTCTAAAGTCAACCTGTAAATTGCGTAGGAACATGTTCATCTATAATTATTTTGCCGTTAAGGGGATATTTAAACTTGTATTACTGCAAAATTTACTTGTTTCAAGCACTTCTGAAATATGGTGGTAATAGGTATATATTTGATTCCATTAGATAGACATAATCGAAACCCTCATAATGAATTTTACCTCCTCAACTGGGGCCTGCTTATAACGCAGTCTTTCCATGCACGTTTCCATCAGCTGTAGCAGTTTTTACGCCGACCTGGCCCCCTCTTTTATATATATCACGTTTATTGTTGTTTATCGTAAACAGTCATTCATCACAAACTGGTTTAAAACCGCACCCGGTTTAAAAAATAATCAGCGTTATGAAAAAATTTTGTACCCAAAAACTGTCTCCTTTGTATCTTTACTAGTTTAACCATAAAGCTCATAAAATTAAATGCATTTACCTATTTTAAGGCACGAAAGAAGTTAAACTGTAGTTATTCCAATATTTAGACATGACGAACACACATGCTTTCTTACTTCTGACTTTTGACAGTTTAACTGGGCTGTATTCATTTGATTATATAAATGGCCACGTACTTCTTCAGCCTACAAACTCACTTTGAGTAAATTAAAATTTTGCCCGTTTCATTAAACGTGCACAGGAGGAATTTCATGAAAATCAAGAAAATATATACATTTTTGCAGATTAAGCTTTAATTAATCTATAAAACATCTGTTGAAGTATTACGTTTAGCTGTTTTTCATGTTGGTTTATCTTTTGCTTAAAAATACGGGTCAAATAAGACATATTACATGTTAAGCAGTTGCGTTATTAGAAATAGCGGATCTGCCAAATCTGTTTGTGACCCACCCTTCCACTGCTTTATAACTGAGTAAAATCGCAGATCTTCAGAACATATTATTCTGTCCTGAACAGCAAACCATTCAACTTGAATATATGTTTAAATTAAATATTTCGATACACTATATGTTAATTTATTTAATTTCACTCAGTAACAATGAATGTATTAGCTTGAGCCAGACCTGCACGTTTGCGTTACTCAGAGCCATAACAACTTAAACGCTGGTCACTAGATATAAACATTTACTCTTAGGATCTGACGCAGGTAAGCTCTTCAGATGCCACAGATAATACATTAAACTCATATATTATTCGTAAACAGTTGAATGTTTCGGGTGATTTCTTAAGATGGAAACTAATGTTACATAATTTTTCATTTTTCACCTAAAAATGTACTCGCTCCTGTTTTCTTTGATTAATAATAAATATTGAGCTTTCTAGTTATTCCTGTCATTAGTAAAATTTATAACTGGCTGCTTCTTTTGTTACAGCAAGATACTGTTACAGTAAGATGATAACAGTATAAACAGAATGCTTTAAAACAGGTCCCCGTAATGTACACAAGTATTTCAGAATTGATAAAATTATCTTAAAAGTTACAAATTATCCTGTGAAACATTTTACTAAAAATATCCTTAACATGCTTAAATCACAAATTTCCTCACAAATCACAGAAAATACTTATTCAGCTGCCCCATTTAATGGGATCTGTTCAACCTAAAAACAAAATAGGTTAATAAAGAATACAAAAAATTTAATACTGCGCGTTATTTTGAAAACTACGATGTTCGATGTTAATTGACGGCCATTCTTCCAAAACGCAGGGGAACAAACATAAATTCTAAAATAAATGTTTAAACAATAGTTTCTGCTTAATTTGCATTTAAAATTATACTATTATTAAATAAAAATAGGCCACAAGAATAAAATATTTTCAGTTTTTTAGAACACACTATATTTTTGTCTGAGGATTTCTTTCACTTGAATTTATTTTAAATATTACTTCTCGACTCTAAATGTGGGTGTTTGAATTGATAACCTTTTAAAAGTGAAAGAAATGTTATTAACAAGATGCGAATAAAACCAGCTGGTGTGGGGCAGTATTGGAGCCCCGCACCCCACGGTCTGTAACCCGGGGTCACAGCGCCGCCCGGGTTCACCTGGAGTCCACTGTGATACATGTGTAATTCAAAGCTATTTTATCTTTTGTGCTGAGAGTCAAGATCGCTATTATAAGGCTGGCATCAAGCTTTGGCTGAACAGATGACGGAGACTTGTTCAGAGCGTAAACTTTTGACCCCCATTTTTCCTCACGCCCATCCGCCCCGCATCGCAGCATGGTGGCTTGGCCCAACGGTCTCCGCAGAGGTTGAAAACACTTAAACAGCCCCAGCTAAACTATTACTGTTCTCATTTACTGTTGCATTTTTGATAGCAGGTCAAGCACACAAGAATTAGCAGTTGTTTTAACTCTCGCATTTATCATAGCCGCAGAAGGGACCTTTTAAAATACAGAACAACGGTAAAACAATACATAAACAAAAAAGAAATACAGTAGTGAGTATATTGAATTTTACGGGGTCGTACATGTTTGCAAAATGTAAGTGATTAACTAATTTCCGGTTGCGGTGCGGCGCGGGCTGCTGGCGGTGAACTTGGCCTAAAGCGGGCTCTGCTGGTGGCTCCAAGGTTGTGCAGATTCATCTTTCTGCTATTCGTGACCTCGCGGTGAACCGCGCGCGGAGACGCTACTATTTTTCATCCAGGATAGTAAATGCAGCTTTTCAGCGATGCTAAACAGCGCCGATGGAGCCCAGTTTGGTTCCATCGTTTAAAACGCAAGCATCCGTGATTTTGGTTTTTAGCCGGCAAACACAGAAGCAAATCATTGTCAAGGAATTCTGCTAACTACGTTTAAGTGTAATTCTGATGCTTTTTATAAATTCTTTGCGAACAGCCTTCCGTAGAGAGTAGATATAGAGCAACGATTTTGGAAAACTCAGTAAACCCATGGAGAGACAACAATAAAGGCATTTAACACATTGCATTTGTATGTAAACCGTTTAATAAGAGCGTCATAAAACAGGGGCATCATAAGATTCTCTGCATGGGTTAGTTTCGTAAAACTAAATCTGATTTTTAAAAAATCGAAAGTTTCTGGCTTTCTATCGAATCATGGTTATCGCAACGCCAGGATGCTTTTGGGAAGAACAGAACTTGTTGGGAAGCTGACAAACGTGCACAAAAAACCTTGACAAATTCAGCACATTCGTTATTTGGATAACTTTTAAAACCTATGGCATATTTAAAGTTTTAAGATAATTTTGTTCCTAGCGAGATCGTGTTTTCACCTCAATTCTGCTGCCAATAAAATTATATAACTTCATCTATTTGAGATAAGCATTATGCAGTAATCATAACAAAATGCATTATAACATGTTTAAACTACATATATGTGTAATTTTAAAGATTAATCCTTACTTGATAATTTAATATTTAGATATAGATTGTTTAAACGAAAGAAATTAAGGAGTCATATGAACAGAAAAAGAAGAAACGCAAAATGTGTTTCAGCAGAGAACATTTGATGATATTTCCGTTGAAAATCATTCTGTAAACATTAAAAAAAAGACCAGAACAAAATGCTCCTAGAGATCTCAGAGGGCTTCATATGACTATTAATCCCGCTGCATTTCCTGTTCTGTTTGTGAAACTGTTAACTCGTTCAGCGATGTTACCATGTTTGAGAGCCAAGTTGAATACATTTGGTATTAATCATTCTGAACAGCTGCACATAATACCCAAGATAAGGCGTAAGTTAAATAAAATAATTAAATGAAAAGAGATACAACAACAGAGATGCTATTAGGTACTTTTTGTATAAACACAAAGCTACGACGTTAATATAGACACTTAGAAAAATATTCACAATCTCCTACAGAAGGGATTTGTGCTGAGCATAAGGTGTTAATGATATACACGGAAAATTGCAACAGATCGTGTAACAAGAAGAAGCTTTTAAAGACTTGGAAACTTATGCCAAGCAAATATCCATAAATTAAAATCCCGCCAGAAGATGACAGACTCACAGCAACACTTTCTATCCAAACACAGCATCACACTGCCAGGCAGTTCGCGAACAATATGCGGCTAAAGATGTTCCATTCCTTTAGTTCTTCCTGAGTGACAAAGAGTTCCTCTGAACTTTACAACCCAGAAAACTCCAACGATCAAAGGGTTTCAAAGGCAAGTGATTCTTGCTTTAGTTAAGCTGCTATCTTTAAAGCATCATAAAACCTTCTCAGCTGTAATGAGTTGAAAGGGCATCTGATTTTGAGGCAACCATTTGGAGGAGAGCATTCTTGGCGCACATTGTCTCCCTGCCATTGTTCAACATATTTCATTTTAGTGCAGCATTTGAACATTGCGAATCTTAGCTTCACAGAACGAGTCCCAAGATGTCTTAAAGGTAATTATCTCGCAAAAAACTATTGAAAAAAATATTTATACGGCCCCCGTTGAACTAGTCAGAAAGTTAATTATTATGAAATCTTGACGTTAATGATGACCGTGTCTTGTTCCCCCCATCTGTGCTTCAACTGCAGATGGAGAAAACAAGATGCACAGGAAAGGAAGCAATTAAATGCCCATGAAGTCACCCACCCATCTCTCCGTGTCTATATAACATATTTAACATCTGAAAGCGCTAATATTGAAAACATTTTCAAAAGTGCAAATGAAGGAGGCAAACGTGGGTGTATGGAGAGCAGGGAAGATGCCAGTGGCCTGGTGCGGTGCACAACGACACAGGCGGGGCGCTCGAAAGGACTGAAGGAAAACTTACCTTGCGCAGCCGGGCGTTTTCTCACGTGCTTGTGGTGCTCCGGCTCCATTCCACACAACTCTGAAAGGAAGAACGGCTACAATGGTCAGGGAACACTTACAGCCTGCAAGAGAGTCAAATGGAGCCCTCCGTCAGTACGATTATATGTTATGTGCAATATACTGTGTGGATGTCAACTCCCCAAAACCATAAAACTTAGTTTAATGGCACCACGTGACCGTTTATAGCCAGTGAGCCTATCTTTCGGTGCTGTGGATGATTTTACGATTCATAGACAAAACCCCCCCATTCATTTGGCACCCAAATGTCGTGCAGCCGGAACTGGGATAATAAAGTTTACAGCTGTAAACTTAAATAGATTTTCACAGGGTAGGGAGCCAGAGAAGGGACTCAGAACCCAGCCACTTGGCTATTGCTAAGGATTTTTTAAGCCTCACGCGCGTGGGTGAGTACTGTAAAATTAAACCATATTTTCACCTCTTGAATATCTACTGAACAGAAACATACATAAAGTTACAGGTTTAAACGGTAAAATACAATCGCGTTATGCAATAACGGAAAAAATAGACACCACAAACTTTCTGGCCTAGCCTGTGAAGTTTTTAGATGTGTTTAAAGTACAAATATATGTAAAATAAATGGAAAACTTGTTTGAGGTTTTAACTTACTTATATAGGGATATACTTTAGCAGCTGAACTAAATAAATAGTTACATTTTAAGACAAACATTGCAGCTTCAACACAACGTTGCGCATGAAGACTTCCCAAAGTAAAGTTTATTATCACTGTAGTTTTTATTTCCAGTCATTCTTAAAACATTTACAGAGGCTGATCACGACTGGGCATTACAGTAAGACCACTGAAGACCCTCTCACAAACACATCCAAGTCGGACCTCGTGTCCGAATAACATGTTACAGAGTTTCGTGCAAAAGGAGGATACAAAGGCACAGCTATGACAGACTGGGTCGGAAACGCACTTCATTCACGTTTTTTTCACAGCACACAACATTTACAGTACAATAGGTAGTATGTCTGGTTACAGAGGAAAGAAACACGTTTCTTTTGACAGTTTACAGCAAGACACTTAAGTACGTACATACACACGAGCATCACACAACACTTATTTATTGAATTATTCTTCACTTTTACAGTTAGAAGTGCAACACACAACTTCTGTTGGCAACTAAACGGGTTTTTTCCCAGGCGTTTGCTTTTCTTTTTACACAGCAAATAAGTTAAACAGATACCCCCAATTTTGTTTACACTAATACTAAACAAAGTTTTACAGGAAGCAGTTCTACTCACTCAAGCACTATCACGGTCAAATAAAAAGGGAAATGGCTTTAAAAGGCCAGAGTTGGACCAGGCGGGTGTTTATGCCCCAGCACAGCTTGGGGAAAGTCTGTGGTGCACAGTAGGGGAAACATTCCCGTCTTCTTTCAGTACATTTTTTTTTTTGGAGTGCTCAGAAATTTATGGACGGTACCCGCCTCCCGCCGCGGCCATGCTCATGCTTTTCAGTTTGTTGTCTTTTTTCCACTTCATCCGCCGGTTCTGAAACCATATTTTGATCTGTCTCTCGGAGAGACACAGGGCGTGTGCTATTTCGATCCGCCGTCTGCGGGTCAGGTACCTATTGAAGTGGAACTCCTTCTCCAGTTCTAAAGTCTGGTAGCGAGTGTACGCTGTCCTGGCGCGCTTCCCCTCCGGTCCGGACAAGCTGTCTGTCACACAACATCCCAGTCATTACCACTCCAGCAAAACAACAGGGCGTGCGCAGGCAAACGACAACAGTACTGACAATTGTTAACAGCAAGAGCAACAGAACGCAAACACAAACACAATCCGCACACATCCACAGCCGTGCGTTACACTGGAAAGTAAACCACATCTTCGCGTGTGGCGCATAAAATACGGCTACTTGTCCTTTTAATAAACTCATGGGCAGGCGAGTGGTTGTTTCAAAGCACTAACTGCCTCTACGAAATGTGTACGCATTTAAAGAAAGGAAGAATACAAATTAGTACAGTTCTTACGGAATTGTGCGGTTCTGTTGATGAATTCTAAAGAGAAACAGTAGATTTTTTGCGAAGATAAAAAATAATAGTCGACCTCCAGCGTCCACATCTGGCCAGTGGACTCAGCTTTTTAAAAGCTCTGGTGGATTCGGTCTGTTTTCAGCAAGCATGTACTTCTCATAACACCCATAAACACACATTCGCGCATTCAGCCGCATGGCTACCGAGGAAACGCAACAAAAGAAAGCGGATTTACCGTGACTTATGTGCAGTTTTCTCATCCACGGGTAAATCTGTGGCTGAGGCGTCTCGGAGATGTTTTGTGAAGTTGTCTGCGCGCTCCCGGCCGGTTTGTCCTCCTCCGGGGCGGACGTCTTGGACGCGCCGTCTCGGCTCAGCAGCGCGCAGCCGTTGTTTGAACTGGAGGGCGAGGTGGCGGGGTTCGAGATGGAGTTTTTAACAGCGCGGTGACTTTCGCTCACGGGAGAGTTGGCGACAGAGGAGCACGGTAGCGGGTCAGGTGGAGGCGAGTGAGACGCCGTCGCGGGCGGGTTGTACCTGGTCTCTGCAGTCGCGGCTGCCGCACTAGGTGTGTAGCCCGGAGCCCGAACACTGGCGCCAAAGTGGCTGCTGGTGGAGCGCCCGACACTGAGGTCCATCCCATTGTAGCCATAGCCGTACCTGCTGGAATGCATGTTCGCTGAATCCCTGTATTGCTCGCTGGCTGAGCTGTGATCTCCATAATTATGTAACTGGTATTCCGCGCCATTGGGATAGCGACCGCAGAAGGAATTTACGAAATAAGAGCTCATTTGTTGACAATAATTACTCTGTTATTATTATTATTTAGAGAAAATAATATGTGCGTGCTTGATTTGTGGCTCTTGATGGTTTTGTGCGTCTATAGCACCCCTGCACAATTTATGATGAATTATGGAAATGACTGGGACATGTACTTGATTCCCTCCTACGTAGGCACCCAAATATGGGGTACGACTTGGAATCACGTGCTTTTGTTGTCCAGTCGTAAATCCTGCTCGATGACCTCCAGAGGTAAACTCGCGCACAAATAGGAACGCGGGGTGGATGCTGGCGCCGGCGAGCGCGCGCTTCGCGAGGGCGCGCCGTTCCCGAGCTCTGCTAGACTGGTCGTCGCGCGCCGCCCGCTGGAAGCGGCGAGGAACTGAGCGTGTTGTTGCGCGCGAGGCGCGAGCGGGGTCACGTAGAGGTCAGAGCATCTCCCCCGCTTCGCGGCAACAAAAGCACCAAAATCGCAGCGTATCACAAAAAAACACATATTTTTTTAAAGAAAAATATAGCATTTTACAGTATTTTAAACGTGTTAAAATCTGTTTCAAAAATACCGTTCAAAGTAAATATCAAAAACGACAATGTTAACTGACGCTGTCAGACTGAAACGGTCTCAGTATAAATTACAGAAAGTAACAAAAATACTGCAAGCACCAAAAATACTGATGCGCATAACAGAAACAGAGAAATATATTCCGTCAAATTTTTTTAAACCCATGTTTCTAATGTTAAGTCTAATGATTTAAAATGTTGCCATTTTTAGTTGGTAAAAATAAATTGAATAAGAGAAAACAATATGGGTTATGATAGCCATGTGTTATATAGCAGCACGTCCTTTATAATCGCATATATTTCTAAATTGAGTTATTGCCCTTTGTGTGCAAATTAGCATTACAAGCCACAGAGCTATTTGCAGAACGTTTTTTCTAAATAAATTCACGGAGGATTCCCAGAAATTTAATGAAAACTATCATATAAACCATGCAGACATGCATTTGCAATTACACGAATGACAAATTTATATACGAAAATACACATTTCGAAAGGAGATTTATCTTTTTGTAGAATTCGCTTTAAATGAATGTTTTTGTTTCAACAGCAAATTTGCTACAAAATTAATGAAATTGTGAACATGTAAAATTGTTCTGCGTTATTATGGTATTATTATAGCTGAAAATGTAAGTATTAACATTTTCCTAAAGGGAAAAACGCAGATGCGAGGTATATGAAGTACTGTTAAAACATATTAAACAGAAACTGTACGAACAATATGGCCGCAGTCGGTCTGTTTGAACGTGGAAGCTTTTGAGTCGCTGTATTCCTCTTATGCAGAACAGTTTCTTCGTTCTGATCATTGTTTAAGTTCTTATTCCTCAAACCGCATCAAATGTTTCACGCTGTTCTCCTTTGTATACAGGCTAAATATGGGGAAAATCTGAATATATATTTTAATCACAGTAAGTTGCTCTTTTTAAAATCCTTCTTGTAAAATAAAGGGACCCTAGGTTTTGCCCAGGATAAGAGAATATAAAACAACTATATTACTGACAGAACATTATTATTATTATTATTATTATTATTATTATTACTATACGTAGCAGTATTACTAGTATTACTTTTTATCATTAGTACATTTTAACTGTAATAATAATTCCAATTTTAGGATTCAAACTCATAGGGTCTTTAGAAATGGAATGCAATGTATTTAAAATAGTTTTTTTTCTTTAGTTCTTTGTCTCACTCTGGAGTAACTGGTGTTGGTTAGTGATCTTTTCAAGACTCGATACTGCACATCCAACTGCTCGTTCAAGCATGACTAGACGTTCATACACGCGTTATCCTCGCAGAAATGTTTCACTTCTTATCCATATAAATAAAGGTTAATAGCTAGTGAACCAGAGAAAGTACAAAAAAACATGGAGATGAATCTGTTCCGAGGATAGAAATGAAGATTTCTTACAGTTGTACCCATCTGTGGTCCTGCATGCTAAACGAACATTTGAAAGTGAAAAATATAAAAGTGAGCAAAGGCGACAAGCTGGTGCCCTACTGCCCAATAGAAAATGGTCCGCGAGAAAACTCTGCCAGCAGGAAACACAACAATTCCTGCCCCACGTACCCCATTGGTCCGCTCTAAATAAATAAATAAAACAAAACACCTTCATCAGCTTTGTCATTCAAATACACACATTGTCTTTGTAAATGAGCTTTAAACGGAAATTAGTTCAACTTTTTTTACCCTCTGAACTAAATGTTACTAAGGGTCATTACTGTACTGAATCACTGGGACTAATGAGAAACGTTATTCTTAAGAAAACCAATGCTTTGGTTTTTGTCTCCTGAGAAGAAGTTTTCATTAATTGCCCATTTTCACATTTGTATTACCGTAGGATACCTTATGACACAGATACTGAGACGGCATGATAATAAGAATGACTGTGATTATACAAATATAAATATTTTAGATACATGTTGTATACGTCATATACATTATCCAAGTTTACAGTTGTTGCTATTAACCTCCAACAAAGTTATGAAAAAACAATCTTTTCTTCTACGAGAAGGTGCAATAATGCAAATCATCAGCTGATTTCGCATACTTTTTAAAAAGTCAAATTGAGCTTATCTGCACAGATTTTCTCCCTTAACTCTTTAAATGATACAAGCTATAAAAACCCAAGATCCAATGCTATACACAAAGATCACCACAGGGGGGCGATGTTAAACAACATGCGCCAGAACCATAAGGTAGCGTTTACTTAGATCGTAGCACTGATGACACCGTTATTGTAAAAAAACACCAATAACATAAACTATATAAGATTATTACATAAAATGAATATGATTATCATGCTAATGAGTCATACAATGTAAATAAGCAGTGCCCAGAATGCGTCAAATTTCGTCCTAATACATTTTATACGACTGACTCTGTGCGTCATTTTTAATCTTAATCATGCCAAAAATCATTTCACTAATAATCAATATAAGCAGCCAATACAAGAAAATAATACAAAAAGCCAGATAACAAATTACTCGTTGGGGATGTTATTATGCACTATGACCCATATTGTCATTTCCACAGAATCCTTTACAAGGCAGTTCTGTGTTCTCTGTACACATCATAGTTCTGCAACTGTTTAACATCTAGAAATGATTAAAGGAGCGTATTGTTTGATAAATGTAGAAGCTGCACAAATGCATTGTAAAAAACACAAGCGATATTCGTTATCGTTCCAAAATGTTTTTTTAAGTTAAACTGCAATGTAATTAATTCCAGTCTAAATCAGTTAATAGGATTTATCAAGAAGAATGAATGGCATCAGTAATAACCCACACTTACCGTTAAAGGAGGTGTCTGGATCCGGCGAGACACCAACTGATCCGGCAGGGAGGGGGTGACTGACAGGTGTGGATCCGGTGCCGCTGATTTGGTCCAAACGGGCCGATGGTTATTCCGTTTGGGTCCGCTGGTCCAGTACCGAATCCCTCGCCATGTACAATCCACACATCGCGCCACACCTTCCATGGTAGGTATCCCAAAATCACACCCGGGGGCCATGATCCTTGTGGAACTGTTTAAATAAATAATCGATCCACACTGTGTCCTACTGTAAAACAACGAACAAAAGCGCTGGAAAATAAAGGACAGAGAAAGAGAGACGGGGAGAAAGAGAGAGGGGTCCGAGGCGGAGGGAAGCTGCAAAAGAATGCAGCTCTATTCTCGAAAGGGAAATTATATATATAAAAAAGTTCATGTTCACGGCTACAATCCACATGACCGGCGGTGGCCAATGGAAAGACGTGGCGCCTCGTAAAGTTGTATTGCAAAGTTGTAAATTTTCATAAACAACAACGGATTTATGGCCGTGTGTGCGAGGGGGGCAGGTCAGGGCCTGGCGCCATTTTAGCGCCAGTATGAGTGTGGTTCGAGTATGAATAAGTCAGATACCCACATGATCCCTCTGATCGTTTTCGTTATATGACTGTCTTTAGAAAGAATTCGTTTAAATGACTTTGCGAACTGTAGTAGCGATGGAAACAAATTTATGCGGCGTAATATCGCTGGCATTTGTAGAATTCTCGCCTGAATCTGATACCATAATTAATATAGGTCGTATAATTTTTTAACCAGGTGTTTCTAAATTACAGGTAATAATTGTAATCTAACATTTAATAAAGAACAGTATGTTGAAATTATTTACCCAAAATACCGGCGGATAGGGGCGGTTAGACACAGCTTAGGTTTTGTAATGAATAAAAATGAGTCGTACAGATTTGCAACAAAATTAATTCCGATTATGAAACATAGGAAGCTTTAGCCTACCGTGTTGATGGTAAAGCGGTGTTATTTTATTCTGCGCCTTTTCCAATCACAAATCGAAATAACATGACAGTTTGTAAGGAAATGAAGTTTTTCTCGTCTCACTTAAATTGTTCGCAGCCTACAAGTAATAACAGGATAAGTGTGTAAAGTTTGTGACACCCCAGTTAGGCTGCTTTAAATAGCGTATACAGCACATACATTTTCACAAGCATTAAGCACGACATTTACACATACAAATACTACATTAAAAGCAGTTCAGTTGTAAGAAACTACCTTGTCCTAAATGAAATATGTGAGGTAGGCATATACATTTACGTAGTAGATATCACCCGAAGCATGCCAGTATGACTGTACAAGATTGCAAGTCTTTAAACATTAATTTGTCATTATACATGCAAACGCTTAATGAATAAACTACACAATGCAACTTTAAGGAACATTAGAAAATCAAGCCAAACACTTTACGCTGGAATCTTTCAACGAAGGAAATTAAGGCAGTGCAAGGCAAGGTTATTCTATTGATTCTTGATGGATATTTGAACAAAACAATTAATTATTATAAGCCAAAGTTACGTTCAAAAGCGAGAGCACCTCAGTTATAGAAGGTTTAAATACATCCGTTAAACTTAAGTCTTTTTGAGTTTTTGTTAAATTGCCCCAGAGGGCACTTTTCTCTTGTTGGTTAACTGGAATGCTATTATTACTAAGGGCATGTTTCTGTGCCTTGAATTCCATTCACCAGTAAATACCAACAAGTGAAAGTGGACAGATTTATAGTGTAAATAGGTAGTATGTGTCTTCCTGGTTCATTTGTCACAAGAACCACGGAATAGGTAGCTTATTGTTTTCAAAGTGCTTAAAAGTCTAGGCTGAATACAAGGTACATACAACCTATATTTCTACTTGGAATTTAATTTTTTTACGGGCTGCTATCAAATGGGAGTCAAAATAAATAGCTCTTTATAATATTTACATAAGTACGAATCCCTTATTTGTCAAACAGTTATATTTGTGGTTTGCTGGTCTCAGTGAATAATTCCGCGCCGTGATCCTTCTCCTCTACAGCGGCGTGGGCTGTGGCACCCGGGACCGGGTCTCCATCAGTCTCCTCCTCAGGGGCCTCTGAAACAGAGCCCGGGACCGGACCGCTGTCCTTATGGTCCTTCTTCCATTTCATCCTTCGGTTCTGGAACCAGATCTTGATCTGACGCTCTGTGAGGCACAGGGCGTGGGCGATCTCCACGCGCCGCCTGCGGGTCAGATAGCGGTTGAAATGGAATTCCTTCTCCAGCTCCAGAGTCTGGAAGCGGGAGTAGGTCTGCCGACCACGTTTTCTGTCTGGATCTGCAAAATAACACTCTATGAATGAACTGTTATGAGATATGTAGATAAAATAGCATTTCCTGCTGTAGATAACAAATAATTCACAACACATGGTGATGTTTCGCAATGCCACGTCCATGTTAATAAATATATTTTATTTTGCAAATGACTTTTTTTGACAGTTTTGTTTTTACTACTTTAAAAGCCGCTGACAGCAGGGAAATACGTGAGCCCCCTGCACTGACATTCGCCAGCACACTTTCTTATAACCGAAAACAACGAAACGTGAAATAATACAAGTGAAAACAATGAAATACACATTGTAACTTATGCATTACATCTGGACAATTTTTACTGAGATAAAAATTATCAAAGCAATAATAGTTAAATGAATAAGTTTTCAAACACGTATAAAGAATTCGGAACTTAAATTGCATTTTTTGCTGCAAAAAATGTCGTCTCCTAGGAAGTGTCGCAAATGAGTACAATATTGAGGAAAGGAAATATAAGAAAGAACAAGACAAAAAAGACAAAAGGACCATAGACTATTGTACTGAACTTTAAAGGGAGATGAAAATGAATTAATTTATGGCTGTATAAGTCATTAGTTGCACAATAAAGGTTTAATGGTGGATTTACATACAATGCCGAGGTCTCAGCAGTGTCCGTCACGCAGGAGCCCGGCATAAAGAGTGCTGTAAAAGAAGCTCTGGAAGGGAGTCTCGTGTCCCCGGTTTCGGAGAACGTGTTTGCTCCTACCTGAAGTTCGCATCCATGGATACATCCGGAAGTGTTTGTCTGTCGGCACGCTGAACATCCCGGGTCCCGACTTGTCACAGCCGCTTCCGTTTGGGTCGTGGCAAAGGAGGTTCTGGTCATAGGAGCTGCCACGCAGGCTGTAGGCCTCCGAGCCCTGGCTGTAGCCGGAGGTGAACATGGAGTGACTCTGGTACATCGCATTATTGACGCTGTAAAGTCCGGGCAACGAGGAGGAGAACGCTGCCGCCCCCGGCCCATACGAGGCTCTTTCTGCCCCGGCTCCCAGGGAGTAAGGAACCCTCTCTGCGTTCTGAAAGAGGCAATTCCCCGCCGCGTACTTGCCAAAAAGTCCATCCCCATAATAAGACGAACTCATGTTTTTTCAGTGATTTGCTGGCCAGGACTCCTCAGTGTCGTTTTTACGAGGTAGGCTGATAAATGACAGCATTACACCCCCAGATTTACACCAAACCCCATTTTCCCAAGAACAAGGCGAGTTACTGCACGTGATCTCGTCCTGTGACCACAGCAGCCAATCAGCCCCGGCGGCCCCTGCGCAGCGGAGACGAACCTGGCGCCTGGAGAAAATGCGTCAAAATGAACCTAACCCTAAATTACCCCCGCACACACACATTTACACACATACACCCACACACACACACACACATTTACACACATACACCCACACACACACACACACACACACACATTTACACACATACACCCACACATGCACACCCGCACGCACAAATACACACACACACACACACACACACACAC